>JAFEMH010002759.1:0-314705 GCA_022495995.1 Adenophora triphylla var. japonica
ACATTTCGAGACATTCGCACCCGCGGAGCCCCTCCCCGCCTCTCCCCCTTCCCCGCTCCACCCCTCTCCCCTCCCCCGCTCCACCCCTCTCCCCCTCTCCCCCTTCCCCCTTCCCCCCTCTCTCTATCCCCCTCATCCCCCTCCCCTCTCCTCCCGAATTGGTACCTGGTATTTAGTTTTTATTTGGCACGCCTGTATTCGAATTTTAGTTTTTATAGTTTTAGTTTTAGAAATTGAAATGTTATGCACTGTACAAAAATTTTGGT
Organism: Adenophora triphylla var. japonica; assembly: GCA_022495995.1. Taxonomy (NCBI): domain Eukaryota; kingdom Viridiplantae; phylum Streptophyta; class Magnoliopsida; order Asterales; family Campanulaceae; genus Adenophora; species Adenophora triphylla. The sequence continues at coordinate 267 of JAFEMH010002759.1, forward strand.
TTTTTGATATTTTTAAAATATTTTTTTTTAATTTATTTCAGTAGACCGCCGACGGAATTTTCCGTCAATAAATTAATGCCGAAAGAAAAATTAATTAAATACTTCACTTTGGCCAAGGAAATTTCCGTCGCCGTAATAAAAATTATTTTAATTAAATTACTCTCGAAATACGGAATTTCCGACGCTATAATCATTTAATTTTTATTTAATTTTTGATTTCAACGCAGAAAATTCTGTCGTAATAAAATTTAAATTAAAAATTAAATAATTTCAAATGCCGATTGCATTTTCCGCTCGCCAAAATAATTTAATTTTAATTTAAATTTTATTACAAATGACGGAATTTTCCGCCGCCGAAATTAATTTAATTAAATTAATTTTTATTATAAATGAATTAAATTTCCGCCGCCGAAATGAATATTTAATTAAATTAAATTAATATAGCGGCGGATATTTCCGTCAGTCAGAATTCATTAATTCATCAAGGAATTAAATTCCATTTGTAAAAGAAAAAAATAGCAAGTGGAAATTGACCCACGGAGCACTCGCGACGGGCCGGGTAATTATTTGACCACCGACGGAGACTTTTCCGTCGCCGATTATTTTTAGCTGACTGGAATTTTAATTTTAGCGACGGAAATTCTCCGTCGCTAAACGACCTATTTCCTCGGTAGTGTTTCATCATTGAAAGTAGTTCTCTACGGCGTCAATACTCGTAACCGAAGTGAGAAGGCGTCGGTGGGGACACTTTCTCTCGCTTCCCCCGTCACCATTCACCCGACTATGTTCCTCGGGATCCTGTTGGCTATCTCCATGTTCCTGGATGGTGTTCCTATCTCTCACTTTCGTTCCCCTCTCGGGAGAGGAATTTCCATGACGAGGAGGACTCCTACGCCGACGCATGGCAGCTCCGTGACGAGTAGTGAGAAAGCTTCTAAGGCCGAGGAGGGTGGTTGGTACGAGGAGGAATATTATGACGAGGTGGAGTTCTTTTTCTTTTCCCCCACCGGAGCTCCCTTACTCGTGAAGTCGGTAGAGTTTACCTACATGATCTCTCTCCTTGGTTCGTGTGACTCCTCGGGGATCTATCACGTTCCTCTAAATTCACGTGTCCGCCCGACTGGGGCAGTGGGATCTGGATCTCCGAGGTTTTGCTGTAGAACTGGGATAAACGAGTTCAAGACGAGAGAGATTTTCGGGCCACTGAGGAAGGACTTTCTCCATTTCCCGGACTACCACGCCCTGTCGTCATGAAGCTTACCCTCCGAGGGAGTTTCCAGTCTTCGTAGGCCTCATAAATTCAGCTAACGAATGCTCGGGATCTAATTGCAACAGAGCATTTTGGGTTTCATAAATACATTGCAAGGTCACCATCTGTTGGAGCCGGAGAGTTCTACTATCAATTTGTTGGGTAGAGGTCCCAGCTGCTCCCTTCTCGGCATTCCTTGTCTGGCTACCAGGTCATCTTCCTCGGTTATGACGAGGAGGGTTTACAACCATCACCTCGGTTGCTGGCTGTCCCCTAGGACGCAGAGTCATCCCTAGGGGGCAACCCATCAATCAGTGGTGGGAGAGGAGGAAGGGTCTCTCCATTTACGAGAGGCTGACCAGTCCTCATGTTAACAAGAATATCTTCCACTAAAATCTGATCTCCTTGTGTAACACTAACAGTACGTCAGTCTTCCATTGAAATTAGGATTGTGTTTCAAACAGAATTCTTATGAGAACACAATCCTCAAGCGAACAGAATTTTTGCAGTCAAATAGAATTTTCAGGCGGCCTAAATTTCCAAGCGGACAAATTTTCAGGAGGAGCAGAATTTTCAAGCCAAACGGAATTCAGGCAAACATAATTCAGGCGAAAGGTGCTTTTCCTGTCAAACAGAAATTTTCCGGCCCAACAGAATTCTTCCGGCCAAAACTGACTTTTTTTCGGCCACAACAAAAGATTTCAAGCTATTCAACGGGTATTCGAATCGCTTCCCGGCAATGGAACCAAACTGATGTTGCCAAAAACGTTCGGATCAGCCCAAATCCGGCGGAAGGTTGCACTCCGGCGATTGAATAACCAGAAAAAGATGAACAAACACGTAAACTTTGCCGGGGCTCCACCGGCGAAGACCCTCCGGCGTGAGAATAAGTATTTGTTTGTGATAGAGAAATCAATTGACAAGAGTTGAGAGGAAAAAGATAACATACAAAAATATGTGAATTATGGCTTGTATCTACAGGTATAGCATTATATAATCTCTGTTGGATTGGAATGCATATGAGATAAGATATCAATCCAGGGAGGATTATACATGATGAGTCCTTGTTGGATCTGAATTTGTATGAGATATGGTTATAATCCTAGGGAGATTATAACTGCTCATAGTCCCAATTTGAGTAGGATAGTATCAACTGCAATTCTGGACGTGCGCCGGGGAGGAGGCTCCTCGTCATCGTGACCAGGTCGGCTCATGATGATGACGAGGAGAAGATATGAGGATGGGAAATGGGGAAGCCCTTTTCCTCTGCTTGATAGCCGAGGAGGTCTCCTCGTCGTCAAGGGAGCATTGCTCGGCCTTGGAGGGAGGCCTTCCTCGGTGTTATTGGGTCTTGGTCATTATACGCTTTCTATGTTCATGTCAACATAGGGGAAATGACGAGAAGGCAAGTACGAAGAATGTAGGGAAAGCCCACTCCCTTCATCGTATACGAGACTTGTGTGGATTATGTTTAGGGCCCAATCCATTTGGGCCTTACCCGGACTAGCCCATGTTCGTACCTCGGTTTATACTGCTCATAGATAATTATTAATGATACTCTATGAATGAATTAGAGTGATTAAACAACATTAAAACATAATGATTTCAACATAATCAAGAATCAAAGTAAAGCAAAACATATGCTATCATGAACTCAAACTTAATAAAGAATATAAGCAGGCTCTGATGCCAATTTGTTCGAACATCTCTATTCTATTAAACCCATATCGTACTCATTTCTTGAAGAAGTTTGAGAAAAGGAAATGGAGGCGAAAGCATAACATACCTGTTGAATCCATTTGTCTTGATATTGAAGAGAAGAAGAAGAAATAATGGAGGGAGATGTAGATCTTGTAAATGATAAATGTCTTCTCTTTCACTCAGATTTATGTAGAGAGTATAAGTAAGATTATTTAGTCATTTCTATGATGATGGTGGGGCTCTATATATAGAAAACAATAGTCACTTCATTTAGGAACCATACTCTTTCACATACGAAGCAGTGGGAAAATATCATTTTGCTCATTATAAATAGGTAATTTTCATTTCAGAAATTTTACACATTTATTAATTTTTTATACTTTATATGAAAATTATACTTATGATTTATACATGTACGTCTACATATTTATGTTTATGTATATTTACTAATTATACACAATTTACGATAAAATGTTCTAACAATTTTACCAAGGCTTCGGTGAGGAAGGTTCTTACGTAAATGGCACGGTTGGCACAGCAAGATTGTTGCAATGCTGTAATTTATATACGAGATTTGATAACATCATCTATTTTGTGAGATAAATGATTGAGAAAAATAGTTGAGGCTTGTATCCAACACAAAACACAAGCCTCAACTATTTTACGTCCCTATTATTTTTATTTTTATTTTTGTATTTATTCCGTCATTTTCAAGAAAGCCTAAATATAATTTAACAATCGCAAGAAGAATTTACCCCGCACGGATTAACGGCAATCTTCTCTAAGATGCAACGACTTTTAACTATCGTTAACATGAGCACTTCAAATTAACGACTTCGGCGAACAAATTTGAGTATTTGAAATTTTTGGACTTGAAGAGAATTTTTGCTACAAGATGCTATCTATTTCTAATTGCTAGAATACTTTGGATGTTTAGAATGAAGGGAGAGTGACCGGAAAGTTCTAAAAAAGTATCATAATGTCCGAAAAGTTCCTTCTCCATGTTGTATTATAGATGCAGTATTATATTCACATATGAGTGAATATAATAATATTGCATTCAGTATTATATATTACTGCATAAGAACTTCCAGGTCATTTCGATTTAATGAGGAACTTGAGGGGAAGTGATTTGTTTCAAAAGGAACTTCCGGGTCAAATTCCCTAGAATGAATTAAATTGTCAATCCTAGACGGGCCAAGGCCCAACCGAACTGGGCCCAATCGCCACCTACCCACTGGGTCGAATTTCGTCAAAAGTTTAAGGCTCCCAGTGGCCGATGCGAAGTGCAAAGTGCGCCCTAAACGGGTTGTGGGTCCATTTTGAACTAAAACAAAATTAGTCAAATAGCCCACTTGGTTGCATGGTTGGCCCAAGTTCCACTAGGTTGCATGGTAGGACGATAACACTTGATTGTTATCCCACACAAATTGATGAATATTAAATACTCTCTAACTTTGTGATTTCTAGGTAATGTGAGATATAGATTTCCATATTCACAAACTCTTCATACCCATTTCAAGTTGCACTTTTTGAACATTAATTTCTCATTCACCCAAAAATGGTGTTGAGTAAATAAATGCATTTTTCTTAATCTACACTAAATGTAAATTTTAATTTTACAACTTATTTTCATTTACACAAAATGAAACTATTTTAAATTTTTGATCAAAATGTAATCAATCATAATCATATTTTGTCAACCCATTTCTAACATACTCCCTCCGTTCCATATTACCTTATCAATTTTGCTATTTTGGACATCCCACTTTAAAGTCACACTTTTTTAAAAAGAAATTTTTTTAATACTTCTTTATTCATGAAATTCACTTGTCATACTCACAATACTTTTCAAATTTACTATTCTTTCCACTCATTCTCTCTCCTACCCACTCACAACTCCTACTTTAATAACATTAGGGATTTTTACTAATACGCCCCTATTAGATAGTGGAATTTATAAAAAAAACACTACATTTCATATTCTTCCTCAGGGTTCATAAATTGAAATTCATTTTACCAATAAACCCCTATGTCCATTTAAAATATTTCATAATCCGAAACTGCCCTCCTCTTTCTCTCTCTATGCGCAAATTGGCATTTCTCTTTCTCTCTCTATGCGTAGTCTCATCTCATCTTCTCTCTGCGCAATCGCCTCTCTATGAAGAAGAGGCGCGGGTGACGGAAATGTGTTCCCCCCTATATTCTTCCCTAATTCTTCGCAATTGATGATGGTCGGAAATTAAGGATCGGGAGCTTGTTGAGTTGTGAAGATTCAAATTTGATCAGGTTTGCTTGATTTCGAGGTATGCTGCGATTTTTTTAGTTTGTTGGTTAATCCATTCTTGAATTTTACGTCTATGGTTGTTGCTGAATTGTTTGATTTGTTTTTTTTTAAGTTATTTCCTTCATTTGGGTTTCTTGTAGTATGTTTTAGCATATTGTATTCAATTGTATTCAGTTGTCGGTGACAGCCGATAAGGAGAAGAACATTTTGCATGCTCGTAATGTAATCGGTGAGGCTGCTAAAAAGGGTGCTAAGCTTATTCTTCTCCCTGTAATGCTCTTTTTCCTCTTAATTTTAGGTCTCAAAATATTACTTGCATTAGTTTTGCCCTGTTCATTGTGCAGGGCAGAATAATGCGTAAGCAACCATTTTAGACTGCACTGAATTACATAAAAAGATATGGAAAAACAGCATCTGTATCCTTTATAATTTGATTCAATGCTCATCGTTCGCTGGTCTTTGTATGTGTTGCTGTTGAAGTCATATTTTTACACACTCGGTCTTAAGAGTGTAAAAGGGATGAGATTTGTATTGTGTGTTAGGAGGCCTGAGAGCTAGTAGACGACTTAACTTTGTTAGAGCTCTGTGAACTTATTGTTGTGGCTGTATGAATCTATTTTTGCGGTTATTTTCTTCTTAGTGCAATAACTTTTGGAAATCAGGATGCGGGAAAACCTCGGGATGCTTATTTTATTTTCGCACATCATTGCAAGCTTACATATACGTGAAGCCAATGTAATTGGAACAAACTTCGAAAAGGCTTTTCTTTCTTTTAGGAATGAGATTATGGATATTTGACTTCAATTCAGTGGGAAAATTTTGTCTACCAACATGCTTTAGGCTCATGCCTGTCACTCTATAATTGTATGGTTCCTTGGATGCCGCAAATGTGTATCTTAGTTATGTCTATCGAAGAAGAATTCTAAAAATGCAAAGAGTTTTTGGACTCAACTTAAGAACTGAGCATACTGTGCCAAGTTCTTCAAATTCTTGAAAACAAAAGGGTTATTTGTTATGCACCTCCTCTATATTTACCAAAAAGCCTACTTTTTCTATACCCTTCCGTCCTGGAATGACGGTCCCACTTTTCTTTTGTTAAATTGATTGATCTGAGATGAAAGATTTAGGAAAAAATATGTATCCTAATGTAATTATGATTTTTTTATTGGATCTTTTTTAATAATGTATAACAACTTTTCCTAAATCTTTCGTTATAGTTCAATCAAATTAACCACAAAGTGAGACTATCATTTCGAGACCGAGGGAGTTTTTTCTTCCATTAGCTTATCTATTAAAATAAATATTTTCCGGATCGGTTGATATTGTTGTCAGAGATACGTTTCGTAGAAGTATAACTTTGCGCCTTCTCATTTCAGAAATATGGAACACCCATATTCGAATGATAGCTTTCCAGTGTATACAGAGTACATTGATGCTGGTGGTGATGCATCCCCATCAACAGCGATGCTACCTGAAGTTGCTCGCCTTCTAAATGTGACAATAGTTGGTGGATCTATACCTGAAAGATCCGGGGATAAGTTGTACAATACCTGCCGTGTTTTTGAACCGATGGGAAGCCGCTAGCTAAACATAGAAAGGTACCGCATTTTGCTTGTATGATGTGAACATATAACCGTCCATCGTATAAGATAGAGTATAATCATGTCTTAAAGATGTATTCACATTTATTTTAGTACTACGACCATATTTTATGAGGTGCCGCCAAATACCAACGTCATTTTTAGGTCTTTGATGAGAAATTAATAAGAATCGGGTAATGCCTCCATATCATGCGGCTTCTAGTAATATGAGAAAATTATTGAGATTCACTTAAGCATGGAGGTTGTAGTATCATTCATATTCATGTTGTGATGTTCAGCATACAAAATCTAAGGACAAACACATCTAACAATATCACAGATACACCTTTTTGACATTAATATTCCTGGGAAAATTACATTTGAGGAATCAAAGACTCTTACAGCTGGGGCAACTCCTACCATAAATGATACGTGCTCGCTCTAATAACCGGTAATGAAAAATACTCAAGTGTTTACGTCGACATCCTTTTGTATCCTTTCTTGCCTGCTTTCTGCGCTTATGCTGCTCTACATTTTGATCTTGATTGGTCTCCCTAGCGATTGCATTAAATGCTTTAGATTAATGTTATGCTTTCCGTGTTAGTAAGTCGAGCCCGTACTAGCATATCGACATCTTTTTGTATCCTTTGTGTCATTCCTTTAGGACAACTGTAGAACAAGTTTCACGGGTGTTTGGGTTTGATGTAAATAATCGTGTAATGATTTTCACGGTTGATACATCGCATAACCGTGAATTCCATTTCACAGCTTATTTTTATGTCATTTCTTTAGGACAACCGTAGAACAAGTTTCACTAGTTGTTTTGTTTGATATAAATAATCGGTGTAATGATTTTCACAATTTATCAGGCATAACCGTGAATTTCATTTCACAGCTATTTTTATGTCATTCCTTTAGGACAACCGTAGAACAAGTTTCACTATTGTTGGGTTTGATGTAAATAATCGTGTAATGATTTTCACAAGACAGGCATAACTGTGAATTCCATTTCACAGTTATTTTTATGCCATTCCTTTAGGACTACTGTAGAACAAGTTTCACGGTTATTGGGTTTGATGTAAATAATTGTGTAATAATTTTCACAGTTATTGTGCATAACTGTGAATTCTATTTCACAATTATTTTTATGTCATTCCTTTAGGACAACTGCAGAACAAGTTTCACAGTTGTTGAGTTTGATGTAAATAAATGTGTAATGATTTTCACAGTTATTGTGCTTAACTGTGTAATGATTTGCACATTTCCAAGCTGAAAATTATGTTTGTCACATCTTTGAGGTCAATTTCTCAGTTATAGTTATGAGTGTTGAGGTTACTTTCTCAGTTATTGTGCATAACTGTGTGATTGATTTCACTATTTTTATGTCATTCTTTTATAGAACAACAGTGAGGTCTATTTCACAGTTAATTTGGTACTTAGTATGTTTGATTTACCCGTTATTTATTAGTTGTTGATGATTGTTTGTGCATAATTGTGAGGTCAATTTCTCAGTTATAGTTATGAGTGTTATTTTTGTGTCATTCCTTTATCTGTAGCAATCATGCCTCTAAATTAAAATGAAACCAAATCAAGAAAACGATCAGCTTAAGACACTATTACAGTTGAGACATTTATCTTCAACCAAGTACATTCCATAGTTTTAAATTAAAATGAAAGAACTTGTTGAAAAATAATTTTATTTATAAAATTTAAAATATATGATGAGTAAACTTGTTTGATTCGTCTTGGTGATGGGATTAAAACAGTGATTTCAGATAATTTTTTCGACTTTTAAATTTCGAGATATTGAATTTTAAAAATTTAAGAGAAAAAAAAAGGAAGAGAGAGAAAAGGAGAGAGAAATACAGTTTGAGAAAAAAAGGCAACGTCCGTGTCACCTCACGAGAGAGAGAGAGAGAGAGAGAGAGAGAGAGAGAGAGAGAGAGAGAGAGAGAGAGAGAGAGAGAGAGAGAGAGAGAGAGAGAGAGGGGCAATTTGGTTCAAAAAAAATTGAGGGACTTTTTGGCTGTTTTGATAATGTTAGTTCTTAAAGATAGTTTTTATTTGGCTGAAAGACTAATTGGTCAAAGCCTCATAATATTATTTCTTATTTTTTATTTTCAACAGTAAATGAGTAAGCTATTATGGAACAGAGGGAAAGGTAGTATTGCATAATTAATTTGTACAACGCAACTCAAAAAAGAGCATATCTTGCACCATATGCCACCGTAGAGAAACAAACTTGTAGCAGTTTCTTGTCAGTTTAATTTAATGTAAATGTAATTTCTTTTTATTATAATGTAAAAGGTTAATGTGAATGTCATTCCATATCTATCATCTTTTTGACATGGAAATTTTACATATTTGCACATTTATAGTCTCTCCTACCCAGTGTTTTAAAAGATCCCGCCTAAGGACGTCTAGGTTCCGCTTAGGCGCTAGGCTCCTTTCCAATGCCTAGTTATAAGTCCAGGCTAGGTCCCGATTAATTCCGACTAATCCCGACTAGTCTTCGCCTAAACGCTAGATTTGACTCCGTCGCCTAACATCCGCCTAGCGCTTTTTAGAACCTTGCTCCTACCCTATTTACCCTATTGAACCACCACTTGTTTTCTTTTAAATAGGTCAATTGCCTTTAGTCCAAGTCTACATTAATGTCTATTTTGGTAGCCATCTTAAGGTCCACAAAACATATGTAGTCCTCATTAAATTCTTTGGTAGCCATCTTAAGGTCCACAAAACATATGTAGTCCTCATTAAATTCAAGATTGGCCCTTGTTTGATTTGACTTATTTCGAAGTATTTATGACTTATAATTTTTCATAAGTCATTTTTGAACCGTTTAATTTCATTTTAGGTAAAATAAGTCATAAGTCATATACAAACCAATTAAAACACAATTTCCCTTATAAGTCATAAGCATTAAGCCAAGTGCTGAATCAAAAAACACGTATGAACAGTAAAAACACGAATGAACAGTGACCTTAAATGAATATTTTATAATAATAATAATAATAATAATAATAATAATAGTAATATAATAATATAATAATAATAATAAGATAATAATAATAATAATAAAATAATAATAATAATATAATAATAATAATAACCAAATAATAATAAAATAATAATTATTATTATAAAATAATAATAATAAAATAATAATAATAATAAAATAATATAATAATAATAAAATAATATTAATAATTATTATTATTATAATAATAATAATAAGTCATCGATCATAGTCATAAGTCATCAGCTATCAAAAACGTATCAAATAAGTTAAATCAAACGGGTATATATACTTGATCCCACTTACATTACTTTCTCCAAAATGGCTTCCTCTCTCCAATATTACTACCTTCTTGTCGTTCTCTCCACTTTTCTTCTCCTCCCTCTCAACACCACCTCCTCCTCCCACCACCACAACCACCACCACCACCACCACGGACTCAAATCCCTCCACTTCTCCCTCTTCCAACATGAAACCATAAACAAAACCGGCTACATCATCGTCACCGGTATAACAGGACCTGGCGCACCGGTTGTTAGCCAAACCACCACACCCTTCGGAACCCTATTTGCTTTCCAAGATCCCATGACTATCAACCCCAACCGGACCTCCAAAGTTGTGGCAACGTGCCAGGGAACATCGGTCACATCCGGTCTAGATGGCCTAGAGAGCATCTCAATAGCATCAATCCATTTGAACCTAAAGAAATATAAAGGCACTATTAGCATCATTGGATTAACACACAACGTAAAGCCTGCGAACCATCCGATTGTTGGAGGCACCGACGACTTCTTGTTTGCTCAAGGCTATGTGACATCTTCTCCGGTGGATCTGGTCGGGATAACGGTTACGTATAAGATTGAGTTTCATGTTTATTGGCCTCCATATGCAACTCCAAGAGCTTTCTCCTAGACTAGATAAGTTGTTTTGGCTTAATGATAAGTTTACCATGTTCTTGATTATATTCTTGCAGGAGGATTCTATGTGTAATAGTTTTTCCATGTTATGAATAAATTTGAATATCATTGCAATAACTCAAAGGGGTTTTGACACTGAGTCGGACTAACTCACCGGAATTCATGTTATTGACGTTGAGTCAAGTGGACTGGCTCGCCCGAGTTCACCAGTGTAGAAAAATAAGGTTGCGTTATGCTCAAATACATCCAAGAAATTGACAGCCGCCACAACAATTTTTTCCTGAATACCTACGAGATCTACCTTAAGTTTTGAAGAGGTCAAAATTGACTCAAGTCCAAGTCTTAGTCTACTATCGTTTATAGTACCCTTCTCAACGTCACAAAGTTGATAAGTATTAGTAATTTCTTGCCCGAAATAGAGTCTCATTTGACAAGTCAAATATTTATATTAAAAAAAAATACAGATCTTTAAAAATATCAAAATGACAAGTACAAGCAAAAGGAAGTTTTAATCCATTCAAACAGACCCAAATTATTGGAAAACAAATCTTTTGTACCAATTTTGTTTATCATATACTCCCTCCGTACCAAAATATTTATCCCATTTGATTTTTTGTTGAACTTTGACCACAAATTTATGAGAGATTAATTATGTTCATGAAATTCTAAAAGTTGTTGTTGATAATATTATTAATGGTGAATCAATAGGAATTTTTAGAATTTCATGAACATAATTAATTGTCATATATTTGTGATCAAAGTTCAACAAAAAAGTCAAATGAGACAAACATTTTGGGACGGAGGGAGTACTAGCTTATGTAGTAGTAACTAATGAGATTTAAGAGTTATTAATGCTGAGATCATGATGATGTTATCAATGATTTATAGTCATTAGATAAACGATGGCACACGTTATGATATGATGCACCAAAAGGTACAGGAGATTAGTAATATATTGAAATTGAATCAATTTGTGTATTTCTTTTCTTCACTCACCAGTCACTCCTAAGATAATAATGCAAACTTCTGGTTTTGAATAACTTTCTAAATAAAAAGAGTTAACAGTTGTTTCAGTAACTCAAATTAAAAATATCAATAAGTAAATATGTTGATACAAAAAGTAAATATGGTTTACAGATGAATAAATCACAGAGATTGCCTGAAAATTGTATTATGTACTACAAAAAATATCATTAATTGATGAGCGTGTTAACTAAAAACGCCAAAACTTCCACCAGGGGGTGGATTAACCTGAACACCCAGACCAAAATCAGCGGGGAGGCTTGTGGAGGCGTGGTCGATTACAGAAAACACGACCATTTGACTTCACAAATCCTGCTATTGCCAAACTCGAGCCCGCCCACACAATTGAAAATAGTAAATTCCAGTAGTCGTTCCGAACTGCACAAAACTTGGGGTTTTCAGTATGCAGACAAAAAGCAAATGCAGTTTGCAGTAAAATGTGGGGGGGGGGGGTCTAGATCAAGGTTTTATGCAGTAATGGCATGTTAAATGTCTAGAGAACCTTCATCAGTTGTTCATGGATCAAAAGGAAGATTCAACTTCTATCTAAAGAGTAATAATAAGGTCACAAAAAAGCCTCACAACAATGTTGTCAATGAATGATTGGATATTGTGTATGTCGGCTCCAATACTCGTTAATTCATCCAATCTATTCTTGACAACTGTGTTTGTGGCTAAAGTTTTGTAAAATCTTTTTGTGCCCATAGCATTGCTCAAAGCCATTCATCCAAGCAGATTCTAGGCCCTGCGATCAATTATAATGTGGAGCCTGCCATCTGTTTCTGATGAGCATCAAGAAAAAATTTATATTGACACATATAAGTCAACTCACCTCGCTTCAATGACATCAATGCAAATAAAAACCCCACAGAGATCAGTGCCAAAGCCAGCGGGAAGTTCTACAAGATAAGTTGCAATCATTGTCAGACAGATTATAATCCAATCTAAAGCGGGCAATCAACCAAGAAAAGCATCTAGAAAGCTTGTTAATCTTCAAGAAGAACCCAGGGAACCTCTAAATTTTGTTTCAGGCAAGTCTTTTCATGAAAATATAATAGCAGGAAGTACCAGTTGGCCTGGAAGAATATTCTATGCATTTTTGAACCCTGTACATCATTATGTCTTACAACAAAGACCTGTAAATACTTTTTCTGCATATGAACTAAACATGATGAATATATGCGTTTTCAGTTTAATCCAACTGCAGGTCCATTTTCTTATAATATTACTGAAGCAAGTGCAGAAAAGGTTAATCCGGGGCTGGTGCAGTCAAAAGGCACAACAGTCGGCTCCCGGTCCGTTGGATCAATTCATTAAGGGTATGATGTCTTTTAACCTCCACCATAGAGATTGAATCTGGGCCGTTGGTGCAGCCGACTGTTGTGCATCCGACTGCATCCGCCCCAAAATTCTTAAAAGGTTTGGTCACAAACGAGTGTTCTCTCAGCTATTTCAAAAGCTGAGAGAGAAAACTCGTTTGTGAAAACAGAGTGTCATGTGTGTATAATATAACTGAAAAAACTAAATAGATACCAGCATTTCAAAAGCTTTCAGTGCAGATAAATTAACTGAGAACACAGTCATGTGTGTATCCAAACATTTTTATATTAGAACATAAAGGGGAAAATGTTTCTTTCAACTCACAGCTATAGCTTCAACGCCTCCTTTCGGTGATGTGGGAGTCATATCTCGGCTGACAGAGACGATGTAATGCCCTTGCAGTAGATCAATTGCATCCTTCATATGAACACCAAAATGGAAATTAGAACCACTTCACAGCTAACAGTCCAGAAAATGTCTAAAAACCTAATAATGTGCACTATGAGATTGTGTCACTAACTAACTAATGTAACCGTTTTTCAGTGAACCATATAGACTAGCTATGCAGAGGCTAACAAATAGCCTTCGGGCATCCATTGCACCAAAAAACAAAAACACAGAGGTTAACAAAGAACATGAATTCAGTTAACGCAATCTTCAGGTAAATTAAAAAATTCCTTTGCGAAATTGGCACATGGTAGCTGTTAAAGAAAATTGAGCTCGGTTTGGTAAAACAAGAAATGGACCTGCTTCAAGGTGAATACGAGTGAATATTTCTTGGAGATCGGATTGCGAGGCACATTGATTGCTTGTATTGAAACTCCAAGTTACAATCCTAGTATGCCATATTATCATGTATGTTTCTTCAAATTTTCTCACTGAATTTTGAACCTTTTGCAATAAAACGAAGTCTAAGCACCACCCACTCTTAAAAATGTGTGCACTTTGAACACTTAAATCAAATCAAGGACCGGAGACATAAGATTATTAATTTTCAACTGTAAAAACAAATAGCTTGTTCCTTTCATGGATAGGTTAAAAGATATTAGAAAAGCAAATATTATATAATTAAGAAAATTTATCTTGCTGGTGAGAAATAAAAAAAATCAAAAGATCTATTTGCAAATAGACTAAAATCTTTCACCCCTTTTACTTTCTTCTTTTCTGCATCCTATTTCCCACAGCATAAAAAATTTAAAAAGCTGGATTCCCCTCCTTTACCACCAAAATCAATAAAGTAAATATGGCAAAAACATAAAAATAAATTCAACAACTATGCTGAGGCCCAGAGAGGGTTGGAATCGTATTGGATCCACTAGATAGCTGATCTCAACCTTATCCCTTCAATGAATGACTTTCAAGAAAGAATTTATTCAAACATCATCATATACCTTAGAGATGCTTTAAATCAAAACCAATGTCCCTATAAGTGGCAGATATGTCTAGGTAAATAATTACTGGGGGGGGGGGGATATAAGGTTAAAGCTAACCAAACTACTTAGACCCCAACAGGAGGCTCACGAGATTAAATATCACCTTTCTTCATAAGAAAACCGGAAAACAAGTTTCAAAATCATAATTCAGAAGAGAGATAGAGTGTGAAAAATGGCTAAGAAAGATAAGTACTTAATTCAAGTATAGTACTGGATTAGCTCCAAATGAATAAAGTGATGAAGCGATCAAGCAAAGTACCAAACTTACCTGTTTTGTACCGTCAATGAAGTTATTTAGGTAGTAGCGCATGAGGGCATTCCGTCCGTCGTTTAGAATCCCTTGGAAGGTCCGCTTACCACATCTATAATAAACCAACAGGAGTGTCATAAGTAATAAGATTATGATCTCCTTTTTCTATTGCCAATCAAACTATTGATCCAAAAGCAAAACTTGGAACATGTCATATACATATATTAAAAGGTCATCACATTTAACCTAGTAGCCATAAAACTCACAGATAAATTTTGAGTTTTGACAAAACTAGGTCAGGCAATACTAGACTAGCTACATGTATGTCCTAGAACATTTACAGTTCATTGAAAATCCACTCAACAACAATTATATGAAGTTGTAACATCAGCACTGGTCATGGCCTATACGTGAGAATCTACAAAAATAGTACTCCATCCCGAAAAATTTGTCCCACTTTGACCATTATGGTCAGCTCAATCTGACTTTGTCCATAATTTTAGTAAATCTAGATATCTCTATTCAATTCTAAAAATTGTTATTGATAGTATTCCTAATGGTGAAACAATAACTATTTTTAGAATTGCATAGATGTACCTAAATTTTCATAAAATCACGGTCAAAGTTCCATTGAGTTGACATTATGGTGAAATAATAACTATTTTTAGAATTGCATAGATATACCTAAATTTTCATAAAATTACGGTCAAAGTTCGATTGAGTTGACCATGAAAGTCAAAGTGGGACAAACTTTGAGGGAGATGTATGTTACTAGACCAAATAGAGGAAGTAGAAAATAAGTGCAACAAGGCGACATAGAAATGGCATGTGTAATTAAAAAAAAAAATCATTTTTGGTAGTTAGAAGATAAAATGTTTATTAGTATTATTATTTTTTTTGAAGGAAGAAAGCATAAAATGTTAATCAACATAGAATATACTAAGTGGATAAGGCACCCACTAAAAATCTCATCAAGAAGGGGGGGGGGGGCAAATAAAACTTTCACTAGTGACAAAACAGTGCCAGAACACAGGTATACATTGAATTGAAGTGAAGATCGGTGGAAAAATACCTGACAAAATCTCCTTTCAAAGCAGGTGTACCAGAATACTGAATGCTTACATCATCCCCATGATTAGCCCACACTAAAAAAAATGAGAGATGAAATGTATAAGAAACCCTTTTTTAAATAAAGATAACATGACATGAAAAGTAGAAAACTATTCTAAAAGGAAATACATATATAGCTAGTCTAGTATTGGGACGAAGTAGTATGATACAACAACTATAGAAATCAAGAATCACGTGATAAAATATACAGAAGAATTTACATATTTTGAAGTTGTCATCAAAATTTGGATGTGTGCTGATAGTTTCTTCAGCATTAAAAACACCAAGCCTTCTAAGTTGGAATTCCAACATTTTTCGGCCAATCATACTCTGCAACAAGAACTCAGCATTATCAAAAAGAACAATCTGCATCCAGCTAAAGAAAAGAAGGCGCGCATACACACAGAAATAACAAATCTGAATACCCCAGAAATGCTGAACCAGACAAGAAACATTTCTATGGCTCTCTCATAAACAGAGAATGGATACCCTAGGATTTATCACCAGGCGTGCTTGAAGAATTATTAACTAATGTTTGGCTAAAGACTACGTTGCCATGGCTGTGATAGTAGGACCTCAAGTTCATAGGTAAGGATCTTTAAAGAATGTGTATTCAAAGAAAGTCATTTTTTGGAATTTTTAAGGCTGAGAAGACATGAGCACTTATAGCATCCGAGCATTGTTGGTGGGAGAAACAAAACATGTCCTTTTCGGCATTGACCAGAAGGCGCGGACATTTTGGATGATAAATATTTGACTAGTCTGAAATAAGAGTTTTGAAATGACATCCCAAGCAATTCCCCTGTTTACTTATTCCCATGTAAATAGCCTG
Organism: Adenophora triphylla var. japonica; assembly: GCA_022495995.1. NCBI lineage: Eukaryota > Viridiplantae > Streptophyta > Magnoliopsida > Asterales > Campanulaceae > Adenophora > Adenophora triphylla. Next base: position 16,988 of record JAFEMH010002759.1, read on the forward strand.
GAATAGCTACCAAGAAGGTGAATCTGTTACTCGGTATGAACGGAAAGAGTTTTGACTCGACAAGCTAAAACGTAAATATTGTTACTTTCTCCCGTTATGTCCACTATTTGAGGTTAACGGCAATAGCATCTGCCAATAAATTGGAAAAGTGTTAGAGAAAAAGGAAAAAAAAATTATCAAGTATTCGAACAGTTTTTCAAAAACGTGTGTAGAGTTTAAGTCTGCATTTATTAATCATAGGAGTTTATCCTTGCTTATGTGAGATTGACTAGGTTTCTGACTTGCATCACTATCAAGTTTTGAATTTGCCCAAACCTATATGATATGCATGTTTATTGCACAAAAGACATGCATTTAAACTTCTCCCAGATAACAAAGGTAAACCAATAAATAAATAATGAAGGGAATATTAACTCTTCATATAAACAAGGAGGTTGAGATAGGTACACAACACAGGAGCAAAGTATTGATAGCTCCAGAACACAGAAATACCAAGACATTTCATATCCCCCCCCCCAAAGAAAAATAAAAAAAATAGCATGCATATCTGTAAACCAGTTCAGCGTAAATTCACCTGTGTAACATTTGTACGGTCTAAGCAGTCGATACAATTGGTCCGCACAACTCCAACTTGCGTCTCCATTTTCTCTCCCTTTTCATTTAGTAAATGGTACCTACAGTTGATGAAAGAAATAAACTAAGAAACCAACTATTACAGGCTTACACTGTCGAAAAGAGGCCCCAACAATGTATTTAAGCCTTAAAGCTCCCCCTCACGGCTCACGTATGACCCAAGCTTGCACGGTACACCGCTAGGTGAATCACATATTAAACAGAGTGCTAACTCATCCATTAACAATACTGGGGGAAAGAATGTGCAAGTAGGACGACTCAAATCCAAGACATGCCAAACCACTTCTCTAATATCATGTTGAGCAGCCAACTCACTCGTAAGATTAAACTATTGAGCGAGGACCCAACAACGAATTTCAAGCCTTGCCAGTACCAGACACACGTTATAATATAAAGAAACAGATTAAACTATTGACTAGCAAACATAAAAGGAATTTGTTCACAGTATGGCCACATCACCTCTAAAATAGAATTTCCAGAGCACCAAAGAGACCAGATATTTGAAATTAAATAGGCACTTGAGCATGTACTAACGACTTACTAGAACCAGGGAAACATAAATAAAATGACAATCGTTGTTGTGAAATAATAGGCCTTCGTACCTTAATGCACTTATTAAATCTATGTGTATCTATTAGAGAGGGCTGCATTAATGGGAAAGAGTATGTTTAAAGAATATGCAAATCATGTTCTTGGCATATTTATTAATTGAGGACTGAAAACCAAGTTCCTTTCAATGATATTTTAGTAACACTAACACCCATAGCCACAGAATATGCAATCAGGTTTCATATCTAACCAGATGCTTCCAAATATGTGATAGCAATGCTAAAATTTGATGACAACTTCACAATAGAACCAAACATATACTCCCAAAATGGAAACTTTTTAATAAATGATGACAGTAAGGAAAAAAAAAACATGTCATACACCACAACTGTTTCAGATTAATAATTATATTGAATAGCAGTTTTCTTAGGAGCCCTCTTGAACACCTCATAATTTAATTCACATCACATGTATTTGCATGCCTGACGGATTATCAAGAAGCATGTTAGGATCCACACATATATATGTATGTATATGTATATTTATATATACATATATTTTTATATATACAAGCAGATTATGGAGCAGCTCTCAAGGTGTACCAATCAGGTCTCAATAACTACGTAACCTGAATTATCTGTAATATGTTAGCAATGTAAAATAAATTTCTAGATAAACATCATAGTAACTACAGATTTGCTACCATTTGAGATCAGAAATACCTGTTTTTTATCAGAAAGTCTTCAATTTGATCATATAGGATAGAGAGCCGTTCAAAATGAACATGTCCGCATATCCGATGAAAGTCAAAGTGCAAATATCTACAAACCTCGGTAGATTTAGCATACAGAAGGATATAAAATATAGCCGGCTGTCGAATCAAACTCAAAACACAAGAGGAAATTCTACCTCACATCATCACTAGTAATCTGCTGCATTGCATCCGCAAACTTTTCACTTAAACGTCCTTCACCACCATGCTGATAAAGAAATAAAGATGGCTTAAAACCAAAACCACATTTCATGCTAAGCACCTATACTCCTTAAAAGCTGGACTTTAGTGATGTCTTGAGTGTGTGCTGGTGCTTGTACAGATGGGGAGTGGTCTTTTGGGGATATTTGGCTGTTATCCTTTCTTTCGTTTCTTGTTGGTGGTGTGGGGAGAGGAGGTGACAGGGGGAGAAGGTTGCGGGGGAAGAAGTGGGGGCCCAAAACACACCCTGGCAGACCCACCAGTCCGCAAACTTGCTTGTACAGTTGCAATAAGTAAATTTTCTGATTCAGATTTTTTTTTGTATATGATAGTGAACCACATCATGTAAAGAGTTCAAATAGCTATCAGCTACTTATCTTCACATGGATCCTAACATAATGATAAATAAGTATACTGCCATTGGCAATACTGAACAAAATGCAAAAACACAGAAGTTTCAACACATTAACATAAAAGGGGAAATGAATGTACCGCATTAACAAGATCGACAGCTATAACATTTCCATATTTCTTCCTTAAATCCAGAAAATGTCGTTCAGCAACTCGAGGCTACAAGAAATGCCATAAATTACTTATAGCCCCAGTGTCAATTGAAAAAGAAAAGCACACGATACATGATAAAATAAATCTCAAGGATAAGTATAAAACACTCACTCCTTCCTCAGGCTTCACAAGCTCAAACTTGGGCTTATACGTTAAATCAACTACTTGATCCCAGAGTAAAGGAATTGACCCTCGTATCTACAAAAAAGTCAAGCTAATTAAGCATCTGCAGTTTCACAAAACACACTAGGTACAATAGTGTCATCACGATTTATAAATGATTGCAACTATGTGTATGCAGTTATGCACCATACAGATAATCACATAAACATATACAGACACAAGTATACACCCATATGCTAAATTTCCTATATGGGTTCATATTGCACATCTGTTTAATCATATTAAATCGGTTAATCTGCCTATGCAAAAGGTTAGGCACTAAAGCATGTCTCACTTACTGCACATGTGCAAGTTCAAACATCCAAGAAACTGCTGGCAATACCAGCAAGTGTCTGTATGGTCAACATTAGCTCTACTCAAAGTCGATCTTAGAAAATTGCTATCTAACTACCATGAGAACATCTCATTTCAGACTAGGCCTCAGCCCCAAGCACTTTAAGTTCAAAGTTCATTCTCGTTCATTACAGACATTAACCCTAGAATATGTTGCTCACAAGCACTTCTGCCATCACTCCTTTAATTATTATTTTGATTGATTTTGGTTCGCAAGCTTAGTTTTCATTCTGCATGTAAGAGGCTGGAATGAAGTTCATAAAGCACCTTTTTAAATCGCAGCTCAATAAAAAAGGTGGCTCAAGCCAATCATGAAGCATGATGTCAAACTAAACAAATCTTAATGCGGCTCCTTCGGCCACTTTAAGCAAAAATATTTCCTGCCTGCACTGCTAATCAGTAGAGGGAATGTGTAGGTGCCATCGCTTTGACGTCATGGATCTTACCTAAAGTGAAGATCTTAGTATGAGGAAGAGGTCGAAGAGCTAAGTATGCAAGGGTAAGCTATAGTTAAATATCTCCTTATATATTATAAAAGAAATGTGTTTCCACGAAAAAAGTGATTACAGCCACATGGTTATTATTATCTAGACTGCAATTTACAATATCGCAAAGTATAAACAACTTCTTGCCTCCTATAAGTTATTGATCAGTTCCTTGGACAGATTCTTCTCTTCAATAAAGAGTTGATACGACATCTTCAACTTACTAAAGAACCATTCCTACTTGAGCATGTCCTTCAACAAAATATGATCAATTTCCAGCACAAGATCCCATAACATTCTCTATTCTTGCCAGAAAAAGTCACTAGTATACTCCTGGAGTGTAAATAAAACTTGGACCAACAGTTTGGTAAATAGAAATTTACAGATTGAAAATCCAAATGACATTTCGAGCAATTAAGTAAATTTTTTATGCAATTATTGACCACAGAAAGGTAAGTTAAGTTCATTTTAACTATACAAAATACAAATATAAGAAAGTAAGATGTTGTGCCAGTTTTTGGAGCCATGCATTCAGTATACAAGAGTTACACAGATACACTTGAAGCATTCTTTGTTACTACAATGCTCATGCCAAACAAAGAAAGATTATGAATGAAATACCTGCACAAATGACGCTGTAAATCCATTCAATTGTATGATTTGCTCAGTTTCCACAAAATTTGCAACATACCCATCAGAATCAGCTCCTCTTCTCCACATTCGAGTTCCTGTAAAATTAATTAAGTATGCTTTACCTAATCTAAACATACACTAATAAGGCCAGAAATCAAACTTCATTTCCTCATGGAAACTTTCATTGTTTAATTAGAATATGCATAGCTTCATATTGCAAATATCTTCCTACATGTGAAGACATGCCAAGTTCCAGTCGTTATAGATGCTGAATTCATGCAAAGAAGCTACAAAGCAAGTGTCATGGACAAAGAGTCAAGAAGAGAAAAAATGTGTTCTCAAGTAAATTAATGGCCATTTGATAGAGTCCTTATGATGCCAGGATATCTCCACATATTGTAAATCTGGAGTAAAGCATTTCCCTAATATACGTTAACGTCAAGGTAGGACATCCTATTGGGACAGAGGGTATATACTTACATGTGTACAGGGAATGGAAAATAGAATAGAATGAACGTCAAAAGGTCCTCCTCAGTTCCCCTTTGGCCAATAAATCTTTTGGGGAACTTCTTTCTTGAGATTATTATGAATTTAAACTATGGCTTATTACAAAGGTCGCAAACATGACCAAGGATGAGCTCATAGTCTTTCTTTTATGTAGAAATACTCTTCATCTATTCTTGCTCCTCATGGTTTCTAGTAAAAATTGGAATATGAAAAGGAAATAAACAATGCACTTGATTACACCCCTATAAAGAAGCTTATAATTGCTTTTCCTGGGGTGTGTGTGGAGAGAGAGGGGAAGAAACAAATGATTAAAAGAAAGCGTAGCGAATTTATACCAGTTCTCCGTGTGCATCTACGGGCAATTAGCGTGACATCAATAATATCTTTCCCAATGGCCGACTGAAAGTTCTGAAAACCTGATAACCAGTTAAGGATAATAACCATAGTTGCAAAGATAAGGCAGTCATACTTATGAACAAGCCATAGCTGATCAGCAGGCTGAAATACATTGTAGCTGTTCAAAACCACAAATAGCAGAAATTATTGACAATAAAAGGATACTCCCTTGGATGACAGGAAGCAAGTATGGATCAAGCTGCAAGAACATGCGGCAAGGTCAGTGAGAGTCATAAATTGCAAAAATCCTGAAGAGGTGAGCATATGACATGATCATGGTTTCGCGAAAAAAACAAACCTTATTATCAATCAGCACTTCCAACATATAGTTGTTCCATAGAAACCGAGGTTCAGCCTGTGGCCAAAAGTTGTGTGCATGACGAACATATAAACGAACGTGATACAAAGTATGTAAAGTTGATGTTGTTGAACCACCATTGTACACTACATGCGGCCTTTAGTAACGGATACGCATCTAAACACAACCAACATCTTAATAAGACTAGAGAAGACTTAGAACTTGCCTGTCTCCAGAGAGGAAGCAACTTCGATTCATCACCCAAATCATGCAACCGTTGGGCACTGCAAGATAATGTGGGAAGAAAGAGCATTCATCATTGTCTTCAGGCACACGAAGGGTAATATATCCGTAATGGAATGTCTAATGCAAGAGTTGCATATCAAATAGAAAAATGGTGATGAGGGTTAACAACATCCTAATTGTACTCCGGGTGCTTGAATACTCTTTTCAATTAACCAACTCAGCTGGCTATTTAATTGTTTTCTTTTCAAATTTTATGATAATATATCATGGCAATAATAATTAAAATAGAACTGTTAACTGCGGTATGTACAAAGTGAGACATCAATGTCATTTAATAAAGATCAACATAATGTTCCTTTATGTGTGGTGGTAGATATTTCGAGAGATCATCAACAGTAAAAGAAGTCGTTATCTAATAAAGGACAACATATGCTTTAACGAGTTTGTGTAAATAGCATATGATAGATATCATTATAAACTTCGTTATTCATTCCCGTACGTTGTTCATGAAGCTTGTTGATATTTTTACTTGGAAAAATGGCAGTTCCAAAAGGAGGTTTTACAAACTGATTTAGCATCTCCAACTTCCAAATTTGTATAATTGGACCAGGTTTGGTGTCAATATTGATTACACTTATGTCAGTTTTTCTTCAGGAGAAATATTTCGGTCACCAGTTAGTATCCAATACACAGAGCCTTTTTTAAGGATAGGAAGGTAGAGAATATTCATTTCTGCAACTAGCAAATTGTTCCTGTGAAACATTAATACAAGTAAAGATCAGTTTGTTCCTGTGAAACATTGAAGGAGCTCTTTCTCAGTTGGTCTATGTATAAGCGTCGGAAAAGAAATTGTCTATGGAAGGTTGCCCCTTGGGAGTTTGTTGGATACTATGGAAGGAAAGGAACTGCAGGGCTTTTGAGAACGCCGAGTTGTCTATTTCTAGATTGAAAGAATCCCTTCTCCATATGCTATATTTTTGGTGTAAGGAATTGATGCCGACATCTTATAATTCTTTTTTAGAGTTTTTGGATAGTTTTGTGGTTGGCTAGGCGTTTTAGTTCAGTATACTTCTAGTGTACAAAGGATGCATCACCTGTTTTGACACTTTTTGTTTATATATACCTCTTTACCTATCCAAAAAAAAAAAAATCAATTATCTGCCTCACGTGTATCGTAATGGGAATTCTGCAGCCAAGTAGTCAGCATCACAGCCTTTTAGTGACGAGGAAGCGTTAGTCAGGCATGAAAGGCAGTGAAAGTACTGCCACAAAAACTACTGTCACTTAGACTTGGTGACTTTAGTCCACTCCCTCATTCTATAACAACTTCAACTTTTGCAATCGGGATGCCAGGTCATTTTGGAAACAAGAGGAAATAAAGTGTCTAGAATGATCAGGTTATGCTTTAAAGTTATGGAGTGTTGCTTTAGTATGGACCCAACCCCTTGATCTCATCTCACAGTAGGATGAAATATAAATTTCTATCTCTTTTTCCGGGTTAAGGTCATAATAGGTACCATGAGTGTGCCTTAACAAACCATCTTATGTTAATACAGAGTATTGGAAAATCTCCACATTCTGTATTCTCCCAACAGGGATAGCCTCAAGCCCACAATTCTAAACACCAAGTGACAGCAATACAGGCAAATCAAGTCAACAATAACCTTCCTATAGATGGTGATTTCCGAATCATGGTTTGTACAGTCAAGTGGTTATCCAGCTTCTAGTTTTCAAAAGAAATGCAATTGATGACTTGGATCTATTCTGGGAAAGATAACTGCATAAAAATATTGTTCCATTAATAATAACAGGTAGCAAGCTAACTTTGATCAGACCAACATCCAGCATAGCAAGGCAAACAAAATAGAAACCTGGAGAAAGCATTTACCTTAGGGTTATATTGACATCATATGAAAAATAAAGGCCAGGAGTCCTCTCTGCAACATTTAGCAGCCCGGAAAACTCACTCTCCATCTTCTTCTGCATGAAAAAGTGTTACAAAATTTCCAGTTAGATTTAATGATGGTATATACAGAACTTGAGATAAATCTATAGGGCATTTACCTGTTCCTCAGGGGAAGTCTTGAGAGAATGATCACAGGGAAAGATTTTCATTGACGACACTTTGTAGATAGGATGCCCCAGGTAAGATCCCACACATTCACGTTCTGTTATAACTAAGAGATATGATCCTAAAAGCACACAAAAGAGATGAAGACATCAAATTAATGAAAGATGCCCCTAAAATGGACAGCTAGAATAGACAAATTTTAAATTAATAGAGTTGCAAGGGTGATTAAAACAATTGAAAGAAATCTGGACTAATTTCAGTTATCGCAAGAGGTTTAAAGCATCGGTAATGACTTATATTCCAATTCCCTCTATCAGGTATACCGTCCTCTTCACATTGGATGGTGACATAGTGGAAGAATGATAGACATACTGACTCAATTCTCCACACATACTCATGAAGCTATCAGACTATATACAAGTCAAAGTCTGCACTCTATCAAAACACTGATGCAAAGTACGTAGAATTCGTTATATAACTTCTTTGAACGTCACCATATCCATTTCACAAAAAATTCTATTAAAACATTATGGACGCGAGTATTTTGCTGCATTTCTTCTTTGGTGGGATCTAAAGCTCTGCTCCCATAGTATACAGACTTCTTGTTTTCCTTAATATATACTCTCTCCGTTCGGAATAAATGACACACTTTCCATTTTTGGTTTGTCCAAAATAGATGTCACATTTCTAAAAATAGCATATAAAGTTTGGTGATCTCCGTATGTTGCCCTTTCTTGGAGAAATTTGTATGAATCAAAGTCATATAACAGCATGTTTACTCCCAAATGCTATACTCACAGATGCAATATTACATTTGTGTGTCTTCATAAGAGTACATTACACTATGGTTATGAAAAGACGGAGGCACTTACGGGAGCATAACAAGAAGCTAAAAATTGTTGACTTGTCAACTGTAACATTTATTTCAGGACGGAGGGGGTATTTCATGATGTAAACAACTTATAGTTGGCAATTAACTGATTAAATGTTGGATGCCGAACTGAACAAATAGCTATTAGATTAATCCCATTCAATATGTAAGACCCATATTTATTAATAACATAAGTTTCCCTTCAATTGATGCACCTTATAAGTCATAACCCTAAACCCTGAAGCTTGAAATAATTTTGCTAAGCAGAAGACTTGTTACCAGATAAATTGGCCCAAATTGACACTCAGATGGTGTCAAGTTTGCTTCCCACCATCACCTATGCTGGGTAAGAAGTGTCCAGGAGGCTGATCAACACGATGGGAGGGAACAAGGAGGCTGTCAAAAGGGAAAGTGGTTCCCAATTAATTGGTTCAAGCTACTGAAATAAGATAATGTTTCCATAAACTGAGGTCCCATAAGTGCAGAGAGGAATGGAAATTTTGGATGCCATTAATTTTCTGGCCAACAGCCTTAAGAATAATTTAGGAGTGTCACTCTCATTCCACTGGATTTGTGTCTTTGTAGAAGACTTTTTCACAACACAATTGGTAGAAATAAGTACATTGGATTGTAACTCATGTGAAGTAGTTCATCCTTTCTCCGTCTTATGCTTATCAGAAGAAGTATCCAGACCTTCTCTTTTTCCTAACTTTTTCTCTTGAAATTCTTAGGCTTCACAAATTGTTAAGACTATGATTCAATCCCTCCCATGTCCCCTCAAGGATCCAATAAGTAGTAGTGAATGAATAAATAATATCCTAGATCATCAAAATTGTGAGTTGAATTATAAAAATAATTCGCCAAAGCAAAGTTACATATTATGGTTTTTTATAGAAATTATCTATACATCATGTTGTTTAGCAGCTAAGCGAAATGGCTGTAGTAAGAAGATTTATGTAAGTGGTGTTCCTATTACGAAGAATTCACATAATAATCAAAAGGTATTTATCATTGAGGTCAGTGGCTTGTTAAGGCTTGATAACACAATTAAGTTTCTATGTATTAACTTACGCTTTTAGATGACTTAGTAAATTAGCATAGTGTTAGATATCCGGTTTGGCAATGTCTCGAGTTCAAGTCATTCCACTTGAATTTGTCAACCGAAGTATTGTGAGTGCATGAATGTACCATGTTTGGTTTGTGATGCCCAAATGTTACATATTTCTTCAACTCTCCACGTCAGGACGGTCACACATGAGGGGGAGAGTTAAAACTTGATACGCATAATTGAGTCCCAAGCTAACAGCTTAACCTTTTAGATGAGTTGGCTGCTTAACATTCCTAAAGTTCAAATAGAATCATCTTTCAAGATTTCAAATTCAGTAGCTTAATTTTTTAACTCTACACGTTTTCTTTTAATTTTTACAGAACAATGTTTTGAACTTTTATAATTCTAATTTCAGTCTTCAAGAACGTAACATTAAGGTTAAAAACAGAAGCTTCTAACACGACACTAATTCTACTTCATTGTAGAATTCCCTTTGTGTCAGTTGAAGATGTCATATTTTTTCGTTTAGATTTAAGAATGACCCTTAGATGGTGTTCCAACTTTAACCCTCATTAAGCAAAATAACGAGTGATACTACTCATCGCAAACTGTAGTACAAAGATAAATCTCTATGATCAACTCGGTACTTTTTCAAATGTGTTGAATTTCTCAGCAAAGTGACCCGTGAGGTACCGAATTAAGCTACTGTAATATGAGCCTAAAGAAACAACAGAAAAACGAATTAACTATGACAAACCACTCTTTATTTGCTATCTGATGTACAACTTAAAAGCATCATAAACACAAATTTTACAACTAATAAGCAAAAAAAAAATCTTTTTGCATACATTTTGATATACAAACCATTTGAATGATCAAGATATAAGTACTCTCACCTGCCAAAAGCTTGAGTATCCCAACAACGCCAAAAATTGTCCGAATTTTCGGAACACGAACAGTGCTGCTATGTGGAATTTCATCTACAAAATACAATCAAACATCTAAATTTCAACACTTAAATCCACATACCCAAAAACAATGCAAGTAATACCAAGATTCTAATTTAAGTATCCCGACTGATGGAAAACAAACAACTAACTCTCAAAGCTCACTAACCAATCATATGCGTAATACACCAATTTGTTTTAACCATGAACCACATTACTAATCCTAGAAATCTTAAAATAAAAATCCTCAATATATTCCATTAAAAAACAATTATTCTAAACATCGAATCACTAACTTGTGAAGCTCGATAACTAACCATTACTGCATTGACAAACAAAGATTGAAAATTCAATCAGCAAACAATTTCAAAAACATGGAAAACTCACCAATGAGATTCATAGAGCCATCAACACGACTAATAGCCAAAGAAGAACGCGAGGAACCATCAGTGGGCTCCACAACATACTGATCCGGGAACTCCCATAGCCGCATCCGAGTGCATAATTTCTGTGCAGGATCTGCTTTCTCCATCATATTATTCTTCGAATCAAATCAGACTCTGAAGGATTTCCACAATCCCTAAAAACTAAAACACTTAAAATCGATTCAATTAAAAGTAAAAAATGAAGGATGAATTGAATAAAACAGGAAAGATAAGGTCAAAACGAAAATTTTGGAGGGATTTAACTGGAAAATCGTGAAGAAAAAATGTTTGAATTGGGAGTGATGGGCGGAAAATTCAACTGAAGTTGTTATTATCATTAACGGAAAATAAAACAACTGGAGGGGCTTGCATAGATATCGGGAAAAATAAATAATTTAGTGAAAATTTACAATTACATCCTCCATCTTCCAATGATTTGTAACGGTTGCATTGTCTAAAACCTCCCCCAACATTACTAAGGCAGTTTTTTGAATCATGATCTTTCTCTCGCGTGGCCAGATCTGTTCATTGTAATGCTGGCTACTAGTAGCCTCATCTGTAACCAATCATTCCCCCTTGCCCCCACCGCAACTCCAATGGTAATATTAGTGTCATAATTTGATACAGAAAATTTTGGGGGAAATCTGTTTCTCCATAATTTATAAAAAGTCCTGTTTTTAAATATATTGACTTGATGTTTTAAAGCCTAAACTTAAGGATGAAAAGTGAGTTTTTTATAACTTATGGAGAAACAGGTTTTCCCTAAAACTTACTCAATTTGATATCCATGAGCACTATTTGCATCATCTCCAATAATTATGGGTATCAAAAATTTGATATCAAATTAACTTTTTTAAGTTAGTAATTTTATTATTTTTTTTTAATATGATAAATAAATTCGAAATATGATAATTATTATAATTAATTATTTTAAAAAAAATAATATTCTATAAAAAAATTAAAATTAAACAAAAATTTCTAAGTTTATTAATGTTTTCAACATTATCAATTATTTTAAAATGGGAGAGTGACCGGAAAGTTCTAAAAAAATATCATAATGTCCGAAAAATTCATTCACCATGTTGTATTATAGATGCAGTATTATATTCACATATGAGTGAATATAATAATATTGCATGCAGTAGTATGTATTACTGCATAAGAACTTTCAGATCATTTCGATTTAATAAGGAATTTGAGGAAAAGTGATTTGTTCCAAAAGAAACTTCCGAATCAAATTCCCTTTTAAAATATGACTACGCTTTAATTAAATATTTTCTAATCAAAAAATATATAAAGAAATTATTATTTTATAAAAAGTCAAATAAGTTTAAAATTAATATTAAATTACTAATTATTTTCTTCGTATTTCATTCAAATTGCCACATGGCATATCTTGATTTGTCATAAAGATGTGAAGTGACTGATGGGTGGAAGGGGACACACTCTTTTGTGTTTGTCGGCTGCAATATGCCCTTCACTCTCGGCGCGTGTGAGAAGTTGATGGTATTAGGCAAGGTAGCAAATTTGCTACATTTACTAATATCGTCTCAAAATTTGATACCAACTATTTTGCTTGTTGAAGATACTAATACTCTTACATTATATGGGTATTAAATTTTGAGTTTGATATCCATTATTGGAGTTGTCCTTAACCAATTCTCTTTTTTAGGATATCTATTTTGATGTCATCCTCTTGCATCATCTTCAACTATTAATATTATCTCCATTTCATCCCCGTTCGACTTAAAACAATTTATTATTTTTAACGTTTCATTGCATTCAAAAATGGCAAATTTTATATTATTTTTATATTAATAGAACTCACTTATAATACTCACAAAAACAATCCTCTTAATATTCTTCTCTCCTATTTTATTTTTCATACTCAATCTCTCTCATTTTACTATATTAATATTTCTTAATTCTCTGGAGAGAAAATCTCAATTCGAATGGGATGGAGGGAGTATAACGATAATTATATTTTATTATTCAAAGATTTAAATAATTTATTAACATTTTCATTGCTAACCATAATAAAGTTATTTATTACACAATTACTTTCTCTTTTTCTTGGTTTCATATAAAATATTGATAATTCTGTTTAATTATTTAAATATTTTAATAATTTAGTGAGTTGGTCTTATAAAAAACTAGTTTTTTCTTAAGATAAGGAAAAACGTGTTTTCAAAACAAACGGTGGCATTTTTGTAATTACTGGCAACCATGATAAATGCCCGTGTTAATATTACAAATTCGTGCCATCCCAAGCTCCGATCATCTTCTCTGGCCATCCCAAGCTCCGATCGTTCTCCGGCTTTCACTCAGTTTGAGTATTTTGTAACCTACAATTCGTGCCCTAGTTCCGCCATTAATGTCCAATGTCAACTCTGCTTCGTTACATAATTGATTGGTACTTTATTGATTGGTACATAATTAATTGGAGATAACTGTGTGATTTGATTACATAGCTCTTCATTTTTTCGTTGGATAAACAGAATGTCCTTCAATGGTGTGGATAAAGGATTTAATTTGCTGAAGTTTGGGTCAATTCAATTGAAAATTATGTGAATTTGTTCTAAATAATTGCCAGTAGTTGTATAAATAATTGTCAGGGTTATGATAAAAATGTACCAGTGCACGTCTAAAAAAGTGCCAGTTAAAAGCTCTCTTTATCCAGAAACTTAGTGCCAGTGCATGTGTAACAAAGTGCCAGTGCCAGTGTAAAAAAGTGCCAGTGTTAGTGTAATAAAGTGCCAGTGTTAGTGTATCAAAGTGCTGGTGTTAGTGTAAAACAAGTGTCAGTGTTAGTTTAACAAAGTGCCAGTGTTAGTGTAACAAAGTGTCAGTGTTAGTGTAACTAAGTGCCAGTGTTAGTTTATAAAGTCACTTAATATACATGCACTAGCACTTTTTTACACTGGCATTCAAAAACACATGGACTGGCATTTGAAAACACATACACTGGCACTCAAAAACACATACACTGGCACTCAAAAACACTGGTAATTATTTTTGCTGGCTCTCAAAAACACAAGCACTGGCATTCAAAAACACATGGACTGGCATTTGAAAACACATGGACTGGCACTTCAAAACACATGGACTGGCATCTGAAATTGGAATTAAAATTGGAACTAACTGGCATTCAAAAACACATGGACTGGCATTTGAAAACACATGGAGTGGCACTTCAAAACACATGGACTGGCATCTGAAATTGGAATTAAAATTGCAACCGGCAAAAAGGATTTGAGAACAGTGAGCAAGAAAAAGGCAAGATCAATTCGAAGGAAGCCAAGAAAATGATTCGAATCCACGTACAGGAGAGCATCAACAATGGCAGTATCTTCTCAATTGACAAAAGGTTTCATTCCAATTTCTCTCTCTACTTTCAGTCGCCCTCGTTTACCCGGAGTCCAGATTCATGAATCGCCATTAATGGTCGGAGGAAATTGGGTCCTTTCAAGATTCATGAATCGCCAGCGAACTTGTTTCTAGAGAAAACAATGAAGAAGACGATTGAGGGAGCCGATAATGGTGAGGAACTCTGTTTGCGTTTAGAGAGAGAGTAGAGAGAGAGCCCGAGCGCGATGGGTGAAAAACACGTTTTTTGTTAAGGTTAAAAAAAATGCGTTTTTTACAAGTTTTTTGCTAATTTAGTAGCATTTTCATTACTAACCATAATAAAGTCACACAATTATTTCTTTCTTTTTTGTTGGTTGGCTCTTATCCGCCTTTCGCACTAGTCTTCGTCTTCGTTGGTTTTATTGGTGGCAAATTTGAAAGAACAATGGGAGGAGGTGGCGTCAAGAAAACTATTACTCCCTCCGTCCCAGACCAAGAGTCCTACTTTCCCTTTTGGTCCGTTTCAGATCAAGAGTCCCTTTCCTTAAATGGAAAGTTTTTCATATATTTATACCCTTATCATCTCCATATATTTACAAAAAAACCATTACTATTCCTCCCACTCATTCTCTCTCCTATTGAATATTTTTAACTTTTACATTCTCTCTCCTATTCCCTACCACACATTTAATTTTTACATTCTCTCTCCTATTTCCTACCACATATTTAACTTTTACATTCTCTCTCCTAAATTTTTTTACCCACTTTAAAAAAATTTCTTAAGAAGCGTGAAATCTCCCCCGAAGACCCTTGGTCTGGGACGGAGGGAGTAGTATATATTTCAATTATTTTTTTTTGTCTAGTAAAAATTGTCCCACTTGACTCTCATATCATCCAAATGAACTTTAATCACCAAATTATAAAAATCTAGCTATCCTTATACAATTTTAAATATTGATATTAATTCATCATTAAAAATAATATCAATAATAATTTTTAAAAATATATAGAAATAATTAAATTTTAATAAAATTATAATCAAAGTTCAATTGAGTTGGAGGCGGTCTCACTTTGTGTGACAATTCGCCCGTCCGCCGACCCACCCTTTTTTTCGTCATTTTTTTCTCGCCATTTCTTCCTCGTCAATAAATGTAACACTTACTATAAAAAAATATAATATTTTTCTTTTCTTAAATGTAACAGTTTTTATACTGAAATGTAACATTTTTCATACTGAAATGTAACATTTTTTATACCGAAATGTAATCGTTTATATTATGAAATGCAACCACAAATTGTGAAAAATGATTAAGGTTACATAAAATTTAAATGTAACATTTTCTCTAAAAAAAAATGTTATATTCATTTGTATAACAAGTTATACTGATGTATATAATTTGTTACATTTTAATTGTTATTATCTTTAAAAAAAATCAAATTGATGATAGCAAAAACGTTCGTATCAGCCTAAATCTATCGGCATGTTGTATCATGTATTATTGAATAGCCTGAAAAATAAAAACAAACATGTAAACTAAGTCGAGGCTACACCGGTGAATGTCCTCCGGCGTGAGAGTAAGTATTTGTGTTTATAAACAGAAATCAATTAACAATAGTTTATAGTCAAAATATGTGTTAGTAAAATAATGTGAATTATGACTTGTTTATATAGGCATAGGATTGTAGAGTACATGTTGAATAGGAATTTGTGTGAGAGGAGGTTATAATCCTATTGAAATTATAACTACCCACAATCCTTATTCAAGTAGTATTAGATAATTGTATTCTACACGTGCCCCTTGTAGGCATGCTCCTCAGCATATGATTCTTGGTCGACCTGAGTCGATGCCGATAAAGAGAGTGGTGAGGATAGGGAAACTCATTTCCTTGCTTTGTTGATTAACGAGTAGGGAGCTCCTCGTCTTTTAATGAGTCATAGATCGGCCTTGCTCGGTATATGAGAGTATGCCTCGTCGGCATCTATAATTGTTATGCTTAGTCATTATTCGCTCTTTTATATCTAGGTCGACATAGTGGGAATGACGAGGAAGCATGAAGAGCAATGGTAGGGAAGGCCCACTCCCTTTTTTTTTTTTTTTCCTTTTTTTTTTTTTCCTTTTTTTTCAAAAAAAGAAGGCCCACTCCCTTTGTCATAATTAAGACATGTATGGATTATATTTTGGGCCCAATTCATTTGGCTTTGCCCGGCCATGACCCACGTTCGTACCTCGGTTTATACCGTTCAGTGGCCTTCGACTTCCTAGCTCGGCTATGCCGAGGAGAAAGTGGTGCTCTACCTCGACTTAAACGGATACGAATGGGTTTTCACGAATCACGAGGCCTAATCATTTTTATCAGCTGGTTATTGCACATTGGGGAATACGACCCATTATTGACGAGACATTCCTATTGGAAACATGCCCCAGCATTAATGTGGGGAGGTGGAGACGGCGCCATACCAGGTTTTTCAACCCGTACCTGCTTCAGACTGGGTATAAAGGCTAAAACCCACTTCATTTTTACTCTTTTATCACTGTTTATATTCGAGAGAGACCTATAATCTTTGAAATCTGCAGATTGTTCTTGCGTTCATGCCTTAATTTGTAGTCAATATTTGGTGTTTGTGCTCTGAATTTGTTCGTATCTCCTTCAACAATCTTCGATTCAGGTAAAATTCTTCTCAATCTCCTTATTTTCTGCAATTTTTGGGTTTATGTTCTTGGAGTGTTCTTGAGGACCGCCATTGTTGTACTTTCTTGAAGCTTTTCTTGAGTAATTTCTTGTTACTTCCTCGTTTTTAGAGATGGCAAGAACATGGAGAAGTAACTCAAATTCCCTCTATTGTTATCATACCTAAAACCTTAGGATTTATCAAAGAATTGATGGGTCGTGGATGATGTTGAGTTTGAACGAGATAGGGGAGATTCTCACGAGGTACCAGTCTCCTAGAACCGACATACATTACCCAAGTCGGTTTAGGATTGACCGACTAGATGTTGAATCCCCAAATGTTGTGTTGTTCCACGGTTGGACTGAGATCCTTGACCATATCAACTTGTATTACTTGAAGTCTGACCATTTGGAGCGACCTTTATTAGGTAAAGATCATTCCTCGATTTTAATTGGTAGGACGAGGAGGGACGCTTCCTCGTCATCGTCTTTAAGTTTGCCTTGGCCAAATTTTGACCCTTGTTCTTTTATTTTTGCAGCCATACTGGTCCCTCAACTTTTGGGAGGATCGTAGATGCATTCACCGAGGGAGCCCATTCTGGAGGCCGAGGAAGAGGCCGAGGGAGGTCCAACCGAGGTAGAACATACACTCCTAGGCCCAAACCCATTAGAGCCAGGGAACCCATCATGATAGAGGAACTTCACTCTAAGTATGGGGTATCGAGGGAGGAGTATCGACTTAGCTACCTCTCCGGTATCCTTGTCAAAAATGAGAAGGCAATAGAGGACTTCATGTAT
This sequence comes from Adenophora triphylla var. japonica, assembly GCA_022495995.1. NCBI lineage: Eukaryota > Viridiplantae > Streptophyta > Magnoliopsida > Asterales > Campanulaceae > Adenophora > Adenophora triphylla. Next base: position 34,966 of record JAFEMH010002759.1, read on the forward strand.
AGCCTCAATTATGTCCATTTCTTCTTCAAACAATTTCAACTTGTCCTTCGTCTCCCCCTCGATCCTTTTATCTGTGAATTTCTAGAGGACATGCAAGTCGTCCCGGCGATGCTAGGAGCCAACGCCGTGAGATTTCTCATCAGTTTTATAGTTCTTTGTCGTAACTTAGATTTTGAACCTTATCAATCTGTGTTCCATCACTTCTTCACCGTCAGTTATAAGGAGGATTCGAGTATAGTAGTGATAAGGAGTTACCCTAATCAGCCCAAAGTCATCTACCCAATGTCCAGTAAGGTGTCAGGGTAAAATAATCATGTCATCAGAGTGGAGAGCCGACAAGGCTGGGAATTTGCTGCTCCCTCAAAATATCCAAGTGTGCCCGTGCAGGCGTGGAGACCAGAGTGGAGTGGCCAGTTAATTGAGAGACTAAGACAGTTCGCCGAGGTAGGTACCCTATGTTGGTCGAGCTTAGAGACCGACCATAGGTACTACGTGCAAGCCGAGATCATGTCTGGTCCCTTGGACGGACTGATGCCTCTCGTCCCCGTTACTAGAGGGAATAGATTTCCTAACTGGAGAGTGCACCCCGGTCTAGTTTTCCACGATGAGTGCGATATCTGCAAACTTTATGAGGACAAGTGTCTCGCCGATTTTTTTGGCAAAAATTTTGAATTCGTCCTAAATTCGTAATGTTCTAAATCTGCAATGATCCGCCTTTAATAGAAATGGTTTGAGAGAGGTTTACGGATTTGAGATTACTATAAACCCGTCTCATTTAACTCGAACAAACATAAATTAAGTTTTATTTATATCAGTTTTTTATATATTAATAAACTTTAATTATATTTATAATTTATGTGTCATAATGTAATGCATTTTTTGTTTGTCTAGAAAAAAAAATTGCATTGCATTGCATAAAAATAGTTAAATTTTTACGAGTTTTATACTAAACGGGACAAGACGGGTCGGGACGGGCTTTGAGTTTACTGGGCCTAGACGGGTTCGGGTTTAGGAGATTTTGAGTAGGGGTGGGGTGGGTTTGGGTAATGCCAAATCCGTCTCAAACTCATCTCATTGTTATCCCTAGAGATAGATGTGAATAACGTTACGAGTATAAAAAGAGTTTTATTTTCTTTTTTCTTAAATATTTTCTTAACATTTGCATACTTTGATTTCAAACATATTAACAAAATAACAAAAATAATAACAATAACAATACCAGTAAAGTTGGACTGGTGAAATTCATGGACAACTAGTATGCCACCCGTGCGTTAAAACGCACGACAAAACGCTTTTTTCATAAATAGGAACCCAACCAAAAAATTTCATAATTTAATGAACTTACATGTAATTAAGAAACATGACATTAATGAAAGAGTTACTAATATGAGTATTTCAAATACTAAATAATATTACAAATTCTGAAAAATTTCCTTATAGACAACATTTGTCGTTTCATTGGTGGCGTTTCCATCTTCATCACACATTAGTATCCTCAACCCATGTCAATTTGTGACCCTCAACAACGCAACGTACAATTGTCCATGACTAAATACAGGCCTTTTCAAGAAGATGCCAACATTGGAAAGAGATTGACCCTGACTTTTATTAATTGTCATTGCGTATGACACAACCAACGGAAACTGACGTCTTTGTAACTTGAATGGCAAGCGTATATTTGATGGCGTTAATGACATTCTTGGAACAAACACTTTATCTCCAGTGTTACAACCATTTAGAATCTTTGCTTCCACAACATGATTTTTGAGTCTTGTAATAATTAATCTTGTCCCATTACACAAGCCTGCACTGTGATCAATATTTCTTAACAACATCACTGGTGTACCGATCTTCAAATTGAGTTCATGATTGGGCAATCCAGAACATTTGATAGTATTCAAGAACTCAGTCGAATGAATGTCAGCAAAGAAACTGGAATTACTCTCGAATTTGCAAATAGAATCAGAACTTAAATAAGTTCTTTGTTCTGCCTGGTTGTAAGAGACCATGTAAACATTTATCTTCTCATAACATCAAGTGTTGGAGCAAGAATGGCTCTTCCTTGTAAATAATCAGGATCATTAAAATGCTTAGTAAACTTTGGATATGTGCTTTCAACAATAGATTGAACCAAATCGTCTGACGCACTAACAATCAGGTCTTCGGGAATAGTAATTGTTGCCTCACCATCATTATGGTCACCGTAAGTACCATCTCCAATGCTAAGTATCCAATCGGAGAATTCCTTAAGCTCAATTCCACTTTCATCATTGTCCATAGCTTGAAGTCTCATATTCTTGGTAAGTCTCAAAACTTTGACATGAGACCATAAATATGAAGAATTGATTGTGGCCATAACAACATCTTGCCTTGTACCTTTCGGAATTACTGAAAGTATCTGACAAAAGTCTCCACCCATAAAAATTGTCTTCCCGCCGAATGGTTGATTTAAGCTGTCCGGATTCTTAAACCTCATTATATCCCTTAAACTCCTGTCAAGAGCTTCGAAACAATGCATATGAACCATTGGAGCTTCATCCCAGATGATAATATTAGTTCTGATAATAAGCTCAGCAAGAGGAGTACCTTGCTTTATATTACATGTTGAATCTTCATCCAATGTTAAAGGGATACCAAATCTGGAATGACCAGTACGACCATTGGGGAGCAAAAGTGAAGCTATGCCACTTGAAGCCACATTCAATACAATTTCACCTTTAGATCGTAAAGCAGAGGAAAGAATCTTCCATAAAAATGTTTTCCCTGTTCCTCCGGATCCATACAAGAAGAAAACTCCTCCAATGTCAAGATTAATGTCATGCATAATAGCATTGTATGCATTTCTCTATTCTTCTGTACATAATGCCAATAATCTCTTGCACTCGGCATCCAATGAATCTCTATCATAGTTCAACTCTTCTAAAATCATGCTATTGTTGAACATTGATGGATCAAAATTATTTGGGTAAGGCATATCAGGAAAATCACGAAGGCTTTTTCCTCTGCTACGTAAGAGTTTCTCGATTTCCATGAGAGTATGATTTTCAAGTTCTTCCTTACTGAGTTCCAATCCTATGAAATTGTTGAAGAATTTATATTAATTACTGATAAAATACTTGCGAATAATAGAGTAACTTATAAAATACAATGCAGTGTATTTAATAAAATTAGATGCGTTACCTTGATGATCTAAAAGAATTAAGTCTACGCATATAAACAATATCCTCTGACAAATATTCCAAGCAATTTTGCCAGACATACTCCGGGCATGATAATGATTCTGACATCAATAGTCTGACAAACATATTTCTCACGCAAGCAGCAGATCCCCATTGACTGACCTCTTTATTCCCATCAACATACTATGTGTCTTCATCAAGCAGTCCCAAAGCATAACATGCTTCTCTAAAAGAGTTATATTATTGTTTGCCAACACGTCTAATCTCCTCAAAAGAAGTTGGTCCTCGAACAATATTTAGCAAGGTTCTCAAATAATACAATTCACCTTGTCCAGGAGCAACGAAGAAAAGTCTTCCAATCTTGAAGCCGCGAGTTCTTGGTTCCCACAGTCTTTCTCTTTGATTCCAAACAAATTTCGTAGGGAAACTCAGCGTAAGTCAAAGTTTTGGCTACATCGCTATACTTCTTATTTGCTTCCATCCAAGTAGTAAACATACTTTCTCTTGAAGTTGGACGATTTAAGACTTGATCAATTTTATCATTATCAGAGAAAACAATGTTTTGCTGACCTGGAAGATGAAAAGACAATCTTTCAACCGAAGGATTTCTATGATGAATTTCATAACCCAACAATCTCCAAGCAGCCTCACAAGGTGTTATGAATCTGCAATCCAAGTAATTCTTTATCTCATCAACTTCAGACTTGCTTCCATCATCATTTGCCGTCTTATAAAAAGTTGCAGTAACTCTATCGTGTCCTTTGCTTACATACTTGCAAAGATATTTGATTGACCGAGACTGATTGCACCACTCAACATTGATATGAGCCCCATATTTCATTAACAACTCAGGATTATGAGGAACTACATATCTGTTGTCAAGATGTACGCCCTTTACTTCTATAGTACGACCATTATCCGGGCGCTTGTAAATCGGATATCCATCTTCATCAATGAAAGTCACCTCGCTAAACTTCTTTGGAAAATATTTGGTACAACGACCCTTTACCATGCAGGGCGAGTTATGTCTAGCTTTACCACAAGGACCATGCAACATCAAATCCCTCACAGCGTTATAGTAATGCGGTTGAGTATTTTGATCTGGAATCTCAACAGAAATTATACCATCAATTCTATCAACCACAGAGAAATCATCATCATTTCCTAGCCATAAAATGATATGAACATGCGGCAAACCACGTTTCTGGTACTCAATTGTGTAAATAACTGTAAAGATTAAGTTTAAATAAAAATGAGATAGATCACAATATTCACTATAGAAAAAAACACATGAATATTTAATATATTAATACCTGCTATGACTGGACCGAAAATTTGTTTCTTTTCTAGATCATCCATCAATTCATCTAACTTGGCTTTAAACAACCTGCACATAATATCAGGCCTATCTTCTGCTTGCGAGTTTTCCTTCTGTAGAAGACGCTGAATCTCAGGCCATTTTGGATTACATGTAAATGTAATTAGCAAATTCGGATAACCAATCCATCTGCATATGGCCATAGCATCTTGGTAATTTTGTATCATATACCTGGCACCACCAATAAAAGTAGATGGTAGGCATATTCTTTTGCCGCGACTTGAAGGGTTCCCTTCTCCCTTGGCAAGAGCTTCAGTTAAACCATTATACATTTCACACCGAAGCTGCTTTTGATGTAACCTCATAAAAGTCAAACGTCCAGTTTTGACCATGGTCCATGTATCAACCAGGTATTGTTGAAACAATCTTTTAGATTTAAAAAGATTGTTAGATTCTGATTCTCTTTCATGCATTCGATACACAAAATACTCTCTCATGCTCAACTTATAGCGTTTGCCATTTGTTGATTTGTTTTGGACATTTCTCATAAAAATATCTTCGCGATAACCATCTTGTCCGAATAAGAATAGCAAAGGATATTGCAAAGCTAAATAAGAAGGATGAAGCTCCGTAATTCGTTGTAGCAATCCTGTGCGGGTCTCAATAACAATATCTCTTCCACCAATTACATTATCAAAATCACCAACCAATAACAATGCCACATCATCTTTCTGCGGTAGATCATAACATCGACCATCAGTCTTTCTTCTAGCAATTAGCTTTAGTCTCATATTTCTTTCATTCCCTTCACGTAGTGAATCACGAACCATTCTAAATGATTTCACAAGAACGTTATTCTCATCAAGAATATTCTTCAAGTCGGCCACAATTTCCTCATGTAAACTTTTTCGAATTTGATCATCCCTATATAAGAAAATAGTAAAAAAAATGTATCATACTATTAAAATGAGACACTAATAAGAGACATTAAATTTAAAATATTCATATTTACTTACCCAATGCAAGTAATTCTATTTTCAACTTCATGCTCCGTATCGTAAATATATAACTTCATCAAATTTAGGAGGCTTTCCTTCTGTAGGTAAAAGACTACCAATATAATGGTAGTTTTGACCATATAATTTGAAAACAGGAGGACTATTCCCCTTATTGATGCCATGATCAATTTTACCTCCCGTAGAAGTGAATGAGAACATCATATTATATGATCGAATATTTTCTTTAAACATGCGACTTTTATCCGATTGACCATATAACAAATCCTTGAACAACTGCGGGGGATCAGGCATCGGAGGTAGTTGAACTTTTCCATTCATGCAACATCCTGAATATTTTGGATCCAAAGTCGTTTTGAATCTCTTATTCAATCTCTCTCCAAACCAAAAGTATGCATTACAGTGTGGACATTTGTTTGAAGGATCACCAAAGTCCATATATTCTGTATGTATATTAAAACATAAGAACAATTGCTCAAAAATATAATCATACTTTGCATGATAAGAAAAATATATGTTAGAAAATGTACCTTTAGTAAAATAAGAATTTGTATCCACATCTTTGTCGTTAAATGGTATTGGAGGAACAAATGCGCCTATTAAATTGAATTAAGAAAATTAAATTTTAAACAAATGAAAATATATAGAAGTTAAATGAATTTTATTTAAAAATAAATACTTTTTCGCTTTCGGGTTCTTTTTGGAGCAAATTTAACTCCAGAACTTGAACCAGCTTCTTCACGGACGTCACTTATAACTGTTGATTGAACCGAGCCAAATTATGTAGTCTAATAGCAGCATTTCCTTCTACGGGAACTCAAACGAAAACCTTTTCACTTGCCAAATTGAGAGAAAAAAAACTACTGCACCAACATTTCAATGCTGTTGTTACATAACAGTTTTTAGTTTTTGACAGCATGATAGAGAAAAAAGCACCAAACAGACAGAATTTCAATGTTTTTTAACACAAGGGGCTGTGTCCATTACCAAGCTCTCTAGTATACTCATGGAGTTAGAACTCTATGGAAATCCCTTCACTCATTCTGCTGTAAGGGTCCTGTTAATAAAGCATGCATCTACTGTAACCACTAGGTAGAAGAAGTTATTCCCATAGCCACATGCTAAATTTGTTTCATTCCCTTACCTCATGACGTCTGACTCAAAATCACTTAAGGTACTAAAAATGTAATTATAAGAGGCAGAGAACAGAAGATTGCCAAGGAGGCAGGGGCGGATCCAGGGGGGGGCAGGTGGGGGCACTCGCCCCCCCCCCCAGCGGCGGAAATGCAGTGGAAATTTTTTTTTTTTGCCCCCACCATATTTTTGTTATATATGTATATATATAATTAACTTCATTCCAGTAAAAGTTCGTCTAGAATTCTTCGATTTCTTCAATATATAAGGATTAGAATTTCTATCCTGCCAGAAATATGGGCCACCTTGCTGACAAAGCTCATTCCCTATGCTACTTCATGGTATTTATGGGTGGTTTGTAAAGAAGTGGTTGGTTTATAATGATCAAAACTTCTCACGGGGTTGAACCTTTTAAGTGATGCCTTTCTTGAGGTTCCCCCATTGGTTATGCATTTCTTGGGGTTCCCTTTATCAGAGAAATGGGAGGTTTTTCTTTTCTATTTTTGTGTTTTTTCAGACGTAAGTTTTTCTTCTTCACTGTTCTTGATAGATTTTTAATCAATCTGCTTGTAATTTGTGTTTAAATTCATATTTATATTCTGATTTTTTTTCCTGTTATCCAATTAAATATTCAGTTGTTGTGCGGCAATGAAAAGTTCGGAATTAAGTATTCTGAATTCATCAATTTCAACCTGTAATTAACTTTAAAGACGAGGATACTTTTTTTGCTACTTTGTATTTGAGGACGAGGAGCTTTAAAGAACGATAATTTTTATTTTTCTTGTTTTATTTTAATAAAATCTAGGAGATACATGGCTTATATATACATATACTCCCTCCGTCCCACGTGAATGGGCACCAACTTTATGGGTGTGGAAATTAAGGAAAAGTAGGAGAGAGAAATAGATGGAGGAGGTGTTTGTGAGTATGAAGAATTAAATAGGAGAGAGAATGAGTGGGAGGAATAGTTAGGAGAGAGAATGTTGTGAGTGTAAAAGTGAAGTATGAGAGAGAATGAGTGGAGGAAATAGTGAATATTCTTTTTCATTTTAGGCAGTGTCCATTCACGTGGGACGTCCCAAAAAGGAAATAAATGTCCATTCACGTGGGACGGAGGGAGTATATTTTTATGATTTACAATTAAATCGATACACATTCTCTTCGTGCCCATCTGTTGATGTGCTTCTGATTTTGCAGTCACTAATAACCGAGGCTGAGAAACAACTCTGGCTGGACCGAGAGGTAATAAGTAGTTAAGATCTAAACTCAGATCTGATAATATGGATTTTTGTTTTATATCGATCTGATTTTTTTTTACAATGTTTTTTTGCAAATTTCTTATGATCTGAACTCAGATCTGATAATAAGGAATTTTGTTTTATATGGATCTGATGTTTTTTTTTAACAATTTTTATATAAATCTAAATAATAACTACATATCTTGACATTTATTTATAAATCTAAAGGAAAATAATTTTTTTTAATTTTGCAGTAATTATGTAATGGGATGTCTACTCGATGAAAATTTATCTTTCACACCAGATGCATGTAGAATATTTGATTTTAATCTGAGCACAGAAAATACATAAAAAAGTTTATAACTTCACAGACATTAAAATACATACCTTTTGATGCTTCATTAAATTTTCTCTTACCGCCGATAGTAGTTGACTTTGTAATCCTCATATTGCTATTTCATAAATGAAATATCTCTTTCTTGATTTGATCCAAGTATCTCATATACACTGCTATTGTTTTTTTTTTTTTTTTTTTTATGTGTTGAACTGAAGTTTATCTTGAACTGAAATGAAAATTGAGGGAAAAAAAATAATGTGTTTTTATATGTATGGAAACTGAAGAGACTACCTACTTGCAAAAGCAGTATTTAAAGAGTTGGTTTGAAAATTAAATTGACAGGCATTGGAACTAACCGTAGGAAGCATGTGAACTTTAATCATTATTGATGACAGTAAATATAAAAAAGGAATCAAACAAAATTAGTACTTCAGTACATAGTTTGTTCATTATACTATATTATATTAACAAATCAGTCTAAGCTGAATATGTTACTAAATTATTTTTTGTTATTAAATTAATCTGTAGGATTACAAGTATGATATAATTGTCTTCCCATTTATCTGTACCTTGATTCACGTTGTGTGTCCATATTTTCTTGAATTTGGCACTGTATATGAGTATGGTCTTATATCAATGATTGACCAGTGGCGAAGCCAAGAAATTTCGGGAAGGGGGTCAGGGTTGCATGTTGAATATTATTATAATTGAAGTGTACAAATTTAGAACACAAAGGGGACAAAATAATAATTTATTGCAAATTTAAGGGGATCAAAATGCATAAATCCATCATTTTAGTAGTAAAATTTCATCTTAAAATTTGATGGTGCTAAAATTAAGACAATCTAAAATTGAAGGGGGTCGAATGACTCCAATGTGTGATTTATGTGGCTTAGCCACTTGCGATTAGACGTGACCACGGTTAATTAACCGCGGTTAACCGGTTAATAACCGGCGGTTAACATAGTTTAAATTATTAACCGGATTTAACCGTTAACCGTTAAGTCACGGTTCACAGTTAACCGATTGCTAATCCAGGTTAACCCTGGTTAACCCGTTAATAAACGGTTAATTTTTTTTTTTTTCAAGAATGTCGATTTTTATCTAAAGTTAAAAAAATAACTTTTTAATAGTTTTTTGAATAAAAAGTTAAGCTTTTAACACTCTTTTTGAAAAAAGCAGTTAAATATTTAAGGTTTACGTTAAATATGTAACCGTATATGAACCGCTTTTTTTTTTTTTTTTGGATAAATAAAACTATTTTAAATAGTTGTTAAGACTAATATTTTTTGCAAAAAGTTATAGAAAAATAGGTATGAATTTTTAAAGAAATGAAAACTTAACGGATTTAAAAGAAACGGAAGTATATAAAAGAAAAAAGGGACGGTACCCTTAAATTTTATTAATTAAATTAAAATTACAAAGAGGGGGACAACCAACCTTACCCTTTTATAATTAAGGGGGACATTTAGGAGCCTTACCTCATCCTAAAAACTATTACAATAATAAAATAAAATAAAATTACCTAAAAACCTAGTCTAATAAACTAAACATCATTTCTCACTCATCACTATCCAGCGTCATATTGATATTTTGGATCTAACATATCCTCCTCATTAAGGCTTATCTTGATCTCTCCCTTCCGCTCTAACCCAATCACCAAGTAATAATTGATTTTCCAAATTTTTGGTAGTTAATTGGGAACGCCTTTCATCTAACACATTTCCTCCAATACTAAATGCCGATTCAACCGCCATCGGTTGAGGCGGGAGCCGCTAAAATTTCCTTCGCAAGTATTGAAAGTATAGGATAACTTTCGGCCCTTCTTGACCACCACACCTTAAAATGTCAAACTCACTTGTTTGTGATTGATCATATTCAAAAGTGGTATTGAAGTATGTTTCTAACTCCGCGGGAAGGCTAGAAGTAGTACTACCTCGAGGACGTTTTTTGTTATAAATATTTTGAAAGATACTATATGGATCCTCATTACTTAAACTAGCTTCAAAATCTTGAGAAGAACTTCCACCAACATTTTGAGAAGTATTTCCAAATGCATCATTGTATTCATTGAACATACTTACCAAATCATTTTTTGTGCGTGCCTGATAGTCGGCAGGAGAATCATTTTCACCATCACCGTCGGGATATAAATTCTTATAATAAAAATCAACTATGGACTCCAACTCGTCCAATTTAATACGGGGATCCAAAACTTTTGCAACCAAAAATAAAGACGGAATTTCGGCATAATATTTAAGCCACTTTTGCCTCATAGAAAAAATGCAACCTTGTAAAAAGGGGCATTCTCTTAAACTATTAAAACTAAAAACAATTGCAAAACAATGCTCTAATGTCAAAATGGAAGTTGGATAATAAACACCCGACAAACTAAGAGTTGCCGTATTAAAAACCTTTAACAATTGACATAATTTAGTGCAAGCATCCCATTGATAAGCAAGTAGAGGTTCACTATACTTTCGACAGGACATTAAAAAATCCGTAAAGCAATTCTTTATATTCATAACCATCGAGTAACATTTTATAGGTGGAATTCCACCTAGTTGGAACATCTTTAGAAAAATATTTGTCTCGCATATTTTTACTTCTTAAAAATTTGATCCATTTTCTTGTATGAGCATTTTTTTTAGCAATCCAATTAAGAGCTTGCCTAATCGGAAGTACGTGAACCTCTAATGCTTCCAAACCATCTCTAACACATAAATTCATAACATGACATATACATCTAATATGAAAAAACCTCCCACCAAAAGAGGGTCCACTCCTCACAACGGCTATATTTTTCAAATTCCAACGGAACCGCCGGTTAACCGCCGGTTAATTAGCTTAGGATTAACTTAACGGTTAATTAACCGACGGTTAATTAACGGTTAAGTTAACCGGTTAATTAACCGGCGGTTAACCGGCGGTTAACCGGAGTAAAAAATTCTTAACCTTTGTTAACCTCGGTTACACGGTTATCGGTTAGGCGGTTAAGTCGGTTAGACGGTTAACGGTTTAGGCGGTTAAAATCCGGTTATTAACCTTACGGTTAGCCGGTTAACGCTTAACTTTGGACACGTCTACTTGCGATGGTTATGTTCTCAGTTATACTTTGTGTTTCTGTTGATCTAAGTACATTCATGTTTCACGAGGAGAAGGAATTTGACTCTTACATGTTGAATTTATCGAGGAGATGCATGTTTCTGATATTTTTTTTCTTTGTTGTTTTAGAGGCTGATTACTTTCTTGATTGACATCTTCAATTCTTAACAGGTATATGGTACTAAAAATCACCTCCAAGTTTGAACTCAGCTAATTATGCCGCACAACTGGTGCTGTTGCTCTTGTAAGTATATTCTAATGCTTTCATGCCTCACTAAATGTTTTTTAACTCTTGCTTACATATTTTTCTTAATGGTAACAACAGCTGAAGCTTGGAGCGCCTAGCCCAGATGATCTTGGATATGTCGATTCTATTTCAGTTGAGGAAATTGGTGGAGCTAGGGTATGGAGCAACTGCATAGTTTTTTTTTTTATCATATTTGAATTCCGTTTCTCTTTTTATTTCCTTGTAGTCATGGCTTACTTGCGATGGTTATGTTCTCAGTTATACTTTGTGTTTCTGTTGGCCTAAGTACATTCATGTTTCACGAGGACAAGGAATTTGACTCTTACATGTTGAATTTATCGAGGAGATACATGTTTCTGTACTTAGGCCAACAGAAACACGAAGTATAACTGAGAAGGAATTTGACACTTACATGTTGAATTTATCGAGGAGATACATGTTTCTGATAATTATTTTCTTTGTTGTTTTAGAGGATGATTACTTTTGATTGACATCTTGAATTCTTAACAGGCTCATGGTACTAAAAATCAGCTCCAAGTTTGAACTCCGCTGATTATGCCTCACAACTGGTGTTGTTGCTCTTGTAAGCATATTCTAATTCTTTCATGCCTCACTGAATGTTTTTTTAACTCTTGCTTACATATTTTTCTTAATGGTAACAACAGTTGAAGCTTGGAGCGCCTAGCCCAAATGATCTTGGATATGACGATTCTATTTCAGTCGAGGAAATAGGTGGAGCTAGAAACATGGAAACTCTGTGAATACAGTTGTCCTGTGAGGGAGCAGGAGCACTGATAGCATATTGGATGATCTTGAAAGAGCAGTTGATGATGGTGTGAATACTTAGAAGGTGCCTAATAATCTTAACTTAGCTTTCTCTGTTAGTTGCACGTTCTGGGTAGCTGGCCTTAGCATTCTATTTGTAGAAAATACATAAAAAAGTATATAACTTAACAGACTTCTTAAAATACATACCTTTTGACTTTTTATTAAATTAGGAATATCACTGGGATGGATTCAAAACATTACCATAATACTTCGTCCCGTCCAAAAAGGCACTTTTGGTCAATGAAAGTTAAGATTGACCCCAACATCCCAACATTAGTGCAAATCTAACCATCCAACTGAAATTATAAAAATTGTTATTCATAAATCATTTAATGATTTATCAATAACAACATTTAAAACTTCAATCGGATGGTTAGATTTGCACTAATGTTTTGGTCAAAATTAAATGAAATTGACCAAAAGTTCATTTTCAAGCGGGACGGAGGTAGTATAAGAATTCATCCAAAAATTTAAAACAAAAATAGAAATTTAAATAAGCATTAATCACCAAAACGAAGAGATACATGTTTCTGTACTTAGGCTCACAGAAACACAAAGTATAACTGAGAAGGAATTTGTACATGTTGAATTTATCGAGGAGATACATGTTTCTGATTTTTTTTTTGTTGTTTTAGAGGCTGATTACTTTTGATTGACATCTTCAATTCTTAACAGGCTCATGGTACTAAAAATCAGCTCCAAGTTTGACCTCCGCTGATTATGCCTCACAACTGGTGTTGTTGCTCTTGTAAGCATAATCTAATTCTTTCATGCCTCACTGAATGTTTTTTAACTCTTGCTTACATATTTTTCTTATTGGTAACAACAGTTGAAGCTTGGAGCGCCTAGCCCAAATGATCTTGGATATGACGATTCTATTTCAGTCGAGGAAATTGGTGGAGCTAGAAACATGGAAACTCTGTGACTACCGTTGTCCTGCGAGGGAGCAGGAGCACTGATAGCATATTGGATGATCTTGAAAGAGCAGTTGATGACGGTGTGACTACTTAGAAGGTGCCTAATAATCTTAACTTAGCTTTCTCTGTTAGTTGCACGTTCTGGGTAGCTGGCCTTAGCATTCTATTTGTAGAAAATACATAAAAAAGTTTATAACTTAACAGACATATTAAAATACATACCTTTTGACTTTTTATTAAATTAGGAATATCACTGGGATGGATTCAAAACATTACCATAATACTTTATCCCGTCCAAAAAGGCACTTTTGGTCAATGAAAGTTAAGATTGACCCCAACATTCCAACATTAGTGCAAATCTAACCATCCGACTGAAATTATAAAAATTGTTATTCATAAATCATTTAATGATTTATCAATAACAACATTTAAAATTTCAATCGGATGGTTAGATTTGCACTAATGTTTTGGTCAAAAATAACTGAAATTGACCAAAAATGAGTTTTCAAGCGGGACGGAGGTAGTATAAGAATTCATCCAAAAATTTAAAACAAAAATAGAAATTTAAATAAGCATTAATCACCAAAACGAATCTTAGTTTTCTTCTTGGAATTCAGCTTCCAACATAAAAACATAAGCATTCATAAGCATCCATAGGTTAAAACACAGTTGTCTTAAAACAAATTCAGGTAATTAAAACTTAATTAAAATAGTTTCAAGCAATCACCATGCTGAAAATCAATTCTTCTCTATCTTCACTGCCTTCAAAATCATGGGCTCACTTATGGTTGCAGATCCATCATCTCCCACCAAATTGCTTGTTGCAGTATCATCGAGAAACCCAAGTCTTCGTTTGATTCCAGTGTTGTTAGGAGTTTTTTCTTCATTGTCACTCACAGAATCCTCTATCTACATGCAACAATTTTTTTTTTAAATTCAAAGTTATGAATTGTGATAAAATTCAAAAACATCTATAATTAAGTAAAAGTTACCTCAATCACTTTCACGCCAGCTTTATTCAATGCCATAAGAACATCCTTTCTCTAATAATATTTTAAGAAATGATTAGTATCATTTTTTTTAAAGTACGTTGTTTGTTCATAAGAACATACATACCTTGGTAATTGATATGCTTTTTTCCATGTATTTGTCAACAATTTCCTTGTCATCACAAGCCATGCCAACTGAGTATACTTTCTCCTTACCACTTAGATTTTCTAGCTTCACCTTAACCTTAAAAATTGCATTTCTTCCAACCAAGCCTATTATCTCATATGGAATAAATAGCTGGCCCTTTTTACTCTCTCCATCATTTGAAACCTGAAACTAAAAAGTCAGTCTTGGTTTACACTAAAAATAGCATGAAAATAAGTAAAGTATTGTATCTTTTTCATATACCTTCATATACTGCTCATTTAACTGCATTGCTGTTTTCTTTATCAGTGGGTCACATGCACCATCCCAAAGCATGAAAGTAGCATTCTCATCTCCAGAAATTATGGAGACTTTAACCTTATACCTTGGGGTAGGATTAGGATCAACTCTATTGCATTCCGGACACTTAAATCCGCTAGATTCCCATGACAACTTACTTTTACACTGTTGACAACAGATGAAATTCCAGTTCCCATCCATGATAACTTCAGAAATTTGCCCAACAATCCAATAGTATCCATCCTAATGAAATAGTCAAAGGTAAAATATAATTAGACATGTTATTAGTATGTTGTTCTTATTTTAAGTTTATGCTTTTATTTCACATTACCTGAGTACAAGACTTTAGGTCAGCCACTGTTTTGATATCAACATTACCATCTTTCAAGTCACCAAGAGTACAATTGTTGGTTGTGGATGATATTTCATTAATTTTCTGTGATGAACTTGAATCACCAATAAATGACCTGTTTTTTTTATACCTTTTTGGTCAGTATGGAAGCCATATTTTTACTTGAAAAGTAGTTATTGAAAAATAATAATTATAATAAAAATAATACCTTTTAAGCTCATCAAACTCAGGAATCAAGGCATGAATAAGTATTTTAGTTCCAAAGAAGGCATTAATCAATGAAATTTTTCCTGTATGAAAGCAAATGTTTGCATGTTAGTATTTTTTCTACATACTTAATTTTACTTATATACCTATTGATATAAATAAATAAGTCACATACCATCATATGATTTTGGTTTCATCAATTGCAGGAGAACAATGAGAGGGGAGTCGCCGGCAGTCTCAACATGGGTCAAAATGTCATCCGCAAAAGCCCCCCAAAATGTGCAAAGCAAAGTGTTCTTACTGCATGTGAGTATATACTTTAGTGCTATTTTTTTCTCTCGCGAAATAGAAGATAACAGAAAGTAAAATTCTGCAAGTTAAATAAGATTGTGTGTAATGATACCCTACAATAAGATTTTGTGTAATGAATGTCTTGTTGAATAGTTAGTAAACTATAATTGTGAATTATAGCATGCAGTTGCATTTGTCAATGGAGATCAATACTATGGAGCTAAGGACAGCATAAATGTATGGACACCGAGCGTAAAAGATCAATATGAGTTCAGATTGTCTTCGTTATGGGTCATTTCAGGATCATTTGGCAATGATCTTAATACCATTGAAGCTGGTTGGCAGGTATCTAAACATTATTATTAGAATTAAAAAACTACGTACGTACCTGCAATTTATATATATGTAGTAGTTGTGACTTGACATGGTATACTTGCTAAGTTGTATCATGAATGTTACGCATCTCTTTTAATAGAAAATTAACAGTTAAATAAGTCGTTGATGATTTATTCAAATATATTACTTGCAATTAGGTTATTAAATTCATAACAATTTGATTACATGTCATTCATCTTACTTCAGGTTAGCCCAGAGTTATATGGAGATGGCTACCCTAGGTTTTTCACTTATTGGACAGTAAGTAGCAAGTACTAATACACCTTGTTGTTTACTGTTGTGATATGATATGTACATACACATGTGTGTGCAATGTTTAAACTATAAAGACACGCTAATAAGTATTATTCTTGCAGACTGATGCATACCAAGCAACAGGATGCTACAATGGAGCTTACCAAGCAACATGATGCTACAATGGAGCTAAGTATTTTTAGCTTTTAACATTATTAGAAAACAAAATTATTTTTAGCTCTTTAACATTATTAGAAAACAGTAAAATATGTTTAAATCTAAATAAAAGAAGTAAACTATGTTTAAGTCTAAACAGAAGTATTTTTACCTGTTATCTTCTATTTCAATTTCCACTAATTTGCTATTTGACTGATACTTAAGTCTTCCTTTCCTCACAACCCTACCTAGTACATCTGCAATAGTACACACATCAATATATAAATGTATTTGCTGTATGAAAACTATTTAAAAAAAATTAATAAAAAACTGTACCTATCAATTCACAACTTTCTGCATCTTGAATAGCCAAAACTTCAGGAAATGGCTTAAGCTTGAATAGGTTTTTAAACAAAAGATTTGCGTCACCAATATTGATGATGTCAGTTGAATCCATGAAATAAAGTTTGTATTGATGTGCTGTTACTTTAAACTTCGCTCGATTATCAACAACGCTGAAATTTGAGATTGCATAAGAATCATACTCATCTAGCTTGCTTGCAAGCTTTTTAATGAATACTTTAGGTATGGTAGCGTGGATTCTCTCACCCTAATAAAAGAAAGAAAGTTTTTTTTTCTTAGGAGAGAATGCATAACAGTAATAAAGGAAAAAAAGATGTGTTGAAGAAAAGAATTAGAATAATTTAGTACCTCCAAGTCCACCAGGACCAGTTCAAAACTTTCAGGTAAGTTTCTGTCTCTTGTTTCCTTGATTTGATACTTACGAGCAACTTTTACTTTGATAGTCCAGTCAGATCTACCTTTTCGTAGATCACTAAATTTAGAGAAAATGATGTCAATAGCTTCAATTCAATTCTGGAAATGAGAATGTTTTGTGTTTTTGCAGGGTGTATGATTGTGGTGATGGCTAACAACTTCAGAAATGACAGTAAAATGGATCATTTAAAGGGCTAATGAGTAACTTTTCACATTCTGGGACTGTTCAAATTTCCAATTTTTTTAAAAGATTTTTTAATGCATGTACTCAAACAGGGACTATTATTATTATTATTTGAATTTGAATTTAATCATGTTTGTAATATATGTGGAGTAATTAGAGCCGAATTATTAATTAATTTTGTATTTTCAATTTTTTTTAGATCATTTAAAGGGCCACAGAGTAACTTTTCAATTTTATTATATGATTTTTTTTGGATCATTTAAAGGGCCACATACTAACTTTTAACATTCTGGGACTGTTCAAATTTCCAATTTTTTAAAGACTTTTTTAATGCATGTACTCAAACAGAACTATTATTATTATTTGAATTTGAATTTAATCATGTTTGTAATATATGTGGAGTGATTAGAGACGAATTATTAATTAATTTTGTATTTTCAATTAAAAATTATCTGTTTTCAAGTCATTCATTAATGAATGGTCATAATTATCACTTTTAGCCAATAAATATGCCTAAAATCTGCTCTATTTACAATTGTTGTTGAAGATGTTTATTTATTGACAGTTTCCAGAAATAGATGACAATCTTCCCGCCCAAATTATTATTTTAAGCATTGTTTCTTATTCACTTCTGCTTTTATATATATATATATTGATATTGATATTTATTGAAGCTTGATTTTATAAGAACAAATTAAGTGATTATAGTCTTGCTACTGGTTATGGGGATTAAGATCAAATAAATGTTTCTTCTCCTCGTCACTTGGTTGGCGTGTACACAATTTTCTTTTCTTTTGTTCATCTTGTACAAGTTCCAATCCTTCAAACAAATTATCACATTGATTGCACAACACCTCGATCACCGCCGGTGGTGCTGGAGGCGATGGTGGTGGTGGTTTGAGACCCTATCGATGAAAAAGCGATAGACTTGGTCCCAACCCTATTGCAGGTTTTTCCCTTCACCGTTTCCTCGCTTGGGAGGTACTTTCACTAGGACTTCTAATAGTCTCGATGCCACCTGCCACTGTTGCCCTACTTTTGATCAAAATTTTATTATTTTCCATTTTATGTAAATATAAATTAATTGCATATTTGTAATCTACATTTGGAGTAGATTAATTTGATATATTTATTTTCCCAAAACTAATTTTGGGTGAATGAGAAATTAATATTGAAAATATACAATTTGATATTATAATTTGAAAAGTAAATTCGATATAAAAAGGACATTTTTGGTTTAAACAGACATTAAATATGTGAAAGATGTTTCAGGCCAAAAGATTTAATATATTTGAAAACATATTTTCACTTTTGAGTCTTAAAATTTGATGCATTAGTCATCCGTTATGTTAGAAAGATAACGAAAATACATGTATATTTGTACAAAGACTTCATCTTGTTGCATAAAGTGCTCTTCAAACTCTGAAAATTTCAAATACAGTTTAGTTCGCTGAAGTATTTGATTTGAAATGGTTCTATCAAAGATTTTAAAGTCGTTTTATCAGTACAAGGAAAAACGCTTTTAGCTACAGCAAATTCCGTAGCTAAAATAAAGATTTCGTAGCTAAATCGTGTTTAGAGACGGATTTGTTCCGTAGCTATTCCGTGGATGCAGGTTCGTCGCTAAATTGGGTGTCGCTATTTTGTAGCTGTTTTAGAGACAAATATGTCCGTCTCTAATTTAGAGACAGATATGTCCGTCTCTAAATTAGAGACAGATATGTACGTCGACGGATTAGCGACGGATTTTCCGTCTCTATTTAAATTGTCGTTTTATTTTCGAACTATTTTAGTGACGGATAATTCCGTCGCTAAATTGAGATTTTTTTTTTTAAAAAAAATTATACTAATATATATATATATATATATATATATATATATATATATATATATATATATATATATATATATATATATATATATATATATATATATATACATTTAAAATATATTAGTACATATTTTTAAATATATATTAAATCAGTCCCTTGATTTTTCTTATTCTCAAATCAATTCCTTAATTTTTTTATTTTCAAATAAGTCCCTTAACTTTTATTAATCTTAAATCAGTCCTTGATAATTCACAATTACACTTTGCCCCCTAAACTTCTTTTCTACTCAAATCCGTCATTAACAATAACCACCCGCAACCACCGCCATCCACCTTCGACCATTCACCGTCGTCTAACCACCATCACACAACCACTGCACACCACCTACATTCACAACCACCATCACACAACCACTGCACACCACGCCGCCTAATCATCGCCGTCAATCACAGATTCAGAAAAATCTCCACAAATGAAAAACTTGATAAATGAAGTTTCTACAAAACAAAAATCAACAATGGGCGAAATCAAAACTGAGAGAGAAACGGAGTGTGAGGAGAGATTGAAAAATCAAAACGAAATCAAAACAGAGATTGAATAAACAATCGGGCGAAATCAAAACAGAGGGAGAGACAGAGTGTTTTCGTACCTGATCTGTGGCGAAGACGGAGTGCGAACCAGAGAGAGACGGAGTGAGAACCGTTGCCGTCGCCGGATACGAGAGAGGGAGAGGGAGGCGTATTGTGAGTGACAGAGGGCGAAGGAAATGAAGAAAGAGAGAGAGTGACAGAGGGTGAATGTGTCTGTAGCTGTGGTGGCGCCGGAGGGCAATGGCGGAGGCTGAAGGAGACGGTGAGGGAGCTGAGGGAAATGAGAGAGAGAGAAAACGGTGGTAGCTAGGTTCTGTAATTTGAAAATGAGGAGAGAGAGAGAGAGAAATGAGGAGAGAAATAGGGAGAGGGAGTAATTGGTTTTGTTTGGAATATTATGGTCCGTTTGATTGAATGTATTGAATGGTCAGATTTTGCTTTGGCCCATAATCCGCGTGAAATTTTGAAATCCAATCAAACAATGTCACATCACATACTTATATTTATTTCACACTATATAATACGCTAACTAAAATATTTATGCCTAATATTAAGAATAATAATATTTATTATTAATAATATTTATTAATAAATTATTAATTATATAATTAATTAATTAATTAATATTAATATTAATTATATAAAGAGAAATAATATTAATAATAGTATTAATAATAACTAGTAATTTTTATTATTTTTTATTGAATAGGAAAAAATATTTTAGATTTTTTTATTACTGAAATTTATAAAAAGTTATCTAAAATATTTACATGCTTTTATTTGATTTACCCAAAATTTTAGATATAGTAGTATGCCTAATATCAAGAATAATAACATTATCATATAATTAGTAATAATACTTAATAATAAGACTAATAATGATGTTATTGTTAATTATTCAATTATATAATTGAATATATTAATAATTATTAATATATAATTAATAATAATATTAATAATAACTAGTAATAATACATAATATCAAAAATAATAATGTTATTAATTAATAATAATACTCATTAATTTAATTATTTTAAATTTATTAATAATAATTTAATAATTTAAACTTCTAAGAAATATTAATATACCTAAGTAATAATTGATAGTAATAAATTATAAAAAAATACTTATTAACAATAACAATAATTTAATCTTTAAAGAAAATAGTAATTAGTAAAAATAGTTAATAATAATAATAATAATTTAAAATATAAAATAATATTATATCAACACATAAAAAAAGTTAAGAAATTTTAAATAAAAAGATAGGGTTTAGAGTATGTGATATGAATTTTAGGGTTTAGGGTTTAGAGTGAGATATATTTATTTATTTATTTATTTAATTTTGTATTGACTAGGAAATACTATTTTATAAGTGAGAAGTATGGGTGGAATGCCTCGAAATCCAATTCTCATGTTTGGAAAGCAGCAGCTAATTTTCTACCACAAATAGAGGATTGCAGTAGATGGATTGTTGGTAAGGGTAACATCAATTTTTGGATGGATAATTGGTGTGGTGAGTGGATTGTGGGTCCTCGACCTGTCGATCATGGCTTGCTTGTTCGTGACGGGCTGATGGTGTTAGATGATTTGTTGCCTCACATTCCTGTTCATTTGCACGATAACATTAAGAGGGTGTCTATTGATGAGAATGAGGTTGATAAGGTGTCATGTACTTTGACTCGGTCCGGGGCTTTTCAGTCTGATGCTTGGTGGGAGCATCATAGGATTCGCAGTCCGTTGGTGGATTGGGGTGCTAAGATTTGGCACAAACATATCCCTACTAAGGTTAGTGGATTCTGGTGGAGACTTATGCACAATGGCCTCCCGGTGGATGCTCGATTGGAGGAAAGGGGTTTTAGCATTCCTCCCCGTTGTGTATGTTGTCCTTCTGGTGGTTACAGGGAGACTAGAGAGCATTTATTTCTTCACTCGACGATGGCAATTTCCCTGTGGCAGCATTGGTCATCGTACTTTGGGTTCGGTTTTCACTACACGAACTTCCAACATTTATGGGAGGTTTGGTGTGGGGGACAATCAAAAAGAGCTCAAATAGGACTGGTTCGAATGGTAATAATGATGTTTGTTTGCTGGGGGTTATGGAAGGCGCGATGTAAAATGATTTTCGATGGCAAACAGATGGAGTGCAGGGCAATTATTGATGGGGTTAAGAATGCATTAGTAGATATGTGTTCATTTATGGTTCCCAAGACTAAACTTATAGCAGCAAATCGTATCATTTTGATCAATATGGGCTTAAGGGTAGCTGAAGTGAAGACTAGGAAGAGTCGAACATTGAGATGGGAGTCTTCGCATGATTACAGTTATACGCTCAACACGAATGGTTCATCAGTTCATGGAGAGTGTTTGGGAGGAGGGGTGATTAGAGATTGGAGGGGTGGATTCATTGGTGCTTTTTCCAATTTCTATGGGAGGGGCACAAACATGCAGGGGGAGATTTTCGCTCTTCGAGATGGTTTGAAGCTATGTCGGGATCTTCAGTTAACCTCGGTTCAGGTAGAGTCTGATTCGTTGGTGGCAGTGGGAATCTTGAGAGATCAGTATCCGGGTCCGTGGCAATGCATTTATGAGATTCGGGAGTGCAGACATTTAATGGGTGGTTTCGGTATTAGACACGTGTTAAGGGAGGCAAATGGTGTGGCGGATAGGCTTGCAGGGATTGCTCATGCTCATCGTCAACATTTGAGGTTTGATACGGCTTTTGTTTTGCCGGGGGATGTGATAAATGCATTGAGATTTAATGAGTTGGGCATTTATGTGGAGCGAAGGTGATTTGTATCAGAATGAGATACTTTTGATCTGGTTATTGCGGATTGAAAACAGTTGGCTGAAGGTTCTAATTTTTGCTGGTGTTTGGAATAGGCAGAGGTTGGCTTACATGGGTTTTTGTGGTTGTTTCTTTGACCGTTACATCGTTGATTGGTGTCAGTTGAATTTAGGCTGTTGTTGGATGTTTTGTTGCTGTTTCAAGGTGGCTAATTGGGGTCAGTTTGATACAGCTTGTGTGTTGCCGGGGGATATGATAATGCTTTGGAAAATCAGTATTTTCTTGGTTGTTCAATGCCTTGCTGGTGTGTGGTTTGCTGGTGTTTGGTACTGTTGTTTAAATAATTTTTCTGCAGACTTGGGTTCAGCCGTGCGACATATCCCTCATGGTCACGAGTCGTGCTATTTAGGACGACTCGTCCCTGGCATGGATGAAGTTTCTGTCATCTGGGAGCGTCCGCTCCCTTTTTGGTGGAGCGTCTGCTCCCCTTTTAGATTGGTTTATGGTGGTTTGTACATGACCCATTTGCTTGGGTTTGGCCTAGAACAATTGGGATAAGATTCGTTTAGTATTTTAATTACGTTGGATTTAGAGTTAGGCATTTTAATACCCGCTCATTGATGTAATATTTTTCTTTCTTCAATAAAAGTTTCCATGTCGTCCTGGTTCTTCCAAAAAAAAACCCTAAACCCTAACCCCTAAACCCTAAATCCTATACCCTATACCCTAAATCCTATACCCTAAACCCTATACCCTAACCCTTATACATTATACCCTAAACCGTATGCCCTGTACCATAAACCCTAAACCTTACACCCTATACCCTAACCCTTATACCTTATACCCTAAACCCTAAGTCGTATACCTATACCTTATACCATATACCCTAAACCATAAGTCGTATACCTATACTTTATCCCTTATACCCTAAACTCTATACCCTATACCCTAAACCTTATACCTATACATTATACCTTATACCCTAAATCCTATACCCTAAACCCTAAATCCTATGCCCTGTACATTATACCCTAACCCCTAAACCCTAAAAAAATACCCTATACCCTAAGCCCTAACCCCTAAATCATATATACCTATATATTATACCTTATACCCTAAACCCTAAACCCTAAATCCTAAATCTTATACCATATACACTAAACCCTAACCCCTATACCCTATACCCTAAACCCTAAGCCCTAGACCCTATACCTTATCCCTTATACCCTAAACCCTAAACCGTATGCCTTATACCTTATACCTTATACCCTATACACTAGCTAAACCCGAAATTATATACCTATACATTATACCCTAATCCCTAAACCCTATACCCTAAGTCGTATACCTCCTTATCCCTTATAGAAGAAAAGTCAAAAGAGGGACGGACTACCCTATATTTATTTTTTATTTTTTTTTAATTTTTTATTGGCTAGAAAATAATATTTTAGCCTTTGTTAATTAGTGGTTTTTTAAGAAAAAGTTATATAAAAAAAGATAGAAAAAAACTAAACAAATGAAAGTATATAGAAGAAAAGTCAAAAGAGGGACGGACTACCCTATATTTATTTTTTATTTTTTAAAAAATTTTTTATTGACTATAAAATAATATTTTAGCCTTTGTTAATTAGTTGTTTTTTTCAGAAAAATTTATATAAAAAAAGATAGAAAAAAACTAAACAAATGAAAGTATATAGAAAAAAAGTCAAAAGAGGAACGGACTACCCTATATTTATTTTTTTAAATTTTTTTATTGACTAGAAAATAATATTTTAGCCTTTGTTAATTAATGGTTTTTTTTAGAAAAATTTATATAAAAAAAGATAGAAAAAAACAAAACAAATGAAAGTATAAAGTAGAAAAGTCAAAAGAGGGACATACTATCATATATTTATTTTTTATTTTTATTTTAAATTTTTATTGACTAGAAAATAATATTTTAGCCTTTTTAATTAGTGGTTTTTTTATAAAAAGTTATATAAAAAAAGATAGAAAAAAAACTAAACAAATAAAAGTATATAAAAGAAAAGTCAAAAGAGGGACGGACTACCCTATATTTATTTTTGATTTTTTTAAAATTTTTTATTGACTAAAAAATAATATTTTAGCCTTTGTTAATTAGTGATTTTTTTTATAAAAATTTATATAAAAAAAGATAGAAAAAAAACTAAACAAATGAAAGTATATAGAAGAAAAGTCAAAAGAGGGACGGACTACCCTAAATTTATTTTTTATTTTTTTAAAATTTTTTATTGACTAGAAAATAATATTTTAGCCTTTGTAAATTAGTGGTTTTTTTAGAAAAAGTTATATAAAAAAGATAGAAAAAAACTAACAAATGAAAGTATATAGAAGAAAAGTCAAAAGAGGGACGGAATACCCTATATTTATTTTTTATTTTTTTTAAATTTTTTATTGACTAAACAATAATATTTTAGCCTTTGTTAATTAGTGGTTTTTTTTTAGAAAAAGTTATATAAAAAAAGATAGAAAAAAATTAAACAAATGAAAGTATATAGAAGAAAAGTCAAAAGATGGACGGACTACCCTATATTTATTTTTTATTTTTTTTAAAAAAAATTTATTGACTAAAAAAATAATATTTTAGCCTTTGTTAATTAGTGATTTTTTTTAGAAAAAGTTATATAAAAAAAGATAGAAAAAAACTAAACAAATGAAAGTATACAGAAGAAAAGTCAAAAGAGGGACTGACTACCCTATATTTATTTTTTATTGAATAGAAAGTAATATTTTAGTCTTTGTTAATTAGTGTTTTTTTTAGAAAAAGTTATATAAAAAAAGATAGAAAAAAACTAAACAAATGAAAGTATATAGAAGAAAAGTCAAAAGAGGGACGGACTACACTATATTTATTTTTTATTTTTTAATTTTTATTGAATAGAAAATAATATTTTAGCCTTTGTTAATTAGTGGTTTTTTTTAGAAAAAGTTATATTAAAAAAGATAGAAAAAAACTAAACAAATGAAAGTATATAGAAGAAAAGTAAATTTAGAGACATATACTAAATCTGTCTCTAAATTTTAGAGACGGATTCAAAAATCTGTCTCTAAATTAGAGACGGATTCAAAAATCTGTCTCTAAATTAGAGACAGATTCAACATCTGTCTCTAAAGTTTAGAGAGAGATTTTGTATCTGTCTCTAATTTAGAGACGAATTTTGAATCTGTCTCTAATTTTGAGACAGATACAAAACCTAGAGACGGATGTTGAATCCGTCTCTAAAATATTAGAGACGGATTGTGAATCCGTCTTTAATTTAGAGACGGATTGTGAATCCGTCTTTAATTTTTGGATCTGTCTCTAATCTGTCTCCAAATTAGCTGCAGACTCCGTCCGTCTCTAATTTTTCGTCTCTATTTTCGATTTTCCTTGTAGTGCATATTGATAGAAGATTGTCACAGATCGTTAGCACCAGTTTGTGACAATATATTCTCACGAAAATTGTGTTCAACACAAGAATCAACTTCAATTCCTTTATTTTCTCAGTCTGATTTAATTTTCTCATTTCTGGTTTATACAATTTTCTGCCCCATTTATTAAATATTGATTCATTAATATATTTGTCATTTTGATAAATTCAACAAGATAAGCATTATTCATTGTTATATGATAATTTTTCCTACTAAAAATGAGATTATATTTGTGAAATGAGGGGAGAAGTATTTTTGGATTATTTATAATTACCGATCCAAATAAAAAAAAAAAATAGGAATGACACCTATCTAGTTTGAAATCAATTTGACCAACTATAAATCTTTTTTATCTTATTGCGTCATGAAATACAAATACGTTTTCTGCCTTCTGACCGATTAAGAGCAATTTCAAGAATACAAAACAAAATCTTAATATTGGTTTGCAAGTAATAATGTTCTCTTTCCTCTCACAAAAAAATACATATGTTGAATATTATGATCAAACAGTTTCGACTTTAAAAAAAATATACAAACAATATTTATTTTGATATACGTTTTCGGATTTGAAAAATTCCGGATTCCCCTTTTTTTTTTTCAAAACTGATTAAATTAGCAAATTAATATTTTCTGGAAAAAATAGAGAGCGATCGCGCCATAATATAGGGCGATCGCTCCTATGTAATCCGGTATTGGTAATTCCGGATTTTATTAATTTTTTTTTAAATACTGAATTAAGTAAATTATTTTTTTGAAAAATTCAAATCCGAAAATGCTAATTTCGGATTTGCTTTGCAAAACCCTTCCCCCCCAGCAACTCTGTACACAACCCACGCATAAACCAACCTCAGTGAAGAAGAAGAAAAAAAGAAGGAAGAAGAAGAGGAGAGTAGGTGGATTTTTTTTCAAAAAAATCTGAAAATTTAAGAAGTTGATTAAGAAGTTCAAGGAGAAGAGAAGGGAGGTGATGGATTTTTATAAAAAAAAAGCTGAAAAGGTCCCTATCTAAGACAATCACACTACAACCAAAATACCTTTTAACAACGTTTTTTAAACGTTGTTAAAGACTTTTAACAACGTTTTTTAAACGTTGTTAAAGACTTTTAACAAAGTTTTTTAAAACGTTGTAATATCCAACGTTGTAATAGGTCCCTATCTAAGACAACGTTTTATAAACGTTGTAAAAAGGTTCATAAAACTTTGTAATAAGACATATGACAACGTTTTTATAAACGTTGTAATAACAGATTGACAACGTTTGTAAAAAACGTTGTGAAAAGACTATAGACAAGGTTTTTAAAACGTTGTAATAAGACGAATGACAACGTTTTAAAAATGTTGTAATAAGTCCATTGACAACGTTTATAAAAAAACGTTGTCTTACTATTTATACAACGTTTATAAAACGTTGTTTTAATGTTTATTACAACGTTTTATAAACGTCGTTAATGTGAATAAATTAAAAAAAATCCTCTCCATTGACAACGTTTGCCCCAGCTTAAGAAGCTTTTCAATTTGTTCTTTAGTCATATCTGCTTAATTCTCTGTTACATGAAACATATCCACAACTAATCTCAAGTTTCCTACAACGCCAACTAAAAAAAAAAACAAGCATAGATCTCAACTGATCAAAGAGCTCCAATCAGCTTCTTCCTGCTTGCCTGCCGTCTCTAAGTACCTTCACGAGACAAAAAAGGACACAGAAATATAAAACCGCTTTGAATAATACTAATCCCTAATTGCTATGCAGCAAACAAGTAGCTTTCCTCACATTATGATGTCAAACAAGCTGTAGCAGTTTTGAAACAAAAATTACTTGCATAAAATCATTTGTAAGCTTTACGTTTTCAAACTTTTACCCATTGCCTCATAATTGCTTTTCTGTAATTAAGGGTGAACATACCAAAAGTGTCGAATTGGGCCAAACGAGTAAAGCCCAATCTCAGATAGCGTTGGCACCCACATTCTCAATGAAACTAATCCAATCAGAACAAGGCCCAAGGCCCATCTCACACATCAGTCGACTAAGCCCATGGTCCGACTTACAAGTCCCGACCTAACTTAGTCCGACCTCATGATCCATGCTACTATTCGGGTACGAACCATGCTCTACCCGACAGTCAGGTCGACCATTCCACGAGTGGCGACCTCGACCTAAATCAGCAAGTGACGACCTGACACTTGCCGACTTATTTGGTCAATCAATGCTCACAACTACATCCCTACAAATCAGGGACCGTTATAGACACGTGCCCATGACCAAGTAACCGCCGCTATAATCTCGGAGGACATGCCGCCTCCCCAAAAATACATCACTCTTGCCTATAAATACTTCATCACTACCAAACGGTGAAAGGTAACTGCCATTTTGTATTCTGAGTTCATTATTCAATACATTTTGAGCTATATACAATTGTGATCTTACTCTCACGCCCGAGCGTCTTCGCCGGAGACACATCCGGCTAGTCGTGGGTTCTGTTTTCAGGTCAAGAAGCCAAGTGATCAGTCCTGCCACGTGGAGGAAGATTGATAAGCACATTTCCTGCAGCATCAGTTTGGTTCCATTGCCGGGAAATCGTGCTTCAACTTGGCCTTAAAATTTTCAACAACCTACAACAATGGTGACTTCAGACGGACACGTATCTGAGGCTTCACTTGGGCATGAAGAAGTGAACAACAACAACAACACTAATGCAAATGCAAATGCTGAAAACTTGAATTTGCCTCCTCCCCCACCAAACCGTCCTCATGGTAGAGCCACGCGCTCTACCAGTGTCGTTGATGGCGGTGGGCTCGCCTGACACAAGGAGAGGCAAAAGGCACATGGATGTGCAAGGAGCTCCACCCCCTAAACGTCCAATTGCTCAGGTGAACGTTGGAAACAGGGCAGGTCCCTCCACCAACCCTATGAGCAAGAAGGAGATGATGTTAGAAAGGGCCCAGATTTTGGCTGATTTAATAGCTATGGAAGAGGCAGAGCAGGCCGATGTACGCTCTGAAAGAATGGATCGTACTCAGGTCTCTAATGGACAACAGGCTAGGAGTATGAGGCCAAATGAAGGTGTAGGACAGAATGGAGACAACAGATAGTTCGTAGAGCCCCTACTATCGTACATGTGCCGAGTAACGACCTAAGGGCCACCTCAATAGAAACAGAGAGCAGGAGGCTCAATCGATTTGAGGACTCAGCTAACAGCCAACGTAAATGTGCATGTTTCTCCAGCCCGAACGCAAAGATCAGATCTCAAAGAGACAGGAATGGGCGCAGTCGCCTATAAGAGAGGAGAGGCGCAGTCGCCACTTGGATATGACAGCGCAGTCGCCATCTCTGCCGCCGAGAGGCGCAGTCGCCTCAAAGAAGTAATGCATAGATCCCCGCCGATCGAGAGGGCCAATTCCCATAGAGACAGGAGGAGTAGGCAGTGACTCCTCCCAGAGTGAAGGCCGAGATCGAATGCCGTTCCCCCTCCAGAGATGAAAGACCCGATGCAAGGGAATGGCCGCTGATGAAAAAGAAGTTCGAACAATGGGAGGAGGAGAAGAAAAAGGAGATTGGAAAGGTTGAACGAATTGACTTTACTCTTCGACCCTTCTTCAAAGAAATCAGAGATAGTCGACCTCCTCCTACCTTCAGGCTGCCTCTTCTGGAGAAATATTCAGGATCCACCAATGCAAAGAGTCACATACAACATCTGGAGGCCACTATGTGCTTTGTCGCCAATGAAGATGACAACATGTGCAAAGCTCTCCTAAGCACACTTACTGGGGCGGCTTTAACTTGGTTCAATGGTTTAGCTGCTGATAGCATCACCACTTGGACAGGCTTCAGGACAAAGTTTTTAGATCGCTTCTCGACTGCAGGAGCTCGGAAGACGACTGTCACAGACCTGAATAACTTGGTGCAGGCGAAGAATGAAAGCTCGATGAGCTACTTCACCAAGTTCAAAGAAATGGTGGATAAGATAGAGGAAGACATCACTGATAGGGAAGTCATCAACTGCTTCCGAAACGGTATTTCCTCAGCAGACATGGATTATGAGCTTACAGCTCAGATGCTGACAACTCGACAGGAGTTGTTCGAGAAGGTATACAATGTCGCTCTTGCTGAGGAGAGGAAGGAGAAAAAGAATGGTAAAAGCCCCAAGGTGGAGGTCGCTGATGACAAGAAGGACTCCAACAAGAATGGAGGGAACAATAAGAACGGAAAGAACAGGACTAGGGCAACAGAGAAAGTGCCCGAAGCTTTCACTCCCCTCACGGTGAGTCGAACTGAGATTCTGAATTCTGTCGAGCTAGCTCCTCCAGTCCCAATGAATCCAGGCAACAAGTTTAGGCGGGACAACAGCAAATATTGTGACTACCACAAAGACACCGGTCATCTTACAGAGGATTGTTTGGGTTTGAAGCGCATTATACAAAGAATGGTCGACCAGGGGAGACTCGACGCTTATGTGAAGAGACCTCAAGCCGGAGGAGGTGAGCGGCCAGCAGGTGGGCAACAAGGACCTAGACAGCCTAGACTGGACCTGGGGGTTATCACTGAACAAGCGAGCAACACGGCCATCAAACACAAGATATTCCAGCTCAATAAGGCCCCACATGTGCCTCCAAGGAGAGAAATCAGAGATGAGGCAATCAGCTTCTACCCCCATGAATTGGCAACTAATATGGCGGCTAGGGAGCAAGTTCTCGTCATCCCAGGTCTCATAGACGGATGTACGACGAGCAGACTCTTAGTCGACACGGGGGCCTGCAAGGATGTCTTGTTTTACAAGACTTTCAAGGAGATGGGTCTTAATGACGAGCAGTTGGAAAGATATGATGGTAGGTTGGAAGGCTTCACCAACCATCGAGTAGATGCTAAAGGCCAGATAGCGCTCGACGTCGACCTAGGCCAGCACCCCCTCAGGGTCGTCTCAAAGGTACAATTTATTGTGATTGATGTAAATAGTGACTATGCAGCCATCCTTGGAATTCCTGGACAGGTCGCTCTTGGAATGGTAGCCTCAATTCCTCACCAGCGAGTAAAGTTCCCCACACCTGCTGGAGTGGGTTGCGTACAAGGCGCAGCTCGAGCATACCTGGATCATGTTCTAAGAGAAAGAAAGAAAAGTGGAGTTAGAAATTGAGACTCCCGATGGCTACTTGAAGTTGTCCCACTACTACCAAGAATACTCGACTATCAACAATCACCGAGGTCGTGGAAGAGTCGACCTATCGCTCAAATGACGAGGTCATGCTTGAGTCGACACGTCACTCTAACACTACTGAGGTAGATTCAGATGTAGTTATGGTCGATCAAGTCCTCATAGGCAACCTATGCCTCCAGATCGACAATAACTCTGGGGCCACCACCACGAGGTTGCGGTACAAGCTAGATGATATGATAGCAGAGGAAGCTCCGCATTTGGGAGCTGAAGAAAGACAAAAGGTCAGGGAAATCATAGTAGAAACTCTGCAGTTCAGAGATGGACCTGAGTTAGAAGCTGTAGATGAGCTGGAGTCAATCATCACCAACTCTTCCTACCCCGACCAAAAAATTCAAATTGGAAAGCAGCTTATCGCTGAGGAGCGAGCGTAAATCATCAAGCTACTCAAAGAAAGCGTGATGTCTTTGCATGGAGAGTAGAGGACATGAGGGGAATCAAGGAGGAGGTCGCCGTTCATCGACTCGAAGTCAACCCGACCATTAAGCCTAGGCCCCGTAAATTGAGAAGCTTTGCTCGCGACAAGGAAGAGGCTATAAAAGCCGAGGTACAAAAACTTTTGAGTGTGTATAATCAAAGAGGCCGTTCATACAACCTGGCTGGCCAACGTGGTCATGGTGAAGAAATCAAACGGCAAATGGCGGATGTGTGTCGACTTCACCACTTTGAACCTCGCATGCCCAAAAGACAGTTATCCCCTTCCAAGGATCGACAAGCTGGTGGATTCTATTGCTGGGCACTCCACCCTCGCTTCCTCGACGCTACTCGGGATACCACCAGATTAGGATGCACGAGGATGATATAGTCAAGACAAAGATTCCAAGCAAATGGAGGCATCTACTGCTACAATATGATGCCTTTCGGATTGAAGAATGCAGGAGCCACCTATCAGCGTATGGTGAACAAAGTCTTTGCCTCACAAATTGGTCGAAATATGGAGGCTTACGTTGACGACATGGTCATTAAAACCAAGACCGGGAGTCACGTAGTCGACCTAAAGGAGACATTCGCCAATTTACGAGCAAACGACATGAAGCTCAATCCTAGCAAATGTGTATTCGGAGTTGCAAACTGCAAGTTCTTGGGATTTATGGTATCTCGTAGGGGCATAGAGGCTAATCCGAGAAGATCAAGGCTTTAGTCGACATGAAGGCTCCCACCACTATCAAAGAGATGCAAATGACTTAATGGAAGGGTAGCAGCTCTCGTCGTTTCATATCAAAGTCAGCAGAGAGGTCTCTCCCTTTCTTCAAGGCATTAAGGGGGACGAAAAGCTTTGAATGGACGACCGAATGTCATTCGTCGTTCCAACAATTGAAAGATTATCTCGCTACTCCACCTCTCTTGAGTAGCCCGACAACTGGTGAGACATTGTTTGTTTATCTATCTGCGGGAGACAAGTCTGTGGCAGCTGTCTTGATTAGAGAGGATGAAGGGCTTCAAAAGCCAGTGTACTACATCAGTAAAGCTTTGTCAGATGTGGAGAGCAGGTACTACAACGCAGAG
This sequence comes from Adenophora triphylla var. japonica, assembly GCA_022495995.1. Taxonomy (NCBI): domain Eukaryota; kingdom Viridiplantae; phylum Streptophyta; class Magnoliopsida; order Asterales; family Campanulaceae; genus Adenophora; species Adenophora triphylla. The sequence continues at coordinate 67,671 of JAFEMH010002759.1, forward strand.
AAAGTTGCTTATGCTCTAGTCGTAGCTTCAAGAAAGTTACGAGTTTATTTTCTGGCTCATCCGATCGTGGTTCTTACCAATGCTCCCTTAAGAAAAATACTGCACAAGCCGGAGAGTTCAGGTCGACTACTCAATTGGTCAATTGCCCTCACTGAATTTGACATTGAGTATCGACCTCGAAAGGCGTTGAAGGCTCAAGCTCTAGCTGACTTCTTGGTCGAGCTTACGTTCACCAAGGAAGATGACGAGCAGCGAGCTCCAAAAGAAAAAGGCAAAGGGAAAGAGCCAGAGTCACAAGTCGCCATCGCTCTACCCGTCGATTGTTGGAAGGTCTATTCAGACGGGTCAGCAACCAAAAATGTCAGTGGAGCTGGAATTGTCTTGGTCGAGCCAGAGTCTGGGACTGTTTACGAGGAATCGCTAAGGTTCAAATTTGACGCTTCCAACAACCAAGCTGAATATGAAGCCTTGATTGCAGCTATCGAGTATGCTAAGTGTTTTGGAGCGACTAAGATCATGGCCTACTGTGACTCACAATTGATAGTCAACCAGGTCGAGGCGAGTACGAAGTGCTCGCCTCTACTCTCATCAAATACTGCGACCTGGTGAAAGAACTGATAAAGGACTTAGAATTTTGGGATATTCAAAGGATTGGAAGAGAAGATAACGAGCTGGCTGATCTCCTTTCGAAACTTGCTACTTCAGATGAGCCACATGGCGAGCCTATCTCTTTCCTCGAAAATCCAGCTTATGAGAGGGTAAAAATTCAGTGCATAGATGATCCCTCAAGAAATTGGACTCGTGGAGAAGTGTTGGATCGAGGAAATGAAAGCATACTTGCAAAGTGGCGAGCCGCGTAGGACGAGAAGAAGGCTCGAGCTATCAAAAGAAAGCTCCGAGATATGTCATTCAAGGAGGCGACCTGCTCGTAAGATCCTATACTCGGCCATTACTAAAGTGCATCCACCCTCAAGAGGTCGCCCTATTGATACATGAAGTACACAAAGGATCTCGTGGTGGACACCCGGGGCCGTGGACTCTTGCGACAAGTTAATCACTTTGGGATACTATCGGCCACATATGAGAGCCGACACTCACAACTTTGTTCAAGAATGTGATCAATGCCAAAGGTTTGCCAACTTACCTCACATGCCTACAACCGAGCGTGCACTCCAGCACGGTACCGGCCATTCGACATGTGGGGTGTCGACTTGATTGGACCCTTCCCTCCCGCCCGAGGAAATTGCAAGTATGTGATCGTTGCTATAGATTACTTCACTAAATGGGTTGAGGCTAAACCATTAGCTCGCATCACGGAGGAGAATGCTATAAACTTCATTCATGATTTCATTTGGTGCCGATTTGGTTTTCCAAGAGCCATAGTATTCGACAACGGACTACAGCTTCAAGAGCCTTCGCCGTAGATGAATCGGGTAGGAATCAAGCATTGGCAATCTTCTCGTCGCATATCCTCAAGGAAATGGGCAAGCCGAGGCAAAGAAATAAGCTTGTTCTATCTTCGCTCAAGACAGACTCGTAGGTCGACGTAACAATTGGTTGGACGAACTCCCCTCGCTTCTTCGGGGCGCCCGTACAACCACTGGGGCCTACTGGGAAACCCCTTTCGCTCTCACATATGGGTCGAGGCCACGGCACCCGCCGAGCTCGCATTCCCTACGCAGTGACTTTCTTCAATCGTAGCGTAATGATACCAACAGATTGATCGACCCGGGATCTAATCAACGAGAAACGAGAAACAAATTACCTCCGAATGGTCAACTACAAACAAATAACTAAGAGTTACCACGACAAGAAGGTCAAGGCAAGGTCATTCCAGGTTGGAGATTACGTGTTGAGAAAGATTGAAGCAACGGGTAGAAGGACCCAGCAGAACAAGCTATCTCCTAACTGGGAAGGTCCCTATGTAGTCACTCGAGTCGTCAAGGAAGGAACTTACATGATAGCCCACCCCGGAGGTGACGAGTTGAAACATCCTTGGCATGCTACTCACCTGATCAAATATTACTTCTAGCTTTCGCTTTCAAGTTCAAGTTTGTGTTAGTTCCAGCTTTCAAGATGATGTAAGCATGTTTCCCAATTCAATAAAAAGTGCAGTTTATTCGATCAAACATAGCGTTACACCAATCCCAACGTGCTCGACTCTTAGTCAGCCTCGTCCTAATAAGCTCGATTCTTAATCAGCTTTGTTCATTTAACAAAGTCCGACTCTTAGTCGACTTCGTTCTAACAAGCTCGACCCTTAGTCAGCTTCGTTTTAACAAGCTCGATTCTCAATCAGCTTTGTTTATTTAACAAGTCCGACTCTTAGTCGACTTCGTTCTAACAAGCTCGACCCTTAGTCAGCTTCGTTTTAACAAGCTCGATTCTCAATCAGCTTTGTTTATTTAACAAGTCCGACTCTTAGTCGACTTCGTTCTAATTAGCTCGACCCTTAGGTCAGCTTCAACTATGTAAGCAGGTTTTACTCATAGGCAATCTTGTTCACAAGAATGTCAACCAAGTTTGAGGTCGACTAAGTCAATACAGATCAAGTCACCTTTAAACTTAAGTTGACACATTTATCCTATCTACATCTAGCTCGACACTCGCATCAAAGGCATACAACATGCAATAAAAGAAGTCAGCTAAGATAGAAATAAGTCTCCCAAAACGGGCTAAGACTTAAACAAAATTAATTTACAAAAATATTTTGCCTCCCAAAAAACTGGGCCAAGGCATTCGAATAATGTTAGATCAAAAAAGGCAAAAATTGTTTGGAACTTGTTCATTACAATGATGCTTGAAATAATTTAAGAGGCCAGGTCGGCATTGGTCTGGTCGTCGGTGGTAACTTGATCTTCAATCATAGGATCTTGTTGCTGAGGGCTCAAGGGTTTACCCGACTCCGAGTAAATTTGCTCATCTATTGTCTCCATGGCTTCAGCATCATCAAGCTCCGCCAAAACCACATCAAAATTCCTTTCAAGAACAGGGGGAGCTTCCCACTTCTCGCAGTGATCCTCCTCATCCTCTTGAGCAATGAAAGCAAGATCATTTTCTAAGTAAGGAACAAGCGAGTGACCACTGCGAGCCGTCATGTCATATTGGGACTCGGTAAACCAACGAGCTAATTGCTCGATGGCAACCGTGGCCGTTGGATCGACAAGCGCGCGACGGGCCATATGTCTTTGCCGACCTCAAGAAAATCTTGGGCCTTAGACACTATGGCATCGTAGTATTCATCCCCGCCTTCAACTTCTCAACCGCCGCTTCAGAGGCATCTTTGCGCCTTCTCGATGGCGGCCTGAGGTCTTCTTGCCATTTCCCTCGCTCAATCCGACGATCTTCTTGCGCTTAACCATGAGATCATCCTTGTCCTTCAAGAGTTGGGAAACCGTGGGCCGCCTCCGTTTGGGTCTTTACTAGCTCCTTCTTCTCACCTCTTTCTCACCTCAACCTCTTTAAGCTTGGACTCGTATGCTTCAAGGTCGGCTAGAGCTTTGGTCTTCACCGCCTCATTGGCTTCAAAAGAGTTGTCCAAGTCATTGTACAGCTCCTTCGTATCCGCAAGCTCTTTAGCCTTTTTGGAATAGTCCTCGAAGGGCTTGTCTCTCCCTTTCAATCGAGGCCCTCCAAGAGCTTTTGGCCCGCTCGATCATGGTCGATTCTGCATTCCAAAGAAAGCAAAGAAGTGTTAGCTCGAGACTTCGCTTGGTCGAGTAAAAGAATAAACGACTAAAATGAAAATGAAAGTAAAGGTTTACCTCGCAATGAGCAAGTCCACTCGAGCCGAGAACTCCTCAGCGCCATCCCCTTATCAAGAAATGGGTTAGAAGATCGACATCTATGGCCCTCCTAACAATCACTTGGCCCAGCTCATGTCGGGATAGCGACGGCTCAAGCCGTTAAACCCTTCCAAATGAGGAACATCACTCACCTCTTCATCTTTTCATCCAGAGACTCCTTACCGGGAGGAATGAAGGCCGGTGGGAGGCAATTGGGTCGAGGACACAGACTTGCCCTTCTCGCATCGGGACCTTTTCTTCGAGCTTATAGGACGATCGTCCTCTTCTTCCATATCATCTTCATCAACGTTGACGACCAATAAAGGGCTAGCCTCCATCATCTCAGCCCCCAGGTCGCGGCATTGGCCTCTCTTGAACAGATCGGAGCTCGGACTTGGCCTAGCGACCTGCCGAATTCCTCCTCCCTCATTCACATTCATGGAATGGGAGCCACTCGTTGAAGGTCCTCTATAGCGACCTCCTCCATTGGAATTAACCCAAAGATTGTCCTTTGGGAGAAGGGTATTCCTTGCGAAAGATCCCTCTCTCTCGCCGGCCTTCGCATTCGCAAAGCACCGTGGGCCCTCTTAGACTTCTTCTTGTCGAAACTCCAACAATTCGAACCATAGCGGATTCTTGTGCGGGAGTCAAAACTGCACGACATCAAAGTATTAGCTCGACAATTCAAAACAACATACGAGTAAATCATTGACGAGGTAATTGATACAATTCAAAGCAAGTTCTATGTACGAATTGAATAACTCTACATACGAGCAAGCAATTTGATAAGGAGTTGCAATTCGAAATAGTTCTATGTACGAATTAATTCTACATACGAGCAAACCATCGATAAATACGTAAATACGAATGCAAGCAGCTTCTATGTACGAATTAATTAGTTCAACAAGCGAGCAAGTAAGTGTCGAGCTGAAAGTTAAGTATGCAGATCAAAGCAATCCTATACGCCTATAAAAAAGCACTTATGCAAGTTAACATTGGACGAGCTAATGAGCAAAGGCGAATAAACCCTTACCACCAATGTGTTCTCCATTGTTCTTGCAAAAGAGTCGCCTTGCTTCGACAAAACCGGCAATTCTCCTCTAATCTACCCAAAGAGTGGGTTACCCAATCGTGGTACACCCGGCCTCTCAATACCGGTGCAAGGGGCTCTACCGCCTCATCTCCGTGCATCATCCCCGCTAGAACATAATTGTACTTGGTTGTCACTAATGACTCCCAATCGACGGGTCCATCCTTGACCAGTGGCACACACTTTCTATACAAAGTTCTACACCAAGGAGGCTCCCAAGAATTCTCCTCACCGATAGCATCGTATTCATCATCAAGCAACGGAAATTCCCAACCCACCGCTCGCTCTCAACTAAAACTACATGTGAGTTCCAAAGAATTGTGTTTATTTGGAAGGTTGGTAAACAACTTGGGAGAGTTGGGCTTGGAGGGAGTGCTAATTCCCCGCCGTGCTTATCTAGCTTGGCACCAAAAACTCTTTGAAAACCTTCATGCAAGGCTCATGGCCCAAGAGCTCGCACACCATCAGAAAGCACACCAAAGACTCGCAAGTGTTAGCACCGAGTCAAGGGGGAGGGCATCCATACATTCCGTAAACTCATTAACGAAAGGATCCAACGGCAACCTCAAACCAAAGCCTCAAACCCGCCACAGAGAAGAAAGCTACCCTAGTAGCATCTTTAGTGAAGGTCGAACGGTATTTGGCTAAAAATTGTTTCGACTAAGGATAGTCAACCTAAATTCTCGCCCTATCTACCCCACGTAAGTTGTAGATCACATCATAACGAGACTCCAAGTTCTTCCTCCCGCGAGTAGGTCGTTGAGGTACATAGCCCTTCTCATTCTTGCCTCGGCACCACATTGGGCCCAAATGCATTGACAATTCGAGGACCGCACGAAGCCGAGGCGTTCCCTTCTTCGAGTCGTCATATCTCGTACAAGCAAAAGAGGAAGCAGTGGAGTCACCCTATGATCGTGATCGGCCGACCTACCTAAGGACGACCTAGACTCCCCGGGAAACCTATCCTATTTCTAAGGAAGGAGGGCTTTTGGACGTCCCTAACATAAAATAAGGTGATATGGTCAAGCAATTCATGGAATAAATGAAAAGCGACAACATTTGAGTCGTCAATCACCACATTATCGGCTTCTCCTACAATGGGCATCCCTATCTCAAGGTAATTCAATCCCCAACTAGTCGAATGGAGGCGCACTCATCTAAGGACATCACTCTCCACTCACCGTTCACATTCTTGCATGCCCTACGGTTAACAAGACAAGAGCCGTACCACGCTCCCGGTTCGCAACTAAAGGTCCTAGCCATGGCGGAAACGGAGAACAAAGTGCAAAATTAAAAGCCCTAAAACAAAAATACAAGGGAAATACCTCAATTGATTGAAGAAAGGAAGTTCGTTCGGAGCCGAGAGCCGAATTTAAATCGTGCCAAATCCCTTGATTATCGCCTGAGAAGAAGAAGTTCTAGAGCAAGAAAAGTTCTAAACGAAGAAGGATTTCTCTATTTATATTTTCCTAAATTTGGAAGGGGAAAAGAAAATCAAAATTAATTTTCCAAAATTAAAAGTCAAGCGGTTTCCGAGAAGGAGTTCCAAGAGTCGAACCGCAATCATTACTAAAACCGGCGCTCCTTCATCTCCGACCGTCCGTCACCAACGATCGTGATGTTGCCACGTCATCATGGTCGACCTACTAGTATCGAGCTTCGAATAAAGCAATTTTTGGCAAAGAAATCTTCTTAACTTCCAAGTCGACGAAGTCAACTCGAAAGTTGGGGGCCACCGAACATACCAAAGTGTCGAATTGGGCCAAACGAGTAAAGCCCAATCTCGTATAGCGTTGGCACCCACATTCTCAATGAAACTAATCCAATCGTAACAAGGCCCAAGGCCCATCTCACACATCGGCCGACTAAGCCCATGGTCCGACTTACAAGTCCCGACCTAACTTAGTCCGACCTCATGATCCATGCTACTATTCGGGTACGAACCATGCTCTACTCCGACAAATGTCGACCATTCCACGAGTGGCGACCTCGACCTAAATCGCCAGTGACGACTCCGACACTTGCCGACTTATTTGGTCAATCAATGCTCACAACTACATCCCTACAAATCAGGGACCGTTATAGACACGTGCCCATGACCAAGTAACCGCCGCTATAATCTCGGAGGACATGCCGCCTCCCCAAAAATACATCACTCTTGCCTATAAATACTTCATCACTACCAAACGGTGAAAGGTAACTGCCATTTTGTATTCTGAGTTCATTATTCAATACATTTTGAGCTATATACAATTGTGATCTTACTCTCACGCCCGAGCGTCTTCGCCGGAGACACATCCGGCTAGTCGTGGGTTCTGTTTTCAGGTCAAGAAGCCAAGTGATCAGTCCTGCCACGTGGAGGAAGATTGATAAGCACATTTCCTGCAGCATCAAAGGGTATACAATCTAACGAGAAAAAAATATCAATTATACCACTTATCGATCAAGTCGAATGTCCTTTTCTCAATTGTCTTGGAAACATGCTGGCTTTACACCTCTTTTACTACTCAATAAATAGGAATCATGTCTACTGCTATTGATATATAACATGGGAATGTAAGAAAATATTTACTGATCCTAGAGCACTGCATAATCAGACCTAATCACAGCTTTTGATCATATTTGTACTTTAGATTTTTATGACATACGCCCTACAAGGCTAGATTAAAGAAGCTGGATATTACTTCCTACAAGAGTAGATTTGTTCATATAACATCAGTTTGAGAGGCATGGCCTTATCGGTAAGATGACCTATCACAGTATATCATATCACTCTTTCTCCTTTTAAATGTTCATTCTCTTTCATACTTTCAGTTATTCTTTGATAATTGTATAAATGCTGATAACTCAAGCGTTGCAAGTCTTAAAATTAGAGGTGCACATACACTACAAGGAAAATCGGATTTGGAGACGAAAAATTAGAGACGGACGAAGTTCGTATCTAATTTGGCGACAGATTAGAGACAGAACCAAAAATCAGAGACGAATTCGAATTCCGTCTCTAAATTAGAGACGGATTGAGATTCCGTCTCTAATTCAGAGACGGAATATGAATCCGACTCTAATTTAGAGACGAAATCTGATTTCGTCTCTAATTTAGAGACGGATTCAGATTTCGTCTCTAAATTTTAGAGACGGGTTTTGTATCTGTCTCTAAAATAGAGACAGATTCAGAATCCGTCTCTAAATTAGAGACAAATTCAGAATCCGTCTCTAAATTAGAGACAGATTTTAACCCGCCTCTAATTTAGAGACAGATTTTTGAATCCGTCTCTAATTTAGTGACAGATTCAACATCTGTCTCTAAAATTTAGAGACAGATTTAGTATCCGTCTCTAAATTTGTCTTTTCTTCAATATACTTTCATTTGTTTAGTTTTTTTCTATCTTTTTTTATATAATTTTTTCTAAAAAAAACCACTAATTAACAAAGGCTAAAATATTATTTTCTAGTCAATAAATTTTTTTTAAAAAAATAAAAAAATAAATATAGGGTAGTCCGTCCCTCTTTTGACTTTTCTTCTATATACTTTCATTTGTTTAGTTTTTTTCTATCTTTTTTTATATATCTTTTTCTAAAAAAAACCACTAATTAACAAAGGCTAAAATATTATTTTCTAGTCAATAAAATCTTTTTAAAAAAATAAAAAATAAATATAGGGTAGTCCGTCCCTCTTTTGACTTTTCTTTTGTATACTTTCATTTGTTTAGTTTTTTTCTATCTTTTTTTATATAACTTTTTTTTTAAAAAAAACCACTGATTAACAAAGGGTAAAATATTTTTTTCTAGTCAATAAAAATTTTTTAAAAAAATAAATAATAAATATAGGGTATTCCGTCCCTCTTTTGACTTTTCTTCTATATACTTTCATTTGTTTAGTTTTTTTCTATATTTTTTTATATAACTTTTTCTAAAAAAACCACTAATTAAAAAAGGCTAAAATATTGTTTTCTAGTCAATAAAATTTTTTTAAATATATAAAAAATAAATATAGGGTAGTCCGTCCCTCTTTTGAATTTTCTTCTATATACTTTCATTTGTTTAGTTTTTTTCTATCTTTTTTTCTATAACTTTTTCTAAAAAAAAACCACTAATTAACAAAGGCTAAAATATTTTTTCCTAGTCAATAAATTTTTTTTTAAAAAATAAAAAATAAATATAGGGTAGTCCGTCCCTCTTTTGACTTTTCTTCTATATACTTTCATTTGTTTAGTTTTTTTCTATCTTTTTTTATATAACTTTTTCTAAAAAAAACCACTAATTAAAAAAGGCTAAAATATTGTTTTCTAGTCAATAAAAAATTTTAAAAAAAATAAAAAAATAAATGTAGGGTAGTCCGTCCATCTTTTGACTTTTCTTCTATATACTTTCATTTGTTTAGTTTTTTTCTATCTTTTTTTTATATAACTTTTTCTAAAAAAACCACTAATTAAAAAAGGCTAAAATATTATTTTCTAGTCAATAATTTTTTTTTAAAACAATAAAAAATAAATATAGGGTAGTTCGTCCCTCTTTTGACTTTTCTTCTATATACTTTCATTTGTTTAGCTTTTTCTATCTTTTTTTATATAACTTTTTTCTAAAAAAAACCACTGATTAACAAAGGCTAAAATATTATTTTCTAGTCAATAAAATTTTTTTAAAAATAAAAAATAAATATAGGGTAGTCCGTCCCTCTTTTGACTTTTCTTCTATATACTTTCATTTGTTTAGTTTTTTTCTATCTTTTTTTATATAACTTTTTTTAAAAAAACCACTAATTAACAAAGGCTAAAATATTTTTTTCTAGTCAATAAATTTATTAAAAGAAAATAAAAAATAAATATAAGGTAGTCCGTCCCTCTTTTGACTTTTCTTCTATATACTTTCATTTGTTTAGTTTTTTTCTATCTTTTTTATATAACTTTTTCTAAAAAAAAACCACTGATTAACAAAGGCTAAAATATTGTTTTCTAGTCAATAAATTTTTTTTGAATAAATAAAAAATAAATATAGGGTATTCCGTCTCTCTTTTGACTTTTCTATTTTTTAGGGCATAGATTTAGGGTTTAGGGTATAGGGTTTAGGGTTTAGAGTTTAGGGTTTAGGGTATAGGGTATAGGGTTTAGGGTTTGGGGGTTAGGGTTTAGGGTTTAGGGTATAGGGTTTAGGCTATAGGGTTTAGGGTTTAGGGTTTTCTACTATATACTTTCATTTGTTTAGTTTTTTTCTATCTTTTTTTATATAACTTTTTCTAAAAAAATTACTAATTAACAAAGGCTAAAATATTGTTTTCTAGTCAATAAAAAATAAAAGAAATAAAAAATACATATAGGGTAGTCCGTCCCTCTTTTGAATTTTCTTCTATAAACTTTCATTTGTTTAGTTTTTTTCTATCTTTTTTTATATAACTTTTTCTAAAAAAAAAACCACTAATTAACAAAGGCTAAAATATTGTTTTCTAGTCAATAAAAAAAATATACATATAGGGTAGTCCGTTCCTCTTTTGACTTTTCTTCTATATACTTTCATTTGTTTAGTTTTTTTCTATCTTTTTTTATATAACTTTTTCTAAAAAAAACCACTAATTAACAAAGGCTAAAATATTATTTTCTAGTCAAGAAAAAATTTTTTAAAAAATAAAAAATAAATATAGGCCCTAAACCCTAAACCCAAAACTATAAGCCCTAAACCCTAAACCCAAAACTATAAGCCCTAAACCCTAAACCCTAACCCCTATACCCTAAACCTTATACTCTAAACTCTATACCCTAAACCCTATACCCTAACCCCTAAACCCTAAACCCTATACCATATACCCTAACCCTTATACATTATACCATATACCCTAACCCTTATTTATTATACCCTAAACCCTATACCCTATACCCTAACCCTTATACATTATACCCTATACCCTAAACCCTAAACCCTAAATCATATACCCTATACCCTAAACCCTAAACCCTAACCCCTAAACTCTAAGCCCTAAACCCTACACCCTATACCCTAAACCCTAAACCCTAACCCCTAAACCCTGAACCCTGAACCCTATACCCTAAACCCTATACCCTCCCTCCCTAGCATAGCTAGGCGCCTCTGTGAAGTGCATCAAGGGGGGAGCGGTGAAATGTGTTGATCCCCTTCTAAAGAAAAGAAAAAAAAATAAAAATTATCGTCAATAATATTTAAAAAAAAAACCCTATACCCTAAATCCTAAACCCTATACCCTAACCCCTATACCCTATACCCTTATACATTATACCCTATACCCTAACCCCTAAACCCTAAATCCTATACCCTAAACCCTATACTCTATGCCCTAAATCCTAAACCCTATATCCTAAACCCTAAACCCTAAATCCTATACCCTATATCCTAAATCCTATACCCTAAACCATAAACTCTAAACCCTAAACCCTATACCCTTATACATTATTAAATTATTATTAATAAATTTAAAATAATTAAATTAATGAGTATTATTATTAATTAATAACATTATTATTTTTGATATTATGTATTATTACTAGATATTATTAATATTATTATTAATTATATAATAATAATTACTAATATATTCAATTATATAATTGAAAATTAACAATAACATCATTATTAGTCTTATCATTAAGTATTATTACTAATTACTATTTTCTTTAAAGATAAAATTATTGTTATTGTTAATAAGTATTTTTTTATAATTTATTAATATCAATTATTACTTAGGTATATTAATATTTCTTAGAAGTTTAAATTATTAAATTATTATTAATAAATTTAAAATAATTAAATTAATGAATATTATTATTAATTAATAACATTATTATGTTTGATGTTATGTATTATTACTAGTTATTATTAATATTATTATTAATTATATAATAATATTATTATTAATTATATAATAATGACTATTAATATATTCAATTATATAATTGAATAATTAACAATAACATTATTATTAGTCTTATTATTACGTATTATTACTAATTATATGATAATGTTATTATTCTTGATATTATGCATACTAATATAACTAAAATTTTGGGTAAATCAAATAAAAGCATCTAAATATTTTAGATAACTTTTTGTAAATTTCAGTAATAAAAAAAATATAAAATATTTTTCCTATTCAGTAAAAAATAATAAAAATTACTAGTTATTATTAATACTATTATTAATATTATTATTATTTATATAATTAATATTAATATTATTACTGTTTATATAACTAATATTAATATTAATTAATTAATCATTTATATAATTAATAAATATTATTAATAATAAATACTCCCTCCGTCCCACTTGAAGCGTCACTTTTTACCCAAAAGGGTGTCCCGTTTAAAGCGTCACCCTTTCCTAAAAAGGAAATATTTTATTAATATTCTATTACCCATCCACTATTCCCTCCACTAATTCTCTCTCCTCTACACTCACAACACTTTTTAAATTCACCATTTCCTCCACTAATTCTCTCTCCTATTTTCAAATTACACTCACAACATTTTTTCTTCCCACACTTTTCCTTAATTTGCGTGTCACCCCTAAAATGGCGACGCTTCTACCGGGACGGAGGGAGTACTCCCTCCGTCCCACGTGAATGCAAACTTATTTCCATTTTGGTCCGTCCCACGTGAATGCAAACTATCCAAAATGGAAACAAATTTATTATTTTATATTCACCCTACCCCACCCACTCATTCTCTCTCTTCATTTTCCACCATACAATTTATTCAACCAACCTACTATTAACTCCACTCATTCTCTCTCTTCATTTCTTACCACACATTTTCATTATCTTAATAATATTTCTTAATTATTGTGCCCGAAAAAATGGTTCACAATGACGTGGGACGGAGGGAGTATTATTATTCTTAATATTAGACATAAATATTTTAGTTAGTGTATTATATAGTATGAAATAAATATAAATATGTGATGTGGCATTTTTTGATTGAATTTCAAAATTTCACGTGGATTGGGCCAAAGTAAAATCTGACCGTTCAATACCTTCGATCAAACGGACCATATTAATCCAAACAAAAACACTTACTCCCTCTCCCTATTTCTCTCCTCCTTTCTCTCTCTCCTTCTCTCATTTTCAAATTCCAGAGTCACAGACCCACCACCGTTTTCTCTCTCTCTCATTTCCCTCTTCTCCCTCACCGTCTCCTTCAGCCTCTGTTCGCCCTCCGGCGCCATCACATACCTCAGGCCCGCAGGACCACCGACGAGCACGGCAACATATTTATTGTTCCCAATCTTTCCCCGTCGCAGTGACGCCGGAGGCCTACGAGTACGAGAAAGAGAGGAATGTCGCTGGTGGATTACGCGTCCTTAGATGAAGATGAAGCAGATGTTGGAGAAGAACAGAGAAACCCTCTCTATAATCCTACCGGTAAAGCAAGTATTTCCAATGACAATCCACCACCCCAAAACCCTATTCCTGCAAATCAGAAACTGTTGAAGTCGTCAAAGCAACAGTCGGATGATGATGGGCTGGGTGGAAGGAGGAAGAAGGGACTCAAAGACAAGATCGAGGAGAAGCTCCCGGAGGAAACAAGGATTTTTGGTTTTGTCTCTATATTAATTAAGGATTTGTTTTATGGTTTGATTTTGGGTTTGCTTAAGATTTATAAACCCAGATTTGGGTGTTTTGATTTCGATTTTGCCTTGGAAACTCGATTTCGATTTGGTTGGATTTTGATTTTGATTTTTTTTGGTGATTTTGTAAAGATTCAAAATTTTGGAAACCTATGGTAATTTTATTTTTCAGATCGGTGGTTGATTGTGGTCGCCGGTGGTTATTGGTGGCGATTGGTGGTGGAAGTTTGTGAGGACTATTTGAGTATAAAAGAAATTTAGGGGACTGATTTGATAATAATAAAAGTTAAGGGACTGATATGAAAATAATAAAAATTAAGGGATTGATTTGAAATTAAAAAAGCTAAGGGACTGATTTAATATATATTTAAAAATATATATTTATATATTTTAATATATATATATATATATATACATATATATATATACATATATATATATATATATATATATATATATATATACATATATATATATATATATATATGTACATATATATATATATATATATATGTACATATATATATATATATATATATGTACATATATATATATATATATATATGTACATATATATACATATATATATATGTATATATATATACATATATATATGTATATATATATACATATACATATACATATACATATACATATATATATATGTATATATATATGTATATATATATGTATATATATATATGTATATATATATATATATATTTAAAATATATTAATATATATTTTTAAATATATATAATTTTTTTTAATATATATTTTTAAATATATATAATTTTTTTTTTTTTAAAAATATCAATTTAGCGACGGAAATATCCGTCGCTAAAATGGTTCGAAAATAAAACGAGAATTTAAAGAGATGAAAAATCTGTCGCTAATCCGTAGACGGTCATATCTGTAGCTAATTTAGACACGGACATATCTGTCTCTAATTTAGCGACGGACATATCTGTCTCTAATTTAGAGACGGCCATATCTGTCTCTAAATTAGAGACGGACATATCCGTCTCTAAAATAGCTACAAAATAGCGACGCCCAATTTAGCGACAAACCTGCATCCACGGAATAGGTACGGAACAAATCCGTAGCTAAACACGATTTAGCTACGGAATCTTCATTTTAGCTACGGAATTTGCCGTAGCTAAAATCGATTTTCCTTGTAGTGATAATATGGTTTTAACATACCAAATATATGCAATTGTGACAATATGTTTAACAAATAGTAGCATGATAATATACTGGTCTACTGATAGTTAAGCTTGTGACAAACTTCTTATACCAACCATTAAATAACTGTTGCACTAAATAAAGCAGTGAATATGTTTCCCCTAGCTAAAGAGTATGTCCAAAATAAAAATGCACTATAATAACTGGATGCAGAAGTGGAATAATATAAAGCAGGGAAAGAAGTGAAACTTACAAGCTGGCTGCACTCACAGACAATAATATCCTCCATGCGAAGAAAAAGTGACGTCCAAGACCTGTGAGATCAGATTCTAGCCTTGAGACCTTATTGGAGTTCCCTTGTTAACTGAGTGAAATAGAAAAACAGACAGGAGGATTAAGAATAACTACCTGAGCGTTCTGACAATGGGAAAAAATGTGCAAGAAACATTATAATTCGACCACAAAACACCACATCATTTGCCTGCAGAGTTCATTAATAAAACACTGAGCAGAAAGACATCAAGCGGAACTAAAATTTTGAAATGATGTGAGAAGCAATTAAGTTTACGAAGATAACCCGGGTCTGGTGCATATATAACAATGTCGTTAGCTAATATTGGGCTCAAGAGTAAAGAATCTCTTACAGCCCCCCCCCCCTCTTCCCCAAATAGAAGTTTACAGAGTGAACACCTAAGGAGTTTTGTTACTATTGATACCAATGAGAGACTACAAATGAAAATGGAAAAGAACAAAATTTATATTATGAGCAGATTATACCTTTGACAGACGACGCAGAAGTTTTGCATGTCCTCAACATCACAAGTTTTCCTCATGCAAATAATTCTGGCAACATAAGAATACATCAAAGATTAGAACAGTTTCTAAGTTCTGTCAAAAATGAATACTACTCAAGAATATAAAAAGATTCCATCTCAAAAGTCCAAAAGTTAGAGTCGAGCAATTGATTAACATGGACCGTGACTTATGGAACTCAAAAGATAGGGTAAACATGTACTGACCTAGCAGGCGTGGTATTTGACCTAGTCTAATTTCACCATCAGCAATTGACTCTCCATACTGCATAATTTTCTCCCCAGCCTGAACTGCAGCTGACTGCACACATATATAAGCACAAGCTGACTATCATAGAGACACCAGGTAGATAAAAGATCAAGCTGGTGATAATTAGGCATCAAGAATGTGATTATTAAAAGCTTTTCCATCAACATGCTCCCAACTCCATCAACATGGTCGTATTTGCAAGAAGCACCATGCTCGACAGAAGGATAAATGGCTGCTGCTTCTATATTTATGTTCCAGCTAAGTAGACATGCAGTTTAGTCATACCAGAGTGTTTAAGTGGCTTTGTTCTTTTTGATTCCTCATATAAGAAGAGAGAACCTGGTCTGACTCACAGGCTTAAAGAGCAATCAGCAGCCACTGATATTAGCTAGTCGTATGTGGCAATTCAATAAAAAAAAATGCAATAGTTTTAGATCTGCTTTCAGACATTTTCTCAAAAAAAAGGAAGCTTTCCAATTAAATGTTGTGATATTAATCTCTTTTTCTATTTTTATTTCTCTTATACCTTAGGTTAACATTCATATTTAGACCAAAAATAAGAGTTCTTTCTTAGCAAATTGATAATACAGCTTCTGATTAAAATAAGGTATAGCAAAAGGTCTTGGGTTAGAGGAGGGAAAATACATTTGCAGATTCTGATGCCGAAACGCCTGCTAGAATGACTGAACTAAAAAAGATATTCAAGAACAATTGGTTTTCTGAGAGAAAACTCAATTTTCCTTTTCCAAGCATTAAAAACTGCCTCACCCATTACTCCTAAAAAACATATATACATGATCTAGTAACTACCCACTAAGTCCACTGATAACAGGAAATAAAAGAAAGCTTAAAACAGGAAATTTAAATTCGGAAATAATAAAAAACTGAATAAATCGTCTGCCAGCCCGCTTAGTCTTCAACCCTCTTATTTACCCCGCATCATCCTCCCCTCCTTGAGAAAGACTCGACCTCGAGTCTGCATCGCCATCACTATTACTATGGTACGGAGATAAATCAGCAACATTGAACGTCGGAGACACATTGTAGTTACCCGGCAACTCAATCTTATACGCATTGTCATTAATTCGCTCAAGCACCCTGAATGGACCATCAGCACGCGGCTGCAACTTACCAAAACGGCCCGCCGGAAAACGCTCTTTCCGCAAATGAACCCAAACTAAATCACCTTCCTGAAATACAACTCTCTTTCGATGTTTATCAACCCGCTGCTTGTATTTAACATTCTGCTCAATAAGGCGTTGACGCACCTGTTCATGAAGTTCCTGAATCTGCTTAGCATGCTCCTCCGCATCCGAACTAAACTTTCCGGTAATAGGTATTGGCACCAAATCCAAAGGGCTAATCGGATTGCGCCCGTAGACCACCTGAAAGGGACTCTTACCAGTGGAGCGATTTTGTGACTGGTTGTACGCAAACTCAGCCTGTGCTAAAGTCAAATCCCATTTCCGTGGACTGTCCCCAACCAAACTGCGCAATAAATTCCCCAAACTCCGATTAACAACTTCTGTCTGCCCATCTGTTTGCGGATGGTAAGAACTACTGAATTGGAGCCTCGAACCTAACTTCCGCCATAACGTGCGCCAAAAATGGCTCACAAACTTTACATCCCGATCAGAAGTGAGAGACCTAGGGATGCCATGGAGTTTCACAATCTCTCGAAAGTACAACTGCGCCACCTGAGTTGCATCAAATGCCTTACTACAAGGCACAAAGTGTGCCATCTTTGAGAACCGATCCACCACGACCATGATAGAGTCTTTCTGCCTCTGAGTCCGCGGTAATCCCAACACAAAATCCAAGCTAACATCCTCCCATGGAGCTGTAGGTACAGGTAATGGAGTATATAAACCGGCATTGCTGCTACGAGTCTTGGCCACATGACAAACCCGACACCTTTCCACATACGTGAAAACATCGCGCTCCATCCTTGGCCAGTAGAAATTCTCAGAAATCAATGCCATCGTCTTATCCTTCCCAAAATGTCCTGCAAGCCCACTCTCATGCCCTTCAGAAATGATTGCTACTCGTAGTGAACACATTGGAACACACAACCTGTTTCCTCGAAACAAATAGCCATCTTGCTTCAGAAACTGCTGGAAACCCCCATCAACACATTTGATCCAAATATCACAAAAGTATGGATCATCTTGATACAAGTCTCTAAACGTGTCAAAACCCACAACCCTAACCTGCATAGTCAGCAACAATGAGTGTCTTCTACTTAATGCATCAGCAACTCGATTCTGTGTTCCTGCCTTGTGCTTTATTACAAACGTAAATATCTGAATAAATTCCACCCACTTCGCATGCCGAAAATTAAGCTTATGTTGTCCTTGGATGTACTTTAGAGCCTCGTGATCCGAATACAACACAAACTCCTTGGACAAAAGGTAGTGCTGCCAATGGTCCAAACTACGAACGATTGCATAGAACTCCTTATCATAAGTGGAATATTTCTGCCTTGCGTCATTCAACTTCTCGCTAAAGAAGGCAATTGGTTTTCTGCCCTGGCTTAACACTCCACCAATACCAACATTCGACGCATCACAATGAACCTCAAAAACATCATTGAAATCAGGTAATGCTAAAACAGGAGCTTGCGTTACCTTTGATTTCAAAAGATGGAATGACGTATCGGCCTCTTTTGTCCATACAAAACGTCCACCCTTCAAGCACTCTGTGATAGGAGCAATAATACTACTGAAATCCCGAATGAAGCGCCTATAAAATGACGCCAGCCCATGAAAACTCCTGATATCATGTATGCTAGTTGGCGTTGGCCAGCTAGTAATGGCTTCAATCTTGGACTCATCCATCTTGACCCCCTTTTCGTAACAACATACCCCAGAAACGTCACTTGCTCAGTCAGAAAGTGACACTTCTTTGCATTAGCATACAACTTCTGTTCTCGCAACACATTAAAAATCTGCCCCAGCTGGTCTAAATGCTGCTCCACCGATTTACTATAAACCAAAATATCATCAAAATAAACTACAACAAACTTACCAATAAAAGGCCTGAAAATCTGATTCATCAGTCGCATAAAAGTGCTTAGCGCATTTGATAGTCCAAACGGCATAACCATCCATTCATACAACCCATCTCGGGTCTTGAAAGCTGTCTTCCACTCATCTCCTGGCCTTACCCGAATCTGGTGGTACCCGCTCCGCAAGTCTATCTTCGAAAATACTACCGCGCCATGTAACTGATCCAATAAGTCATCGAACCTAGGGATGGGAAACCTGTACTTGATAGTGATCTTGTTGATGGCTCTGCTATCCATACACATACGCAACGACCCATCAGCTTTTGGCACCATCAAAGCAGGGACCGCACATGGACTCATGCTTTCCCTTATAACCCCCTTGTCAACCAACTCAAGGACCTGCCGCTGTAACTCCTCATGCTCTTTTGGCCTCATACGGTAGGCAGCCCTATTTGGAATAGATGCACCCGGAACAAGGTCAATGCAGTGTTGGATGTCTCTCATAGGAGGTAACCTTGGTGGAATCTCTGCGGGCAGAACGTCTTGGTACGATTCTAGAAGTGGCTGCACTGCCTCTGGAATAATCATATCTGCTTTGTTTCCCTCAATCAGTACTAGCACAAAAAACCTCTTCGCCTCTGCAACCGCATCACCAAACTCAGCCCTTGTAAGTAGATTGTTGCCCCCAACACTCGACTGACTACCGCCCTCAACATTTTCCCGTCGCGGGTCATTAGGACACAATGTAAGTGTTACCCCATCCTTCTTAAAGGTGTAAGTATTTTTAAACCCATCATGCTTAACTTGGCGGTCATACTGCCACGGACGGCCAAGTAACAAATGACACGCATCCATTGGAACCACATCACACCACACTTCATCCTGGTATCGCTTGCCAATTGAAAAATGTACTAAACACCGCTTGTTCACCTTTAGCTCACTCCCCTTGATCAACCAAGACAACTTGTATGGTTGGGGATGGGGTTCAGTCTTCAAACCCAACTTGTCAACCATGATAGTGGAAACAACATTCTCACAGCTACCCCCATCTATTATCACATTACAAACCTTTCCGTTCACGGTGCATTTGGTGTGAAAAATATTATGCCTAAGCCACTGCTCATCCTCTGCAGCAGCTATATTCAACACTCTGCGAACTACCAAGGCAGCCCCTTGATCTGCATACACCACCTCAGCTTCACCATCCAGCTCCTTTTGATCATCACTCTCATCATAAACTGGAAGGGTATCTTCCTCAACTAAAGCCACAACATTTCGATTTGGACACTCAGCTTGGTAGTGACCAATGCCCTGACATTTGAAACATCGAACTTGTTGCTTTTTCTGACTATTTTCAGGTACTACTCCAGGTTTAGCTGCTAGTGGGCTTCTTGTGGCTGCGAGAGTCACCACTTTGGAAGAACCTGAGCTACCACCGCCTCGATTACTACCCATTTCGCGTCCTCGCCGGCTCACAACCTTCTTACCCTTCAACTGTTTCTCAACTTTCAGAGCAAGTCTACAAACATCTTCATATGTCCAATATTGTTGCAGTTGTATAACATCCGAAATTTCAGAACGTAGTCCCCCAAGATAACGAGCAATCGTTTGCTCTTCTTCCTCCATAACATCACATCGCATCCTTAAGCGGTCAAACTCATTTGTAAACTCCTCTACAGAGAGATCGCCTTGCTTCAAGCCATGATAATCAATAAAAGCCTCCTGTCTATAATGCACAGGAAGAAACTTACTACGCATCAATTTTTTCATCTTCTCCCATGAATTAATTTTGGTCTTCCCCTCTCTAACCCGCTGTTTTTTCACATGTTCCCACCAGATCGAAGCATGTTTCTTTAACTTAACAGCAACCAATTTAACCTTATGACTTTCACTCAGACTCTTAATATCAAACACACGCTCCACAGTATTCAACCAATCAATTAAAATCATCAGGATGAGCCTTACCTTCAAAATCGGGAATTTCGACCTTGATGTCGCGCAAGGGATCAACCTGATTCCTGTAACCCCTTTGCCAATCACGAGCAAAAGGATTAACGTCCTCCTCACAATCCGCATCTGATGACAACTCTGACTCTGAGTCACCGTCAGTAGGGATCTCCAAACGCGTGAGACGCCTCTGGAGAGCTTGAACTTGCCTTCTCAATTCTTCATTCTCAACGTCACGTTGATCACGTTGTCGCAGAGCCTCTTCTGGTTGGGGTTCTTCACCACGCCCCCTCCCACGACCACGCCCACGAACTCGTTCAGCCACTGATAAACCAGGCTTTGATACCAAATGATGCCGAAACGCCTGCTAGAATGACTGAACTAAAAAAGATATTCAAGAACAATTGGTTTTCTGAGAGAAAACTCAATTTTCATTTTCCAAGCATTAAAAACTGCCTCACCCATTACTCCTAAAAAACATATATACATGATCTAGTAACTACCCACTAAGTCCACTGATAACAGGAAATAAAAGAAAGCTTAAAACAGGAAATTTAAATTCGGAAATAATAAAACAAAAACTGAATAAATCGTCTGCCAGCCCGCTTAGTCTTCAACCCTCTTATTTACCCCGCATCAGATTCTAAAGGGGCAAGGATCACCAAAATAAACAAAGAAGTTATCGAACACAAAATTATACCTTGTTAGGAATCCTTTGGGTGGTCTTCTAGACAACTACAATACAGTAGGTTGACACAAAAAGTACAATAGAAAAAGATGAAAAATATATTGAAAGAATGTAGCTTTCCACTCATGTCTATAGTTACAAGTCTAGCAACTTAGTTGTATGCAGGGGCGGAGCCAGGAATTGGCCGAGGGGGGGGCAAGATTACACGGGGGTTCGGGGGCAGCGCCCCCGAAAAAAAATTTTCGGGTCGAACAAGTAAAAAATGGGTCGGATCCATGAAATACAATGTATTTTAGTTAACAAAAATGATAAAAGTAAATAATTCAAAGAACGATTGAAATAATGTTGAAGTATTTAACGCAAACAATTTATTAAAATATATTACTCATACAAAAAAGAAAATCAAATTTGCTAATTAAACTTGGGATAATAGGAAGAAAGACCAAAAACAAAAAAAATGGGAAAAGCCTAACTAATTAATTAAGATTGAAAAAATGTGAGGAAATTAGGAGAAAGAGAAAAACAAAATTGTTAAGAGAAAGAATAGCAAATATGGAAGACAAATAAAATTAATTGAAAATGTAGGTAACAGGATTCGAACATGGACCAAAAGCTTTAACTTCACCCCTTCTACCGCTGAACCACACCACTCACTGGTTTTAATCTTGAAGTTAATTATATATATACATATATAACAAAAATATGGGGGGGGGGGGCAAAAAAAAAAATTCCACTGCATTTCCGCCGCTGGGGGGGGGCGAGTGCCCCCTCCTGCCCCCCCTGGCTCCGCCCCTGGTTGTATGCTAAACGGCTATGATAATCATATACTGAAAAATATAGAATATTTAACCTCTTGGATTTGGCTGAACCCGCTAGGTTTGCCGCTTTTCCAATCAAGTTTGAAATCTTTTGGCTCGAATCTTTCCCAGGAGGATGGTTTTCCTCTGGCTTTTGCAACTGGTAATTGGTAGTTTTTCCGGGTGTTTTCTTCAGTGTCTTCCTTTTGTGGCGCCTAAAGTGCGCTAGCTTTAACACTGTATCTTCCCGCCTATCCTGATTGAGAAGTATTTACCGCATAAATGACTATCAAAATTAGTTAAAACAAAAAAAAACTCTCTATGTTATAAAAATAGCTTATGTATCTACCCAGTGATGAGGCATAACTCCAAGGATTGACTCTCTGAATTCTCTGCATTCAAACTGCAGTTTTTAAAATGGAAGAGCGAGTTAAATTTAGGAAGATGTCAAACATGTCACAACTTGAAACATAATCCCGGAAGAGCAGTAACTAATTTCGAGTATAAATTACAACCAGTTAGCAGAGACTACTAGTATACCCAAATGAATGCATCAACAAAACGAATGCATACAGAAATGCTCAAAATATAACTTGCATACATAACTCAAACGTCTCCACTGAGACTTTTCGTATTCAGTCATTCAGCTCTAATCAATATGGCATTCGTGTATAACAAGTTGAAAAGTGAGCTAAAATTTTTTCAAATGTTTCATGATCTGGATTCTAGATATGGATCAGCTCAACCATTGTACTCTCTGAGTGGCAGAATTGAGATCTACACCATTCAATCAAAAATGCTTCATTAGTCCTAGATTTCTAACTCGGGATCAAGTTTTAATATGCCCAATGAGGCAGATAGACTAACTGATGACTGGAAACCACAAAAGGTGAAATGTTTCAAGTCAAAAAGCTTTGCAGAATACCTCTCCCGGTTGACGACTGTTTAGCGCATGGACATCCAACTTATAATTGTGCTGCGGAATTAACTGTGATGCATCTGACGGCTTTGCTTCAATGTTCTGCAATATCCGATTCATTATGTTAGTTAATGTAAGAGGAGATGTGCTTCATAAGTATCATAAGCAACTCAGATAAATGGATACTATTTAAAAGGAAAACACAACAGATGTATGTTGACATAAACTTAAGCAATATGCTACATATTGCATAAGTTTGTAGGAGAGGTAATGAACTAATAAAAGTAAAACAGATTTAAAAGGGGTAATTCTATTTACACAATGCAAATTCTATTTGCACAATGACATTAATTACTCTGCCTTGGTATTTGAGAACTCTTTGAATAGTCTAAGCTGTTTTCCCTTCTCCCAACAACATTGACTACTCTTTTGAATTGTCTAAGCTGTTTTCCCTTCTCCCAAAGCAGCCACTCCATCCACTCCTAACGTCTATTTTCCCTTCTCCCAAAGCAGCCACTCCATTCACTCCGTCGTTAATTGTACCTTTGAATAGTCAGTCTTGGTTTTTGACTTTTTGGACTATTATTTCAACTTATGAAAAAAACAATTTTCAAAGAAAAATGTCAATTTCCAACATATTTACAGTCTTGAAAAGTAAAATTTGTTTTGGACTATTTGTCTTTAAAAAAATCTGTCAAAGAGTTATTTTCAAAGCAAATTATTTAAGTACACACATATATATATATATATTGTACTTCATTTTTTTTCATCAGATATTTTTTGTAAGATTTTTCTCTATATCACAAAACTTTGCCAAAAATTAAAGCTTAAATTTCAAAATGGATGATTGGAGTGAAGATCAATTAGAATCAAGTGATGAATTAAAGTCAAGTGATAAGGTTTGCTTTTAACTTACTATACAGTTTTCTAGTATTAATTTATATAGATCTTGAATTTATTCTTATATTGTATACATTTATATGTGTTTATTAAGGAGGACGACATTTGCGGAAACGAAACTCAACGTAATGAAAATGAATTCAACATCAATGTCACTTACAGATTTGCAACCAATGAGGTAATTATTACCTTATTTTGTTGATTAAATCTCATTTTTCTTTACAATTATGTGCTTATTTTGTTTGTGTCATTCTAAACATCACACTTTGTTTAAACTACAATTTTAATTACTTATTTGTTTTTATAGCCATTTTAACCATTGTTAGATATTCAATCATTCTCAAAAAAAAAAAAAACTAAAAGTTGATTAAATTTGATAAAAGAAAACAAATGAACCAAATACTAGTTTGGGGATATTGAATGCATATCTAAAGAACAATGATTAAGTTCTAAAATTAATATTCATTTTAAATTAATAAATTTTGAACAATAATTATGGTTTAATCTAAGAGGGGAGGGGAGGGGTGGGTGTTTATTCCAATATTATTCATCTCAACATAAATTTAATTACACATATAAAAATAAAGTAAAACCAATTAACTAAATAAGCCTAAAAATTAAATATTATTCTAATATTATTCAAAGTCTACCTTTTGGAGTCGAGTTCTCAAATATGACCTTAAGAGAAATAAAGTCCTGTCCAAGTCCATACGGTAAAGAGAAACAGTAAGTGGATCCCCCCATTCTTTGTGTACTCCTCCACAGTTTCTTCCTGTGCACAAATTGAATAAGCAAAACGTTAAAACAGTAACAACTTCAATTTACATGAAGGTATGTAGAACTAAATGCAGTAATCTACTACTTCAAAAGTAGAAAGAGATCTAATACTTGAAAATAATAGTGAAATTTGAATTAAATCAAAATCTATTTTATGAAAGTTGTTCTCCTTGAAACAAGAAGAACCTAAAAACTAAAGAAAAGGATACAAGGCTTAGTAATAAACCATGATCCTCCATAAAGTTTCATGTAATTTCAATACATTCATAAATAAAGTATAATATCAAAATCTTCAAAGACATCAATTCCAGTTACAAGAAAAATTGGTTGAAGTTCTAGTACCTGCTTTGTCAAGGTTGCTCTGATCACGGGTGTGACCATTTTCTTCTCTCCCTTCACTCTCCCAATACTTTTTATCATTCCAGCATCCTTCCTTGAAGAAACTAAACTACAGCTCTACGAACATACAGTATCTCTAAAGAAAAGGCAGGGCTGGTGCCTACATAGGGAAATGCAATACGAGCATAGCTACTGCTTTCTCCTTACTTGGTTACTCTTGGCAATAGTATCAACAGCTGGAGAGCTCTCAATCCTGACAAAAATAAATCACAATTTTGTGTTAATTAACTGGACAAGAATTAAAGAAAAATAAGCATGCAAATACTTCAAGTCTGTTGGAGAGCTTAATTGTCCCGTAGACTCAAGAAAGCCATGTATCTCAGCATAAGCCTTCAGAGTTTAAATTGAGACGTAATACATACTGAATAAGTAGTCGACCTCGAATCATTTTGGGAATAAGGTTATGTTGTTGTTGTAATACAGTTACATACCAAATAAGCCTGCTGGATTTGAATAATTTTCAAGAAATACAGAAGGTTTCCGGTTGCATGATTCGATTTTTCAATATTCATGAAAGTCACCAAGTAAATACTTATAGATATTTTATCACCAAGCATGACTAGCAAATAGCAAGAAGCAAATGAGTCAAACAAACACTGCTTGATAAATTCCATCAGACTCACCCTCAATCCCATCGGTTTCACCTAAGCATGACTAGAAAAGTTATGGGAAGAAGATTGAAACAATGAAGTAATTTTAGTGTGGGGGTGGTCTAGAGAGAGAAAAGTGATGCAAGGGAAGGGGGAGGGGAGGCCAGAGAGGGTTTTAGATAAAGAGAGAAAAAAGAAAAGTTATGGGAATCTGGTGGGAGAGACGTGTGAGAGAGAAAAGAGGGATAATATATATATATATATATATATATATATATATATATATATATATATATATATATATATATATATATATATATATATATTAAAAAGTTAAAAACTATTTTTCAATTGTGTTATTAAATTCTACTATTTTTTGAAGAAATAAAAAATAGTTTATATTTTTTTTGTTTGACCGAAAAGTTGTGTTATAAATTTCTAACAATTTAATACATTTTTTAAGGTGTTCAATACTCGACAAAATTTGATTGACTGGGTGCACAATGTGGGATTTTCTCTTGGATATGTTATTGTCATCAAAAGATCAATAAATAGCTCATATGGATCTATTGTTCAATTTAAATGTGATCGCGGTGGAATATATAAAAGTAAGAAAATCTCTAGTAGAAATACTGGCACAAAAAAAATTGGTTGCCCATTTGAATTGGAAGGAAGATGTATGCAAGAAGGTGATGGATGGAGGTTAAATATAATATGTGAAGAACACAATCATGATCCTGCTTTGAACTTGGAAGGTCATCCATATGCAAGGCGATTGTTAGAAAATGAAGCTCGGATAGTCGAAGATTTGACAAAAAAATTGTAAAACCACGGGCTATCTTGAGGACACTAAAGCAACAAAATGAAGGTAATGTGTCTACTGTCAAAACGATATACAATGAACGTCAAAAGCTTCGTGCGATGGAGAAAGATGGTAGAACTCAAATGCAGGTTGTTTTGACATTTTTACATCAAAATGGCTATATTTTTTTATAGTCGTACAAATGATACAACCAATGAGTTAGAAGACTTATTTTTTGCCCATCCAAAATCATTGGAGATGTGGCGTGCATTTCCACATGTATTGTTAATGGATGCGACATACAAGACAAACAGGTACAAGATGCCTCTCCTTGAAATTATTGGCCTATCTTCAACTAACATGACATTTTGCATAGCATTTATTTTTATGCACGAAGAAAAAGAATCCAACTATGCGTGGGCTTTAAATTGTCTTTAATTGACAACGGATGAATATACTGCTCCACGCGTTATCGTTACAGATAGGGAATTGGCTCTGATGAACGCATGCAAAAATGTATTTCCGGAAGCCAAATGATTACTCTGTAGATGGCACATCAATATAAATATTTTTAAGAAGTGCAGGCCAAAAATAAAATCACGTGAATATTGGAATTTGTTCAATAAAGCATGGAGCAGACTGGTTGAATCTGAAACTGAAGAATTATACATGTCTAATTTTGCACAACTCGAAGCAATATTGCTTAACTTCTCAGGTACTCTTAAAATTAATATTTATGTTTTGCAAACACTTATTCTATTTAAAATATGAAATCATATTATATGTTTATATTTTAATATTCATATAACTAACTTAAGTTTGTTTGACTTTTCAGGTGTTCTTACTTATCTAAATGCAACTTGGCTCACACATTACAAGGAAATGTTTGTTTCTGCTTGGACTGATAAGTTTCTTAACTTCGGAAATCACACAACAAATCGAGTGGAGAGTCAGCATGCTAAGTTAAAACGATATTTGGAATCCTCACATTCAGATTTAGAAAGATCATTGAATTTTATTCACCAAGTCATTCAGTCACAAGTCACATCTATCAGAGCAAGTCTTAAAGAGAGCAAAATTCTCGTTCGGCATCGGTTTAACACATCAGTCTTTCGAGAATTGCGTGGTTTCGTTTCAATTTATGCCCTTGAAATAATATTCAAGGAATTTGAGCGGTCTAAAGATGATGGAATTTATTCAGAAAATTGTGGATGCCAGTTGCGTACAAGCCATGGGCTTCCATGCGCACATGAACAGGTGATATATTTCAATAAAGGTCGTCCTATCCGACTTGATTCAATCGATAAGTTTTGGAGAAAGCTTGAATTATTACCGTGCACATCTATAGAAGATGATGATTTTGGTTGCGAACTTGAGCTACAAATGTTCACTGCACAATTCAAAAAGCAGTCAAGATCTCGTAAATTCAGTTTTCTTAGAAAGTTGAGAGAGATAATCGCGCCATCAACGACTTCGGTTCGTGAACCAGCTTTTCACGCTACAACTCGTGGGCGCCCTTCCTTAAAGGATAAACTTTTCAGAAAAAATCATGTTGATCCGCCAATGCCTGCTCCGAAACCAGCTCAGAAACCACCTCGGCCAACTCAAAAATCAGCTCAGCTAGCTCAAAAACCGAGTAGACATAGTTGTTCCTCCGCAAGATTTGTTGAGGTTAATAAACCTCAGTTCCCGGAACCCGCACGACACAGTTACTCCATGGACCAACAGTACTATTTCCATCCATACATTCATCAATTTCCGGCTATACTTCATCCTTACATTACGCATGTACGCGATGTAAGAAATGATGGAAATTGTGGGTTTCGAGCAATAGCTGTCTGTCTCGGCTTTCCCGAAGATGCATGGCCCACTATTCGACATAATTTGATAGAAGAGTTGGTCACTTATGATGCAGAATATGTTGAGATGTTTGGCGTTGGAGTATGGTTAAATGTTTATAATTCATTGAATTTCTTTGAGATTGATAGATGTGCACCTCCCGAGCATTGGATGAGTATGCCTGAAATGGGTGTCCTTATTGCTTCAAAGTACAATGTGATATTACATGTTCTAAGCATTGCAGGCAGCATGACGTACTTACCGCTCCGATCTAGTCCGCCCCCATGGTATCAACATGTTGCTATTGCAATCGGATACGTTAATAATAATCATTACGTCCAAGTAACAGTGACAGGAGGGTATCCAATGCCTACTCTCATGCCATAGTGGGTTCATTTCAGATATGATTGTGCAGCTGCATGGGTTACTCCATACATGACTCCGATTAACAATTATGAGCAATATTTGCGCTTTAACCGTACTACTGAATTTGTTGTATTAGATTGACTCAAGAAATGAAATGAGATGACTTCTTTTGAATTAAATAAATTTTTAATTTCTTTAATTTTAAATATTAATGAATGTGAATTATTTAATTAGGACACATTTTGCATAATTTTTTTTATTAAAATAAGAAAAAAACTTATTAAAATTATCTTCAAAAATTAAATTTCAATATAAATAAGAATTTTAAATCAATTAAAATCTTTTTAAACAAAAAAAAATTATAAGTGTTATATTTACCATTTCAGTAATAATAAGGTGATTACTTAAATTTTTTGAATTAAAATCAGTAATAATAAGGTGATTACTTAATTTTTTTTGAGAAAATAAAAAAGAAAAGAAAAATTATGGGACAAAGGAAAGTAAACTGGTGATAAGCATGCGTGCTTAGTGTTGAGCTGTCTAGGACACATCAATTAGACACATCAATTAATGTGGTCAATGCTCCTCCTCATTAATTACTCCAACCTCTCTTCCATACACATTTTTCTAGGTTATTTACACATTTTTTTAATATAAAAATTGTGCAAATAGCAGCACCCTTTAAAAGTCAGACTTAAAAGCAGTACCTCATTCTTCCTACTCCAACGAAGTGTTCCTGTTCGACCCGCAAATGTATAAAATGCAAAATGGCGTAAATTCACACTTCCCGAATTCTCTGTAGCCTACATATGATCCAGCAGAGAAACCATAATCATAAAAAGTCAATTGTTTGTAAATTTTAGTAACTAAGGTGTATGAAAATCTTTATTATCTACTTTTTAAACTTTTTTGCAAGTATATAATGAAAAGTGAAATAAAAAATGGTAAATAATCAATTAGGGACGAAGTTTTTTGCAAAAAGGTCATTCATTTTGGGACAAAATTTTTCCAAAAGTGGTCATTCATATTTGGGAAAGGGGGAGCATAAAATAGCTACACAAACTTGATACAAAAGGCATCAAAAGCAAGAATAAATATGAATCAAGAAAGTATATAAAACGATTCAACTTCAAAGCTTTCTTCATAATCTCCTAAAAAAATGAAAAAAAAAACGGCAGGAGAAGGTGTAGAGCAACTGAATTGACCCTGCCTTGCACAACGAGATTGCAAAATCTCAAAACAAAGTAGGAAGCAGCAAATACACAGTTTGGTGGCGTAGATAGAAATCACTCACGAGATCGAGAACATCAATAAGAGCTTTGATTCCATTCACCCATCCCCCTAAAATCAAGTCCAGCTCCAAATACCCTCTTTGTTTGCTCCTATACACCAGCCTATACAAAAACAACATTCCTAAATAAACATCAAAAACTGCAAACAACGTCTGAATTAGGGTTAAATAATTTAAATGACAAACCTGTTAACTAAATGCCGTTTGCTTTCTTCATTAGAGAGGTCGAAATCCTTCGAGCTACTGGAAACGGTGGAAGAATAGAGACGAGAAAATAAATTTGGTTTTTCCCCGCCGTCGCCGTCGATGCCCAGCTCCGATTATCACCAGCTCCGATTCGTACAATGCTCAATCGATTTTGCCGTCGCCGTCGATGCCCTATTTCTCTCTCTTCTAGCTATCAGAATATTATGAAGAAAGCGATTTGTGGGAGAGGGAACAGACGATGAGACGATTTGGGGGATTTTTGGGGGAAAGAGTGCGGGAAAATGCCCGCCTTTTAGGCTCCGTTTGTTTCACCGTAAAACATTTTCCGGAAAATAACATGTTTTACGGTGTTTGATTAGCCCCCGGAAAATGTTTTCCGAAAAATAACTCGTTTTCCGCTGTTTGGTTGCCTAATTGTAAAACGTTTTCCGGAAAACATTTTACGCCCTTTCTAAGTAAAACGACCTACTGGCCATGTCCTAAGTAAAACATTTTCCGAAAAGTGGTGGCCTTAATGTACAACTCATATTACGACCGGTACAACTCATATTAACTGCCCCCCCACCCCCCCACCCCAAATTTTTTTTTCTGTAACCGCCTACCTACCCCCCCCCCAAATTTTTTATTTTTTTTTGTAATCGCCCCACCCACCCCCTGCCTACCCCACCCCCCACCCCCCCATTTTTTTTTTGTAATCGCCGCCCCACCCACCCCCTGCCTACCCCACCCCACCCCCACCCCCACCACCCCCCAATTTTTTGTAATCGCCCACCCACCCCCGCCTACCCCACCCCGCACCCACCCCACCTTCCCCACCCCAAAAAATTTTTTTTGTAATGCGCCCCACCCACCCCCCCGCCTACCCCACCCCTCCAAAAAAATTTTTTTTTTTGTAATCGCCCACCCACCTCCTGCCTACCCTACCCCCACCACTTCCCCCAAAAAAATTCTTTTTTTTTTTATGTCCATCGCCCCCCCTTTCCCCACCCACTCCAAAATTTTTTTTTTTTTTTTTGTAATCGCCCCACCCACTCCCTCCTGCCTACCCTACCCCACCCACTTCCCCAAATTTTTTTATGTCGCCCCACCACCCCTGCCTACCCCACCTGACCCGCCCCCAAATTTTTTTTGTAATCGCCTTCACCACTGCTACCCCCCCACCCCCCCAAAAAATTTTTTTACGGAAAATGTTTTACGGAAAAAAAAATTTTTGGAGTGGGAGGTGGGGTAGGCGAGGGTGGAGTGGGGCGATTACAAAAAAAAATATTTTTGGGGGTGGGTGGGTGGGCGATTACAAAAAAAAAAAAAAAATTGGGAGGGGGTGGGTGGTGGGGTAGGCAGGGGGTGGGTGGAGCGATTACAAAAAAAAAAATTTTTTTTTTGGGGGGGGGTGGGTGGGGGAGGCAGGGGGTGGGTGGGGCGATTACAAAAAAAAAAAAAAATTATTTGGGTGGGGGGGGGTGGGGGGGTGAGTGGGGGGGGTAGGTAGGCAGTGGGTAGGCGGTTACAGAAAAAAAAAATTTGGGGGGGGGGGGGTGGGAGGGGGTGGGGTAGGCCACCTTGTGAAATATGAGTCGTTTTACCAAACACCCGAAAACATTTTACACCATTCCTCCGTAAAATATTTTACGCTTTACCTCCGTAAAATATTTTACAGGAAAACATTTTACCGGAAAACATTTTCTGGAAAACATTTTCCGAAAAATATTTTACGCCGAAACAAACGGAGCCTTAGTGTTTTTATTTTCTTTTTCTTTTCCTTTTTTTAGTGTTTATATTTGTTTTTATTAACTTAAATACTTTTAATCTGGTGTAGTCTGGTTGGTCAGGTTACTTATTGCAAACCTGGGAGACCTAGGCTCAAGCCCTGGCAACGTCAATATCAAAACAATTTTTTTTTGAAAACAAACTTCACAACGTTTATAAGAAAAACGTTGTAGGTTGCAACGTTTCTTAAACAAACGTTGTAAAACGTACATTAACAACATTTATAAGAAAAACGTTGTTGTATAGTTCGCAATGTTTCTTAAAAAAACATTGTAAATAGTCCATTCACAACTTTTATAAGAAAAACGTTGTAGTATACTACGCAATGTTTCTTAAAAAACGTTTTAAAATGTCCATTACCGCAACATTTTTTTATAAACGTTGTTAAAATGAAACTTTTACAACGTTTAAGCTAAAAACGTTGTAAAAATCAGTCAATAACAACGTTTTTAAAGAAACGTTGTCAAAAAGCTGTTTTGTTGTAGTGTCATATACTCGGATGCATTATTGGAAAGCTGATCAAAAAGAGGGAAGTGATCTAGAACCCATCTCATAGACACCATTCTACCTTTTTTGATGTCTGCGAAAGATATTGTAACCCCAAATAACTCAACAATATCAACCCATTCCCCCGTACTCCTACTAGTTTCTGAACTAGTCACCACTAATCCGTCTACAGGAAGACCACACAACATACCAAGATCCTCTAAGGTGATGGTCATCTCCCCTACAGGTAAGTGAAAAGTGTGGGTCTCTGGATGCCATCTCTCAATCAAAGCCTCAATCAAATGCTAATCATATTGTAAATGACCTAATAAATACACTCCATAAAATTCAGTATTTATAAGCTTAGTTTCTATCCTCCAATCAACTCTAGCTGGAAGTTCTGTACCATGCCTAGGTCTTTAATTGGTTAACTGTTGTCCACCCCAAATATAATTAGATCTATGTGTATTCTGAGAAGTCAATACACCCAGGAACAATAAATGGTTGTTGTTCATGTTGATTCATCTGAAACACAAAAAATTTAATAGTAATTAAATTTAAATGGGACTTAAGATTTTGCTACATTTAAGCTCAAATTTTAAATTTAACACTTAAAAATTAATAATTAAGTAGAAAAATTGCAACAAGTTTGTTAAAGTAATTTTAATAAGCACTTTATTTTAAACCTAACTTAAGAAAATCCTAACTAGGCAAAAATTGAATTACAATTGTTTAATTCATTGACAATCAACAATTAAGTACATAAATCATAATAGTTTTAACAACAAATTATATAAAAATGCACAAATAAACTCTTAGGAAAATTTATATAGCTAAAATTAACAACTCAAAACAAATAAAAAGAAAAAATAAAACTAACCTTTCAAACTCTTTATGTCAAAAACTTTCCTATTATTCTTCAACAAATTTCCCCTTCAAACTCTTTCTACTTCTCCTTCTCCGAAGTTCTTCTCCTTCTTTCTTTCTTTCTCTTTCTTTCTTTCTTTCTTTCTTTCATTCATTCTCTCACTCAGGCACTACTGAAACTCCCTCTCCTTCATTCCTTGAATTTTGAATCTGAAAAAAATGTTCCTCTCTCTCTCTTCAACATTTGAATTCGAAAATGGTAATTCCAGATTCCACTTTAAATAAATTCGAAATTTGCATTTCCGAATTTAAAAATACGCCTTTAGGCGCGATCGCTCTCTATTTTTTTCAGAAAATATTAATTTGCTAATTTAAAAAGTTTTGAAAAAAAAAGGGAATCCAAAATTGGTAACGCCGGAATACATTGGGAGCGATCGCTCCATACTATAGGCACAATCGCCCCATATTAACAGAAATATTATTTTGTTAAATTCAATTTTTTTAAAAAAAAAATACCAATTCCGGAATTGGTAATTTCGGAATACATTATTCCGGAATTACCAATTCCGGAATTGGTTAAAAAGTGCTATTTTGGTACTTAAAATTTCACAATGTTATTTTGATAAATAAATTTTTAAAAAGTAATATTTTGGAAATAAAATCATTGTTTTGTCGACTTAAATTCATAATAATTATAATAACAAACACCCAAATTCTTAGCAATAATAGAAATTGTAGTTAAGAAAAGTATAGCATAGATATAAAGCAAGAAAATAAATAAATTAACAAACAAACAACTGTAGTCTAAATATCATAATTATGAAAATTACAATCACCAAGATTGTTTGCAATAATAACTATTGCAAATGAAAACAAACCACAACCAAACATTATCCATCATCCAAACATTCAATAAACAAAATAAATAAACAATCCTGTATGCATGCATGCATGCATGAACTTGATCACCGATCATCCCCTAACATATCTTCGTCACTCTCTGTCGGCGGCGGCCCGTTGAGGTCCCAACGTAGAGGATTCTTCCCACCACCTCCGGCGTCTTCATCTTGACCGGCCGGTGGTACCGCGGCGGCTTGGGCCTGTTCTTCATTGTTCCCCTCCGGCGATGGTTGCCTCATATGTCCTTGATCTACCAGTTCACCATCAATGTTTTCAAAGTCTTTCCCCGCTTCATCGCCGTCATCTTCGTCTTCTGCTCCTGAGACCGGAAGTGCTAATACCGGAAACAGATTATCCGGTGGTGGAAACGCTCCCCTCCACTGCCTACCCGGGTGGGCTTTCATGTGGCCGCAAAGGCTCCTTAAACTGTAGAAGCCTCTTCCGCATATGCTACACGGGTACGGAAGTTGGGGTCCTTGAACGGGTGGCTGTAGGGGCAGCGGTGGTGGAGGATGGAGGAGGAGGTGGGAGCCTTTCCGTGAAGAGGAAGCACCTGCGCTTGAGAAGTACCATCTCACATTACCGTCTTTATCTTTACGGTTTCTTAACACTTGCGAATCACTATTGGCGGCATCTACTGGAGATGGTGGCGGAGGGCTGTC
The DNA here is from genome assembly GCA_022495995.1 of Adenophora triphylla var. japonica. Taxonomy (NCBI): domain Eukaryota; kingdom Viridiplantae; phylum Streptophyta; class Magnoliopsida; order Asterales; family Campanulaceae; genus Adenophora; species Adenophora triphylla. The sequence goes on from JAFEMH010002759.1 coordinate 102,593, forward strand.
GTGCCCTGCTGATGAAGATGTCGATCCTATACCCTTCCCGCTTTTGATCCTCTTAGTTGGCGGTGGAGGAGGAGTCCTCTCATCTTGAGTAGTAACAGTAGTCCCCTCTCGTGGCAGCGTGGCGGCGGGTGGTGGAGGTGGCGGTGCTTGAGGTTGATTATGCATAGCCTCCTGCTTATTTGCACCAAAAGTAAGTGGCTCTTGAGGCCTGCCCCTCCTTGACCGCGGCCTACGCCTAATGCCATCTGGATCAGCAGTGGGCTCATTAATCGCCGGGGTGGGTTGTGAGATAACTAATGTGGTGGCGTTCAAAGTGGATGAACCAGCGGCACCACCGCTAGGCTGAGCAGAAATATCCACAGTCTCCTCCGCTAGCACTAGAGATGGGTCATCCTCACCGGTTTTGGATTGATTATCATTTTCACCATCACTAGGTTCCCGAAGAGTGGGGTCTGATGGCCCCGGATCGGTACATGGAGGAGTACTGGCGGCACTGCCGCTAGGAATGGTAGAGTCCGAAAAAATGGGATCGGATGGTGCTGGTAAAGTACACGACGGGGTAGTGACGGCACCATCTTGACCACTCGCTGTAGATTTCAGTGGATTAGTCGGGTTGGGCGGTAGGGTTGGCCCCACAAAGGTTTCGGAAGGAATTGTAGGGCATGGAATAGGAGAGAGTGGTGATTGTTCTGTGAGTTGGGGAACTAGGTTGTCCTGGCCGGCACCGGCGGCCGCAAGTGGTGGGGTATTGGAGCCACCACTAGAAGGATCAATAGCTTCTGTGGTGGCGACCGATACAATTGACTTTTCAACGTCCCCATCACTTACGTTACCGCCAGCACCGGCCATTCTGTTTCCAGTTGGGTAGGTCAATTAATGTCAGTTGATGGTGGCTAGAGATGACAGAATGTGATCACGACGATGGTATTTTGTTAGTTTTGGGAAAGGGGAAGTTGGCGGGTATTTATAGGGTTTGAAAGGGTGTTGTAAATGACAGTTATTTTCAGTTGGCAGTTTTATTCGTTTGGTGTGCAATGGAACAGGCATTTGCGAAGGGTTATGTTTGGTTGATCTGGATGGTACGTGTGTTGGGGTATTGACGATCTAGATTGAGTCAGCGAATGGTTGTGACTTTCCCGGGGCTGTCTTTCGCGGTTTGTGACGTTTGCGGGAGATAGCAAAACCCTGATTAAGTGTAAGTCAAACAATTTGTAGATCGGATAATAAAAGTCTCCGAATAATGAAATTAGGGTGAGTTTGACATTAATTATGATTCTCCGAAATTGATTTTTCAAATGAGATTTTAGAAAAATCGATTATTTTGTAATAAATATTACTCCCTTCGTTCCTGATCAAGATATCTAGGGTGAGATTTCACGTTTTTTAAGATTTTTTTTTGAAAGTGGGTAAAAGATTAGATGAGAAAGAATGTAAAAGCTAAATGTGAGATAGATAATAGTAGTTAATGATTTTTTTTTTTAAGTGGATAGAAGATTAGAGGAGAAAGAATGTAAAAGTTAAATGTGGGGTAGAGAATAGTAGTTAATGATTGATTTTTTGTAAAAGTTAAAATATACTCCCTCCGTCCCATTAATAAGTTCATCCTTTTGGGTTTGACACGCAAATTAAGAAAAAGAGGAGAGAGGAGAAAGTGTTGTGAGTATAAAAGTAAAATATGAGAGAGAATGAGTGGAGGGCAGGCCCGTCTCAATAATTATTGGGGCCATGTGCGAAATGTGAATATTGGGCCCCTAATGTTTAAAAATTAATACAAAAAATATAATATGTATATATAAGTGCTTTTATATAAAGATTAAAGTTTTACAAAATTAAGCAATAAAATTCAAAAATAATTTATTACATTGAAGTATTTCCTTTATCGTTGCTATCGCCTCTCTTAAATCAATTACCCGTTCTCCGCAATTTTCAAGTAATTTGCGTCGATTGATTTTCCCCCCCTTGAATTTCGACGCCGTCGCTGTGATTGCGTTAATTTTTTTTGAATATATATATATATATATATATATATTTTTTTTAATTTTTTTTTGAGATATATACCTAATGGGGCCTAAAAAAATGGGGCCCTCCAAAATTTGAGGCCTGGTGCCGAAGAACCTAATCTTCCTATTGATAGCCGGCCCTGGTGGAGGGAATAGTAAATTTGAAAAGTATTGTGAGTGTAAAAATAAAGTAGGAGAGAAAATTAGTGGGTGGAATAGTAAATATTCTTTGCCATTTTAGGAAAGGTGAAGCTTTTAACGGGACACCTGTTTTGGCAAAAAGTGAAGTTATTAATGGGACGGAGGGAGTATTAAATTATAAGAGTATAAAAAATGGGAAAGTAGGAACCTTGAAGTGGGACGGAGGGAGTATAATTTATAAGTATGTTTGAATAGTATATGTTCAAAACTGATTATAAAAAATAAATATCAAAAATGATCTTTATGATATGTATCTCAATATAATAAATGAACAAAAGATATAGAATTTATTATTGTAAAAAACACAAATAACATCTAATAATCATTTTTAGCAAAAGCTGCGTTATAACTGCTTATACGTACACAGTTTTTTTCGTTTTAACAGGTTAAAATTATAATCATTATTGTTACCCAAATGATATTAAAAGTGATTTTAAACTTTAAAATTGATTATAAGTAACAAAAAAACACTCCCAAATTCACACTTAGTAAAATGCAGTAATATAAAATAAATAGTAAAACCAAACCAATTTATCGATGTGGCTCAAGTTGAAAAATGGGAAAGTCATCGAAAAGTTATACTCAAATATCATAAGAAGTTTTTTCATGTGTTGTATTTTATTAAAAAAAATATTGATTGCAAATTTATATAATATTGTATACAAACTTCTTAGTTATTTAGATTTAATCTGGAGCTAGAGAAAACATGTTTTGTCCCAAACAAAACTTAAAGGTCAAATTCTCTCGATAAATACTTGTATCATCCTACCTTGGACTAAAAATCACTTTGGCTCAATAATTTCCAAGGTTTTACTTTTATCATACTCCCTCAATTTCATTTATTTGGTCACATTTAATTTTTTGATCAACACCCATAAAAACTGAATACAGTAACCACTCAAGATATAAGATTTTTTTTTTCAAAATATAGATTTTTAAAAATTTATATACCAAAATAACATATATAAAAACTTATGTACCAAACTAACACTTTCAAGTTTAATTTCAGAATTGGTAATTCCGGAATAATGTAATTCGGAATTACCAATTCCTAATTTTTTTTTTTTTACAAAATCGAAATAACAAAATAATATTTTCGGAAAATTCAATTCCGGAATTGATAATTTCGGAATTAATTTTATTTATTAATTTTATTTATTATTATTATTTTTTTTTTACAAAAATGAAAAACTGAGATTTCGGGATTTCGCAAAATTGAATTCCGGAAATGCAAATTCCGGAATTGCCATTTTCGTCGGAATGGCCACTGTATTTGCAATAGTGGCAAACCACAATGATTGACCAGAGTTTAAGCAACAAAGGTTTTCACTTAAAGGCAATAGAGTGTGTGCTTACGTGTGTGACTGTGTGTGTATGTGAGTATTTGAGAGAGAGAGAGAGAGAGAGAGAGAGAGAGAGAGAGATGCATGTATTTTGTTTGATTTTACCTGAACTGATCTCACAGAAAAATAGCAAAGGTCTGCAACTCACTATTGTTACCCTATGATAGATGGTTATGACTCAAAGGAATCTGGTTATGATTCAAGTCTTATTCATGTGCAGCTTACTTTTGTTTTTCTTGTAGTGCCTTGCCACAATCAGAAACTGGTGTTTTAGCGACGAAATCATTTCATCGCTATTTAGCGACGAAAATTAAGCTTTAGCGACGGAATGATTTTGACGTCAAATTTACCAACGAAATTTAATTTCGTCGCTAAATTCCGTCGCTAAAACGAATATTCCTCGAATATTCGTTTTATTACCGCCACTATTTTGACGCATAATTTACCGACGAAATATTCCGTCGCTATTTCTTTATCAGCGACGGAATTATTCCGCCGGTGAAAAGTAATATTTTTATTTTTTTATTTATCAGCGACGGAATTATTCCGTTGGTGAAAATTAAATATTTTTTTTAATAATACACCGACGGAATATTTTCGCCGCTGATAAATTAAAAAAAATTAATTATTCAGCGGCGAAAATATTTCGTCGGTGTAAATAAAATATTTTTTATTTTTTTTAAATAATACACCGACGGAATAATTCCACCCCTGAATAATTAATTTTTTTTAATTTATCAGCGGCAGAAATATTCCGTCGGTGAAACGTAAATATATATATTTTTTTTAAATAATACACCGACGGAATATTCCGTCGGTGATTATAAAATTTAATTTTTAATTATTTTTAGAACTAATTTACAAAATAACTAACTGAAAACATTAAAAAATTATACTGAAACGTTGGAAAATTGACTGGAATTTCAAAAAACTAACTGAAATATTGAAAAACTAACTAAAAACGTTAGAAAACTAACTGGAAACGTTAAAAAACTGACTGAAATTCTAAAAAACTAACTGAAAACGTTAAAAAACTGACTGGATTTTCAAAAAACTAACTGAAAACGTTATACCCTATACCATATACGTTTGTTCTACCCTATACCCTAAACCCTAACCCCTAACCCCTAAACCCTAAACCCTAAACCCTAACCCCTAAACCCTAAACCCTATACCATATACGTACTATATACCCTATACCCTATACTATATATATACCCTAAATCCTAAACCATAAACCCTAAACCCTAACCCCTAAATCCTAAACCCTAACCCCTAAACCCTAAACACTAACCCCTAAATCCTAACCCCTAAACCCTAAACCCTAAACCATATACGTACTATATACCCTATACCCTATACTATATATATACCCTAAACCCTAATCCTAACCCCTAAACCCTAAACCCCTAAACCCTAAACCCTAACCCCTAACCCCTAAACCCGAACCCCTAACCCCTAAACCCTAACCCCTAAACCCTATACCATATACGTACTATATACCCTATACCATATACTATATATTTACCCTAAACCCTAACCCCTAACCCCTATATCCTAAACCCTAAACCCTAAACCATAAACCCTAAACCCTAACCCCTAAATCCTAAACCCTAACCCTTAAACCCTAAACCCTAACCCCTAAACCCTAACGCCTAACCCCTAAACCCTAAACCCTAACCCCTAAACACTAACCCCTAACCCCTAACCCCTAACTCCTAACCCCTAAATCCTAAACCCTAACCCCTAAACCATATACCCTATACCCTATACCCTATAGGGTATAGGGTATAGTCTATAGTGTATAGTGTATAGGGTATAGGGTATAGGGTATAGTGTATAGTGTATAGGGTATAGTGTATAGTGTATAGGGTATAGGGTATAGGGTATATGGTATAGGGTATAGTGTATAGGGTATATGGTATAGTGTATAGGGTTTAGTGTATAGGGTATAGGGTATAGTGTATAGTGTATAGTGTATAGGGTATAGAGTATAGGGTATAGGGTATAGGGTATAGGGTATAGGGTATATGGTATAGTGTATAGTGTATAGGGTATAGGGTATAGTGTATAGGGTATAGTGTATAGTGTATAGTGTATAGTGTATAGGGTTTAGGGTATAGTGTATAGTGTATAGTGTATAGGGTATAGTGTATAGGGTATAGGGTATAGAGTATAGTGTATAGGGTATAGTGTATAGTGTATAGGGTATAGGATATAGTGTATAGGGTATAGTGTATAAGGTATAGTGTATAGGCTATAGGGTATAGTGTATAGTGTAATTTAGAATAATTTTCTTGTTTTATATAAATAAAAATAATAATATTTATTAAATTAAAATTAATTAATATTTATGATTTATTTATTTTTTCAAAAATAATATTTATTGACTCATATTTATTTTTTTGAGAGTAATTTAAAATAATTTTCATGTTTTATATAAATAAAAATAATGATATTAAAATAATTTTCATGTTTTATATTAAATTAAAATTAATTAATAATTAACCTCAGCGACGGAATATTCCGCCGCTAAATATTGATTCTAGCGTCGGAATTTAAATTCCGCCGCTATAATTAATATTTAGCGGCGGAATATTCCGTCGCTGGTGTTAATTAAACCAGCGGCTAGCGGCGGAATATTCCGTCGCTGGTGTTAATTAAACCAGCGGCGGAAATTTCCGTCGGTGTTACATGCCATGTCATCAATTCGCGTGATTAAGTATTTACCAGCTGCGGATTACCAGCGACGGAATATTCCGTCGCTGAAATGAAATATAAATAAAAATTTTGACGCCCTAATTACATCACAGTAAACTCTCTCTCTCTCTCTCTCTTCCCGCTTTCTCTCTCTTCCCCGACGAGCTCTCTCTTCCTTCCCTAGCTCTCAGACCGCCGCCGTCCACCCTCGCCGGCCGTCCACCTCTCCACCGTCTCCGTTTCTCCTTCCCTCCTCTCTCTAGCCGACGCTCTCAACCTCATCACCGCCACGACCGCCGTTCCTATCAAGAACGCACGAACAAGGTCAGACTCTCGATCAATTTAATCAAATTGTGTATGCATTTATCTTCTGAAAATTTCCACTAATTCATTAATTATTATCTTGTTGTGTATGCATTCTCTCTCTCAGCGAAATTTCATTCAAAATTCGTTTTGAAATGGTGTATTTCTTTGAAATTGGCTGCGTTTTTGGTTGATTTTACTGGTGTTTTGGTTCTGTTATGTTGAAATTGTTTAAAGTGCTGGTTTTTCAATTTTAGCAGTTTCTGATTTGGTTGAATTTTATATCTAGACTGGCTGTTTATAATTTTCAGTTTAGAGTCTAAAAGAACCCCCTGTTGTGAATATGGCCCTCCACACCCAAGCAAACCTACAAGAATAATAATCGCACACAAACCAAGTACAAGAAATCAAAGAAAACAGAAAAAAGAACACAAGAAATTGTTAACCCAGTTCACCAATTTGATTGGCTACGTCTGGGGGCACTACCAAGCCAGGATCTTGCACTATGTATGTAAAATATGTGTTACAACAAGTCTAGGGGCGGAATACCACTTATAATATATAGTAGGGAGTAAAACCAAGCCCTAGATGGACAAGGATTCCCTAAATTACGTCTAAAACCCGGCCCAGGATTTTCCTCCCCCGTCAACAGCGCGGCCGCGCACACTATAAGCGCGGTCGCCCTCGGAAACGAAAAACAATCACCATCCTCGACCAACCGGGCCGCGGTCGCTCACTCCTTCAGCGCGGTCGCGCAGAATAAGCTTCTCCGAGCATCACTTGCGGTCCGGGTGCGCGGTCGCGCTCACCACTGCGCGCCACCCTCACCTCCAAAGAACTTTAGACGAAATTTCCAACCCTTTTTGCTCCGATGTCTAGTACGGTTGGTCTTCTATCCCAACAATCTCCCACCTAGAGATCAACCACACATATAAGCCCCGTATCCGTCTTCAACTCATCCTTGGTGTCCTCCTAGTGCTCACCTCGATCATGGTAGTGCCATCCTCCTCTCTCATTCTTCAAGCCCAATTGAAGCTTTGCACAGCTTCAACTTCTCAAGGTTCACAACCTTTGTCAACATGTCAGTCGGATTCTCCGATCCCAATATCTTTTCTGGCCACAAAGTCTTCTCCTCCAAGAGATGCCTGATGTAGTGAAACCTCAGTTCAATGTGCTTCGTCCTCGAATGAAATGCCGGATTCTTTGCCAAGTGAATTGCACTCTGACTGTCACTATAGAGAATATTACCACTTCGCGTCTTCCCAAGTTCACCCAAGAAGTTCTGCAGCCAAACCATCTCTTTACTTGCTTCGTCATGCCACATATTACGCCTGCCGGTCGGACCGAGCCACGATCTTTTGTAACTTAGAAGCCCAGGAGATTGCTGTACCACCCAATGTAAACACATAACCCGTAGTACTTCTCCTCTTATCAAGATCACTTGATGCCAAGTCCGCATCAACATAACCCGCTAACACCACTTCCTTGCTTGAAAAACACAGAGCCTTACCAAAGAAGCGGTACCCTTCCAAGTAACGTAGGATCCACTTAACCGCTTCCCAATGTTGCTTTCTGGATTGCCCATGAACCGCCGTGACTAATCCCACCGCATGTGCAATGTCCGGCCTTGTACACACCATTGCATACATGAGACTCCCCACGGTGAAGCATATGGAGTTCTCTCCATCTTGTCACGCTCTTCCTTGTTCCTAGGCGAGTCCCTCTCGGATAGCTTGAAATGCAAACCCAATGGCGTCCCTGTTGGCTTCGCCTCTTCCATACAAAACCTTGCCAAGACTTTCTCAACATATTCTGCTTGTGAAAGAACCAACTTGCCCGACTCCCTATTCCGGTCAATCCGCATGCCCAAGATTTTTCTTGCCTCTCCCAAATCCTTCATCTCGAACCGTTCTGACAACTGAGTCTTCAACCCGTTTACCTCTCTACCGCTAGAGCCCGCTATCAACATGTCGTCCACATATAACAGCAAGATAATATACCCATTGTCCGTGTTCTTGAAGTAGCAACAATGATCTGCCTCACATCTGATAAAATCAATGTCGTGCATGAATCCATCAAATTTCCTGTACCACTGCCTAGGAGCTTGTTTAAGGCCATACAAGCTCTTAGTCAATCTGCAAACTAGCTCCTCGCTACCCTTAGACAAGAAACCCTCTGGCTGTACCATGTAAATTTCCTCCTCCAAGTCCCCACACTACCAGAAAAAGGTCATTTAGCGACGGAAATTTTCGCCGCTAAAATTAAATTTTCGTCGCTAAAATAAATCACCGACGGAAAAATTCCGTCGGTGGTCCGCCGCTACCAGCTCGTCGCAAAGTGTGCTCGACGGGTCAATTTCCGCCGCTATTTTTTCTTTTACCGACGGAATTTAATTCCGCCGGTGAATTAATGGTTTCGGCGACGGAAAATTCCGCCGCTATATTAATTTAATTTAATTAAATTTTCATTTCGTGGCGGAAATTTCCGTCATTGTAATAAAAATTAATTTAATTAAATTAATTTCAGCGGCGGAAATTTCCGTCATTTGTAATAAAATTTAAATTAAAATTAAATTATTTTAGCGGCGGAAATTACCGTAAGCCGAATTATTTAATTTTAATTTAAATTTTATTACAGCGACGGAAGTTTCCGCCGTTGAAATCAAAAATTAAATAAAAATTAAATGATTATAGCGGCGGAAATTCCGTCACGAAATTAATTTATTTAATTAATTTTTATTTCGGCATTAATTTCAAATGACGGAAAATTCCGTCGCCGATTCGAAATAAATTTAAAAAAAATAATTTAAAATATCAATAAACCAAAATTTTTTGTACCTGATATAACATTTCAATTTATAAAACTAAAACTATAAAAACTAAAATTCAAATATCAACGTACCAAATAAAAACTAAATACCACCGTACCAATTCGGGAGGGGGAGAGGGGGGAGAGGGAGGGGGAGGGGGGAGAGGGGGGAGAGGGGTGGAGCGGGGGGAGAGGCGGGGAGGGGCTCCCGCGGGTACCAAATGTCTCAAATGTTTACAAATAAGTATAAATTAATACAAAAATGTCTAAAAAAATCCGCAATCAACCTGGGGGACGCTGGAAATTACCCTGGGAGTCCTGAGCGAGATGAGCCATCAACAGCGCCAATTGTCTTTGAGTCTCTGCATGTTGTCTTTGAATCTCTTCATGACGTCGATCGTTCTCCTCCTGCATCTGCGTCTGAACTGCCAAAGCATCCGCAAGCTTTGCCCGCTCGCGTTTCTCCTCCTCCAACGCAGCCTCCAGAGTGTCGACCCTCGGATCATGAAACGTGGGCTGGGCTACATTTCGCCGACGGCCGGTCGACGTCGACGGGCATTGCCGCCCGTAATCCCCCATCCCTAACACTCGGGATCCTCTCCTTGGATGTCCCTGAGAGGTGACCTCGTGCCAAACATCGGGCACGAAGGGGACGGGCTCGCGGAGGCGTTCCTTCGGGAACAACGGCGGCTTGATATGCGGCTTTGTCAAAATAAAACAAACAATTATAATCATATACACAATGTAAGGTACATAAATAAATTTACATATTCAACATCAAGTCATTTAATGGTAGTTTACTTACAAAGGCGAGTGCATCGATCGTCAACCCATTGCGGAGGTTGATCGGGCGCCGTAGAATTCCGAATATGGGTGCTAGCGTAAACATCCACAAACCGATATTCGGACCATACTCCCTTTCCTATAAATAAAATAAGCGAGATTATTACTTTGAAATTGTATAAATGCAACATTTAAACTGATTTAAAAGCATGCATACACTACATTTACACTAAAACTATGGATTTCATAGCATTAACATGGCTCCCAGCTAACATACGTACATAAACCTATTTAAAAGCATCCATACACTACTACATTTAAATTAACATACATACCATGCGGTCGTGATGCTCGGCGACCGTGAGCGTCCCCCCGGTATGCAACGCCGCCGACCCCGAGGAGCCTGCTCTATTGGCCTTGGCCTGTTCGGATATAGCCTTCGCCGCATCCGACCCCCAATATTCGCAAAATTGGCGAAACACCTCATCGGTCATAAAAGTAGGACACAAGGGCTGTTCTCCCACCGCGAGCCGAGTAGTATATTAATTTTTCTTCGTGGTACCTATAAAAAATATGAATATCTCGTAAACATATAATGATGACATTATAAAATTAAAAGAGTATAATCATTGTTAATTAAACTAATTAAGGATAGATAAATATGTGTGAATACTAGCATGAATCAATTTCATGATTATCCACCTTTAGGTAGTTAAATCTTGTTAAAGTGAGTAGGGTTAAGGCATGATATATGATTCATATTATTGGAAAAAATGTATCAAAAGTACCTCATTTTAAAGCTCAAATTACCTAAATTCAGTCAAACTATCTTCGTGTGCGATATCATTATAAATTTGAACAAAAAACCTAGTTAAAATCCCCAAGCAAAATTACAACCTCACGAGAAACATGTCTAACATGAATTATACTATCTATATCTATTTTAAGGGGTTTAAAGAATGTATAGTCATGCTTCTTGTACATATGGGAATTGGAGATAGTTCGGAAAAAAACATTACTTGCAGTTGCAATATAACTAACTGAGTATTCATAAAAAAAAAATTAAAAAAAAATTGAAAAATGATAGTAAATATTTTGACAACCTTTGATTAAACAAGTACCTAAGTCTAAGAATAACATTATAACTAAAACAAATGAAATCCAAGAAAGCAAACTCAAAAATAGAACTACTTATTTCAAAGAAAATAATGAAAGGTAATGTATCCCACTTCTGAAAAAAAAAAAAAAAAGATTAGAAACCTTGAGAAAGAATTTAAACCCAAATTCTTATTTTCCAAATTAAAATTCCTCACAACTACCAGAACAAGAGTTCCTTGAATAAGCATAACCAAATTACAAGCAATTATACCACCCATGGCAAACAGATATAGTAAATACAAACTAAAAACCAATGAAACCCAAATTAACATCCAATTATACAACAATCAATCAAAGCGGAATAAACGCTCTTAAACCCTAGCCTCAAATAACATATATATGGAATTTTAATAACGAAAATCAGGTTATAAATATCAATTTGTGTGTGTGTTGGAATGTAGGGAGAGAGAGAGACCTGGCATCTAAACCCAATTCCCAGAACACAAACCGAGTCACGCAAAATCAGAAAATTCAATTCCCAGCAAATTCATATTCACAACAAATTAACACCCTATCCTCGAATTAGAACTACATATTTGAAAGAAATCGAAACATTTACCTTGATTTGATTAGAGCAAGAGAGAGAAAAACGGTGGAGAGGCGGACGGAAGGAGACGGCGTGAGAGCTCGAGACGGACGGTGGAGAGGTGGAGAGGTGGACGGACGGAGACGGCGGCAGCAGCTCGAACGGAGACGGTGGAGAGGTGGACGGACGGCGGCGATAGAGCTTCTTCTTCTTCTTCTTCTTCAGGTCGCAGAGAGAGCGGGAAGAGAGAGAAAGCGGGAAGAGAGAGAGGGAAATGTGGCGTAATTGATATCTGAGGGATAAAATGAGTATTTATAATTTCCCCCAGCGACGGAATATTCCGCCGCTAAATATTAATTATAGCGGCGGAAATTAAATTCCGACGCTATAATTAATATTTAGCGGCGGAATATTCCGTCGCTGTAAATCCGACGCTAAACTATACGTACGCTCACCTGGATCGATGACATGGCACTCTCACCGACGGAAATTTCCGCCGCTATTATTAATAAATATAATTGTTTTCATTATATTTTTGAAAAAATAAATAAATCATTAATATTTATTAATTTTAATTTAATAAATATCATTATTTTTATTTATATAAAAATAAATAAATCATAAATATTTATGATATTTTTGAAAAAATAAATAAATCATAAATATTAATTAATTTTAATTTTATAATACCCTATACCCTATACCCTATACCCTATACCCTATACCCTATACACTATACCCTATACCCTATACCCTATACACTATATCCTATACCTTATACCTTATACCCTATACACTATACCCTATACCCTATACCCTATACCCTATACCCTATACCCTATACCCTATACACTATACCCTATACACTATACCCTATACCCTATATCCTATACCCTATACCCTATACCCTATATACCCTATACCCTATACCCTATACACTATATCCTATACCTTATACCCTATATACACTATACCCTATACCCTATACCCTATACACTATACCCTATACCCTATACCCTATACACTATACCCTATACCCTATACACTATAGGGTTTAGGGTTTAGGGTTTAGGGTTTAGGTTTAGGTTAGGCTTGTGGTTTAGGGGTTAGTGGGTTGGGGTTTGTGGTTTAGGGTTTAGGGTTTAGGGTTTAGGGGGTTAGGGTTTAGGGTTTAGGGTTAGGGGTTAGGGTTTAGGGGTTAGGGGGTTAAGGTTTAGGGTTTAGGGTTTAGGGTTTAGTGGCTTTAGTGGTTTAGGTTTAGGGTTGTGGTTTGTGGTTTGGGGTTGTGGTTTAGGGTTTAGGGTTTAGGGTTTAGTGGTTTAGGTTTAGGGTTTGGGTTTAGGGTTTAGTCCAAAACTAGGAACTAACCAACTATTAGACTGACACTCTGGAGATTATTGTCTCATAAGTAATAACTAAGATATCCGTAAAACAAAGACCCACATCATTACCGCTGAGCACACCGCACTCTCTCGGCCCCCACCACCGAGCATGTCATCATCTACATCGTAGCTTCAATGTTGACATCGTGAAGGGTTGTCTCCTCGCGCTCATCAAGCTCCATATCCGTCATCCGCGATGAAGGCTTAGGAGGCGACACCCTCTGTGGCCTCGCATTGTTCGGAAGTCAAGGAATCCGGGAAGTCGACCGAGAAGTGGATGTATAATTTGCCCCTCATGAATGGTCTTTGGTACATTGGCATCCCTTCGTCATTTATTGCCTTGAATTGATCTCGCTTAACAACTTCTCCAGGTTGGGATTTGATGAGGAGCTGCCTGTTATCTAGATGAGTCAAGATAAATTGGAAGCCACATAATGCCTCAGTAAGGGTCAACGCGTGCTCAACAAATATGTCATCACCCTTTCGCTTGAACTTTGGGTGCTCTTTCTGTTGTAGTACAAAGACTATGTCTCCAAAGACGAGTGTCGGAGCTTCATCGGCTTCTCCCGAGAATGTAATTTTCTGTCCATTTTGCATACCCTTCTCCACAACCACTTCCAAGACCTTCTTCTCCTGTACAACCTTTTCGCCCTTGCATTGTGGGCAGCGGTCCTTGTCATTGATAGGGTATATGGTATAGGGTATAGGGTATAGGGTGTAGGGTATAGGGTATAGGGTGTAGGGTATAGGGTATAGGGTATAGGGTATAGGGTATAGGGTATAGAGTATAGTGTATATGGTGTAGGGTATAGTGTATATTATATAGGGTATTAGGTTTAGGGTTTACAATTTATTTATTTTTTCAAAAATAATATTTATTGACTCATATTTATTTTTTTGAGAGTAATTTAAAATAACTTTCATATTTTATATAAATAAAAATAATGGCATTATAAAATTAAAATTAATAAATATTTATGATTTATTTATTTTTTCAAAAATATCATAAATATTTATGATATTTTAATGTTTTTTAGTTTGTTATTTTGTTAATTAGTTCTAAAAATAAACAAAAATTACGTTTTATTATCAGCAACGGAATATTTCCGTCGCTGATAAATAAAAAAATATTAAATTATCAGCGGCGGAAATATTCCGTTGGTGTTTAATAAAAAAAAAAACATTTAATTTCACCGTCGGAATTTTTCCGACGCTAATAAATTAAAAAAAATTAATTATTTAGCGTCGGAAATATTCCGTCGGTGTAATATTTCAAAAAGAAAAATAAAAAATATTTTAATTTCACCGTCGGAATATTTCCGACGCTGATAAATAAAAAAATGATATATTTTCACCGGCGGAATATTTCCGTCGCTGATAAAGATTTAGCGGCGGAATATTCCGTCGGTAAATCAACCGCCAAATTAGCGGCGGAAATAAATGAATATTCGAGGAATATTCGTTTTAGCGGCAGAATTTAGCGGCGGAATTAAATTCCGTCGCTAAATTTGACGCCAAAAATATTTCGACGCTAAAGCCTATATTCCACCGCTATTTAGCGACGGAATCTGTCCGTCGCTGATAATTCCGTCGCTAAATGACCTGTTTCTGGTAGTGCCATGAAGAAAGGCTGTCTTCACATCCATCTGTTCTAGCAGCAAGTCATCCGCCACTACTATCCCCAGAATCATTCTGATAGTGGTCATCTTCACAACCGGAGTGAATACTTCGGTGTAGTCAATACCATACTTCTACTGAAACCCTTTAACAACCAGTCTTGCCTTGTAACGCTTGCTACCGTCTGCTTCCTCCTTGATTCTGTAAACCCATTTGTTATGCTGCCTTCTTCCCCTTAGGTAGTTCAATTTCAACTCCCAAGTTTTGTTTGCCTTCAATGAGACCATCTCATCTTCCATCGCAGCCTTTCCACTTATTACAAAGCACACTACGAACCGCCTCCGCATAACATTCCGGTTTCCCCATTATCCGTCAACAACAAATAATAATTCGAAGGAGTATACTGTCGGGTGATCCACGCACCGCTGGATCTACGCAGCCGAATATCCGGGCTCGAGTACGTGGTTCATCTTCGGTGACCTCCCGACCATGGTCATCATGAACCGCTTCGCTCCCACCCGAGTTAGGAATATCCACCTCTACAATCTCCGGTTCGAACTAGTGTCATCGAGATGCTCCCTTTCTGTCCTTGTACAATACCTCGTTCATTGAATACCACATCTCGACTACGAATAACCCTATGATTTTGGTCATCCCCAAAACTTATACCCGAAGTCATCCCCGCCATACCCAATAAATGTACACTTAACACATTTAGCATCTAATTTAGTTCTCTCGGCGGAATCAACATGAACATAAGAAACGCAACAAATATGCGAAGAAAGGACAGATTTACCCGCTTGCCACTCCACGCTTCCTCCGGGAATTCCATTCCCCAATGGTACCGATGGTCCCCGATTGATCAAGAAAGCCGCCGTGTCAACCGCATATGCCTGTAACGTCTTCTAAGTCCACACTTCAATCTCATACTTCTAGCCCGCTCATTCAATGTCCTGTTCATCCTTTCTCGCTACCCCATTGAGTTGTGGTGTCCGCTTTGGAGTCTTCTCCATACGAATCCCATTCGCAGCACAATATTCCCTAAACTCACCGAGCTCATACTCCCCACCATTGTCTGATCTTAAGCACTTAAGCTTAAGTCCCGTCTGATTCTCCACCAAGGCCCTCCACTTCTTGAACACCTCGAAAGCCTCATCTTTCCCCTTCAAGAAATAGACCCAGACCTTCCTTGTAGAATCATCAATGAAAGTCATGTAATATGACGCACCACCCAGAGACGTAACCGGAGATGGCCCCCACAAGTCCGTGTGAACCAATTCCAACTTTGCTTCCCTCAATCCCCTACCTGTCCTCGAGAAATTATTCCTCCCTTGTTTGCCAAACATACAATCTTCGCAGATCCCCACGTTGACTGTCTTCAAACCCGGTAGTAGTCCCTTTGAACAAAGCACCTTCATCCCTGTCTCACTCATGTGACCCAATCGACAGTGCCACAAATCTGTGTCACCCTTGGCTGCTGCCACCGCAATACTATCCTTGGTGTTGTTCGCCAAATACAAAGTATCCTCCTTATTACCCCGGGCGATCTCACAATCCTCCTTGGTAATAACCCAGTTCCTGCAGCCGAATGTCACCTTGTAACCTTCGTCATCCAACTGCCCAACTGAAAGTAGGTTCTTTTTCAAACCCGGAATGTGCCTGACCCCGTTCAGATGTAAGACCTTCCCGTCCGATGCTCCTATTCTGACATCCCCCTTCCCCTTGATTTCCAAAGGCTCACCATCTGCAAGATAGACCTTCCCGAAATCACCAGAAGTGTAGTTTTCCATCTCTTCCTTGTGCCCGCAAGAGTGGAATGATGCCCCCGAATCCAGCACCCATGATTCTAGTGCAATACTAACACTCAGAACCAGTACATCATCACCTTCGACTGCCACATTCGCCTGATTGCCCTTACGATTTGGACAATCCCTCTTAAAGTGTCCCAATTCCTTACAATAATAGCACTTGAACGTATCCCTTCGCAACCTTCGGTTTGTCCTTGGTCTCATCGGCCTTTGCCCTTTCCACTCACTCCGTTCTCCCTAGATTCGGTTCTCCCTTGTTTGCTAGTACCCGGCTTCCCTACTAGTAGTAGCTAAAGCCGCTCCGAAGTACTTGATGTCCCCAACTTCTTCATGCGATTTTCCTCACCTAAAAAAAGTCTTTAACATCATCATATTTCAATTTTTCTTACCTGCCGAAGCGTTGATTGCGCCACCGTTCCGCTCCAACTTGCCGGTAAAGAAGCTAGCAACAAGCATGCATGAACCTCATCATCGAACTTGATCTCCACCGCTGTCAATGAATCTATGACATCCATAAACTCATCGATGTGCTTAGCCAAGGATCCTCCCTCTTGCATCTTGAGACTACCCATCTTACGTATCAAATCGACCTTGTTTGCAGCAGATGGAGTTTCAAATCTCTCAGTAAGATAATCCAATAGCTCCTTGGTGGTTGTCGCCTTCCTGGTAGTCTTCGCAATCCACTTTGACAAAGTAGATCTAACCACCCCTAGGGCTTTCCGATCCATGAGTTCCCATTCCTCCTGACTTACATCTTCCGGTTTGACACCCTTCAGAGGCTTGTAGAGATCCTTGTTGTACAAGAGATCCTCAATCTGCATCCTCCAATATCCGTAGTCAGACCCATCGAATTTCTCAACCGCCTGTTTGTCTTTGCCCATTCTTGATTGCTTGAAACAACTCCCTTGATCCTAAACCAGGCTCTGATACCAGTTGTTGTGAATATGGCCCTCCACACCCAAGCAAACCTACAAGAATAATAATCGCACACAAACCAAGCACAAGAAATCAAAGAAAACAGAAAAAAGAACACAAGAAATTGTTAACCAGTTCACCAATTTGATTGGCTACGTCTGGGGGCACTACCAAGCCAGGATCTTGCACTATGTATGTAAAATATGTGTTACAACAAGTCTAGGGGCGGAATACCACTTATAATATATAGTAGGGAGTAAAACCAAGCCCTAGATGGACAAGGATTCCCTAAATTACGTCTAAAACCCGGCCCAGGATTTTCCTCCCCCGTCAACAGGGCGGCCGCGCACACTATAAGCGCGGTCGCCCTCAGCAAACGAAAAAACAATCACCATCCTCGGCCAACCAGCGCGGTCGCTCACTCCCTTCAGCGCGGTCGCGCAGGAATAAGCTTCTCCGAGCATCACTTGCGGTCCAGGTGCGCGGTCGCGCTCACCACCTGCGCGGCCGCCCTCACCTCCAGCAACTTTAGACGAAATTTCCAACCCTTTTTGCTCCGATGTCTAGTACGGTTGGTCTTCTATCCCAACACCCCCTCCATCCGAAATTGAATGTTCAAAAAATTTCTATTTTGTTCTTGAGGAGGGAGTAATGATTTTGTTGTTGGATGCATGTAACGGTCAGAGATATCTTAGTTTCATCGGTTAAGCTTTGGCAATTAGTTTCATCAGTTAAGCTTTGGGTGATTGTTAGTGCGAATACTTTTGCAGGATTACATAGATATGTTTCATTGCTGTACTAAGTGCTGTGGTTCTGTTATTTTTTATTATACTTATTTTATGGCATGCAATCTCATCTATCCTTTAATTGCTTTGGTGCAGAGTGAACTCCCACTGGTTGGAAACAAGGCACCAGATTTTGAAGCTGAAGCTGTTTTTGATCAGGAATTCATCAAGGTAATATCCACTAGAGAAGCTCTTTGCTGCAGTTACCTTCTGCTTTCAGCTATGTTTAGAACTTGAATGTAGTGATGTAGAGCGACCAAACATCATTGGAATTATTAGTGAATATTTTCTAATGGCCAGCCCAAAGTTACACTTTCTTGCTTATTGTGAGAAAAGCTTCAATCTACATTTCCATGATACTCATTTTAATTTGGAGGAGGGAAAAAGGTCAGGGCCATCCTTGGATTCTAATCATATGCACTTGTTCATTTTTCAAGGGTTGGAAGTCCTGTAGTGTTCTGCTTTACTGTACTATTTAGTTGCTGTGGTTACATTGAACTACATTGAGTGAATGGCAATGAACAGAAAGAGAGTATGTACCCTAAGATGATTAAGAGGTGGTCTGAGCCGCATTTTTTGTTCTGGATAAATCATACTTTCTCCGTCCCATAAAGATAGTCACACTAAGTATTAAAGAATAAAGAAATGTTTGATACCTTCATTTATTTACTAAATATTAAAAAAATGTCCGGAAAGAGAAAACAATAGTAATATTTCCACTCAAGAACTAGAGATTCATGAGGACTTCATGAATCTCTAGTTCTTAACATAGTAAAGTTAATAAATAAAATGTTCCATTTCTTTTCTTAACCTAGTAAAGTTAATGTTAAAGCTATGGAGGAGAGGGATACATGTACCTCATGAATCTCTAGTTCTTAACCTAGTAAAGTTAATAAATAAAATGTTTCATTTCTTTTCTTAACCTAGTAAAGTTAATGTTAAAGCTATGGAGGGGAGGGACACATGTATACATTAAAAATAACATAGAGATTCATGAGGACCTCATGGAATATAATGATAGGGTTCTAGATCCCATTTTGGGGCAATTGACGGCATCGCGGACGGTGATTATGTCGCCTACGTTTGAGCGCCTGATATCAATCCTAGCACCCTAGATGCACCTTAGGTCGGATCTTGTGTAAAGTCAAAGGGGGAGAGGGGTGAATGTCTAAAATTAGGAAGACTTGGATAGAAGTATTGTTAAGGAATTAGACTCCTAATCATTGTCTAAAATTAGGAAGAAAACTCTTAGTGGCACTGCTTATAGGGTATTGTGGTTGGTGGTTAACATTTTAAAATATAAACAAGATGAGAGCCTTTCTTATCCACAGCTATCAAAATCCGTCCATCTTTCGTTTCGAAAGACAGAGCAAACAAATTCTCCACTGTTTGAGCAAAGAATTTTCTGTTTAATAAGAGTTTTTTCAGTTTCACTAACCTCTTATCTCTAAAGATCTCAAACATGACAGCCATGTTTGTGACAGTGTCTGTTTTCTCTTCACTGGTGTTATACTGTTACCTTGTGTTTACTTGTGACCGTATAACACCAGTGAAGAGTAAAACAGGCACTATCACAAACATGGCTGTGATGTTTGAGATCCTTAGAGAGAAGAGGACAGTGAAACTGGAAAAATTTCTTATTAAACAGAAAATCTTTTGCTCAGACGGTCGAGAACTTGTTTGCTCTGTCTTTCTTGATCAAAGATTGGATAGGGTTTTGATAGTTGTGGATGAGAACGACTCTCATCTTGTTTATAAATGTTAATTTAATTCATCATTGTAAAATTATATATTTTACAACAAAGAATTAAATATTAATATTTAAAATTATTCACAATAGTAATAATTTAGGTCTATCCAAAAGCCGAAATTTTTTTATTTTCGATTATAAAGCAAGTAGATAAAGTGATATTTGCATTTCATATAATCGTGCATTTCGGGATGTGATAGGTTTATCAAACAGGCACTTAAAGGATAGAGTAGGTATTGATTCCATGTCAACAAGTGTTGAATTTCAACTACCTAACCAACTAAGCTGCCTGAAACATATATTAATAAAGTGCACAATAATTATATTGCTATAACAAGAGATAAAAATAAATTAGTAAATGTTCTGGCTTAATTAGGTTTCATGTTGGATTAAAGCTGGTTGGAAGCATATACTATTTGCTTAATAATTATATTGCTAAAGAATTGTAAAATTTGAAACCTATATAACAATTAATTTGTATAAAGTTATATCTAGGGGCGTAAGTGGTTAGGTAGGGACACCATTATCCTTCAGTTTAGTTTGAACTAGAGCTCAAGATTTGTTGATACTAAGAAGCCAATCCCAATTCTAAACCTAATTTTAAATATTAACAATTTACAATTATTCACAATATTAATAGGTAAAAAATCCCAGCAACCCCAATTTATGGCAGCATGGAGCATTACAATGGAGAAATTGTTTCCCGAGAGTATCAATTTCAACAAGACATTCTTGAACTCTCGCGCTTTCACCAAAAACAACACCGGAAACTTATTGACAGGAGGTATAGCATGCCATGCATCTGGTCTCTATAAGATTGGAAGATTGATTGGGATCTGCTCCGAGCTGCTTCGTGCTTTTGGGATTCGGAGCGACATGTGTTCACCCTATCGTACAACGATCTGATGCCAACGATGGAGGATTTCCGAGCACTGAATGGTGTGGCTGAGTCGAGGACTGTGGCATTTCCCCGAGACAGACGATCAGTTACGGAGCAACTATCTGAATTCTTGGGATTATCAGCAGACTGGGTATCACACATTGTCGTTGACGATAGATTCATAGACTTGACTTATATAGCCAGATTGAGTCGGATCAGCCCCAGACTGTTTGATCTATCCACTTCCTTAGATATATTCATGTTGCTCATTCTGTCTGCGCACTACTTCTGCGGCTACATCGGAGTGTGTCCAATTATGCTGTTAGAGATCATCAGGCAGCTGAGAGGTGATCGAGGAGTTGACATCCGACATATTCAATCTGAACAGGGAGCGATGGACATCATTCCACTGTTTCTAGCGGAGACATACCACGGCATTGATAGATTAGCCGGAGGATCCGAGTACATGGGTTCAGGCAGCTCCAAATTACTATCATTGTGGCTGTATGAGAGATTGCGCTTGATCTCGCCACCGCTAGAGGGGCGACGGCATTACCTTGGGTGACTCGGACAGCGCAGGATATTGAGGGATGCCGCTACTGAGAGTTGGCATAGGAGGTTGGCCTTGGCCCGATATGAGACCGCAAACCTGTACTATTGGATTCCGGCATGGGGATTGCAGACTATGAGAGATATTCAGGATGAGTCAGTGATTGTCCGACTTCCGGAACTACATGTATCATCCTTTTGCATTCCATCTCTAGTGAGCAGACAGTACGGATACCCACAGCAGACCATTCGGACTTTGAGAGAGCAGTTGATGACTAATACCATGCCGATGATTATGACTGAGCCTCAGACTACACATTTCTTTGGCAGAGCATTTCTAGAGGACTTTTTTCCGATACGACCACTACTCCGTCAGACTAGAGGTAGCACATTTGTGACCACCGAGTATCTGATATGGTACGAGGAGCAGCAAGGTCCTATACAGCTGATGATAGAGGCTCGACGCCGAGAATATTTTGGGGCGTACTATTCTTCCAAATTTCTGACATTGAGAGACATAGAGGCCAAGAGCAACCCTGATGAAATCACTGGCGACATTGCAACAGATTATGAGAGACGGGAGCTTCGGAGAGCTGCTTTGAGAAATGATCCCGAAGTGATAGCTCACAGAGAGGCCTTGAGGCAGGAAAGAGCAGTATTGAGAGCTACCAGACTGATTAATCCACCGGCTCACACGATACCTGAGCCAGGACGAGGTCAGACTGACTTTTTCGACATACCTAGACCAAAGACTTCCCGGGGACCGAGGCAGAGGAAGAGTAGAGATTCAAGTTCGGGAGCGGGAACGAGTTCCTAGACACTTTATTTTAAGAAGATCTGTGTTGTTTTTAAGTTTGTAATTCAAATTTAGGGAATGATAATACGTTAATTACTTCTAAACTGTTAATATATTATGAAATCAAATAATTATTAACATCCCAATTTTGTTTCATCCGTCGATTGAATTGAGTGTACGTATAATATATGAATTGCAATGCAGGAGTGATGTCTGTTAACGATGATCGTAGTTGGATGTACAAGCGAAAGTTGCCGAATCATAGCAGTATCAATCCTGAGTTTATAAGAGGGTTGAAGGGTTTGTTGAATTTGCTAAATCAAATCCCAGTCACATGAATAATGATGGTAAGATTAGGTGTCCATGCACTAGGTGTTGTAATGTCAAGTATCTAAGCTTGATCGATACTCAGAAACATCTTTTGCATAACGGGTTTGAAGTTGGGTACAAACGGTGGACTCGTCATGGTGAGCAAATGATATTGCGCACAAACGTTGCAAATAACCCCCCCTGGAATATTCATGTACCTCCCGAACCCGAACCTATTATTCAGGACAATGAAGAACCACCTTTGAATATGGAAGATATGGTTAGGGATGCAGCCGGTCCTGAATTCGATTGGTCAGAGATCCAACAGCAAGAACCAACCCCTGCAGCCAAGAAATTTATTGACGCTATGGACTCTGCAAAAGAGAAGGTCTATCCAGGTTGCGAGATCAGTGTGTTGGAGGCTGTGGCTGAGCTCCTTAACATAAAGGCTGATTGCAATATTAGCCAGTCTTCTTATAATCGTATCATGAAAGCAATTAAGCGGATGTCGCCGAAAGAGAATAAGATGGTTACAAACTTTTATGAGACAAAGAAGTTGGTTGGGCAGATTGGGCTATGTTATGAAAAGATTGATGCGTGTAAGAATGACTGCATGCTATTCTACAAGGAAGATTCACAGAAGACAGAGTGTTCAATTTGCGGACAAAGTAGATATAAGCCAAATCAGGGGTAGTTTAAAACACAAAAAAAAACAAACCACATAAGCAGTTGCGTTACATGCCGTTGATTCCAAGGCTGCAACGCCTCTACGCGTCTAAATCTACTGCAGAAGCAATACGTTGGAATAAGGAAAGTTTGCGTGAAGAGGGTGTGTTGATTCATCCCAGTGATGGGGAGGCATGGAAACACTTTGATGAGACTTATACTGACTTTACGTCTGAAGCAAGAAATATACGGTTATGCATCTGCTCTGATGGTTTCAATCCGTTTGGTCCTGGGGAAAAATCTTACTCTTGTTGGCCGGTTATAGCCACTGTCTACAATCTTCCGCCCTGGTTGTGTATGAGTGATCCCTACATGTTCTTGTCGTTATTCATCCCCGGCCCAAACAGCCTTGGGAGGAACATTGACGTCTATCTCCGACCTTTGATGGACGAATTGAAATAGCTTTGGGAGGATGGGGTCAAAACGTGGGATGCTTTCAAGCGAGAGAATTTCAGCATGAAGGCTGCGTTGATGTGGACAGTCAATGACTTCCCTGCATATGGGATGTTATCGGGTTGGAGCACCCAGGGAAAGTTGGTTTGTCCGTATTGTATGAGTGACACAATGTCTTTCACGCTCAAGCACTCTGGAAAACCATGTTGGTTCGATTGCCATAGACAATTTCTTTCGGAGGACCACCCATTCAGGACCCAGAAGAATGCGTTTAAAAAGAACAAGATTGACCATGATGAGGCTCCGATTCGTTTCAGTGGTGACACGGTCTATGGAGAGGTATCTAGATTGCCCGATCCTCGGTGGGGAAAAAAGTTTTCGAAGACCAAAATACAAGGGTTTGGGACTTCCCATAACTGGACCAAGAGGAGTATATTTTGGGAGCTGCCATACTGGAAAACAAATCTCATTCGACATAACCTTGACGTGATGCACATTGAGAAGAATGTATTCGATAATGTTTTTAACACGTTGATGGATTTCAAGGCAACAACTAAAGACACAGAGAAAGGTCGAATGGACCTTAAGGAAATCTGTAAGCTGCCGGCCTTAGAGATGGCATACGTCAATGGTAAACCAGTTAGACCGGTGGCTCAATACGTGCTTACAAAGGAAAACAAACTCCTCCTCCTGAAATGGCTCAAGGATTTAAGGCTTCCAGATGGTTACGCGTCTAACATTGGTAACTGTGTCAATGTAGAGGAAGGGAAATTGCAGGGTTTAAAGAGTCACGATTGCCACGTTTTGCTGGATAGACTACTTCCGATTTCTCACAAGGGTCTCTTGCCTGAGAATATCTGGGTAGCGTTAACAGAGTTAAGAGAGTTTTTCCGAGCGTTAACATCGACCACACTGCGTGTTAATCACATGAAAAAGCTTGAGGAGAGCATCGTAGTGACTTTGTGCAAACTTGAGAAGATATTTCCTCCTTCATTCTTTGATTCTATGGAGCATTTACCGGTCCACTTGGCATACGAAGCTAGAGTCGGTGGTCCAGTTCAATACAGATGGATGTATCCATTTGAGAGGTAATTGAATTTATTCTATTTCTAAATAATTTGAGCGTTAACAATATACCTTCTTTAACATTATTTATGTTTTAATCTACGAATGACTTTTAGGTATCTAGGCCAATTGAAAAGGAAGATGAGCAATAGGGCCATGGTCGAGGCCTCAATTTCAGAGGCTGTTATTATAGATGAGATTGTTGCCTTTGTCGGAACATATTTTCCTCCTGATGTTGATACGAGATTGACTAGGGTTGGCCGCAATTACGATGGTGGTTGTCCGTCTAATGGAAACATCTCTGTATTTTCATCCCCTGGTCGGTTCCTCGGCAAACGGGTTGGTACGCGTACGTTAACCGCTAAAGAGTTTGCCGCGGTCGAAACGTATGTTCTTCTTAACTGTGACGAGGTTGAGGAATATATCAAGTAAGTCATTGATGTTATGTTTACGCCTCGTCGATTAAATTATGCATGTTTAATTACTTGCATATGAAATGCCTTGTTTAACCCTATTGCAGAATGTTTGAAGATTTAGCTCAGGATTTATCTCCAGAACTCATCGCAACTAGGACAGACAGAGAATTTCCAAACTGGCTAAAGAAATATGTAAATATTTCGTTTCATTCAAATTTATTCTATACACTTTTTTAAACATTCAATCTTAAAATTGTATTAAATTGGTTACATATTGTCTTATAGATAGCTGAACATCCGGGTGATGCCAAAGCTGCGAGGTTAAGACATTTAGCAGGAACTCCGTACTTGAACGTTAATTTATACAATGGTTATTTCGTGAATGGCTATGTGTTTCATACCAAAGCTTATGGGGGCTCTAAATTAACGTGGAATAGCAGTGGGAAGCTTAAAGGAAACCTTGGTTATTATGGCGTCCTGAAAGAAGTAGTCGAAGTGGAGTATTTGGGTAGAAACAATGTTGTCTTGTTCAATTGTGATTGGCGAGATGCTGTGCGAGGTGTTAAGAAGCACGCCATATTTAACCTCGTCGATGTAATGGACTCGTCCAGACATAATGGCGACGACGTCTTCATCTCAGCATCTCAAGCACAACATGTATATATGACTCCCTACCCTCGTCGGCGACCCGACGGATGGTGGGCTGTCTGGAAGACCAATGCTAGGAGCATGATTGACAACCTACCCTCGTCGACAACTACAGAGTCGTCATTAGAAACACCCTATCAAGAGGATGAAATGCCAGTGCCACCTAACGTTTCATCAGCTAATCATCCATTAGATGATGTCACTCATATTCCTCAAAATGTTGATGAACCCGAGGAGGATTTATTACCAGTGAATTTGCCACCTCCTCCGCCTTGTTCAGGTCATCTCGCGCACATTGAAATCGATGAATCAGAGGAAGAGGAAGATGACTTCGAACCAGAGTTTGATTCATCAGAGTCCGAAGACGAAGATGAAGAACTCGAGTTTTGTAGTAATTCAGAGTCCAGTGATGATGATGGGGACGAAGATTAATAATAGTTTAAAGTTTTATATGTATTGTGAATGCTTTAGATTATTAGAACTTTCAAGTTTTATATGTATTGTGAATGATTTAGATTATTAGAACTTTAAAGTTTTATAT
The DNA here is from genome assembly GCA_022495995.1 of Adenophora triphylla var. japonica. Classification (NCBI taxonomy): domain Eukaryota; kingdom Viridiplantae; phylum Streptophyta; class Magnoliopsida; order Asterales; family Campanulaceae; genus Adenophora; species Adenophora triphylla. The sequence goes on from JAFEMH010002759.1 coordinate 128,995, forward strand.
GTGTTTTGGCTAAAAACAGTCAATAATGATGGAAATTGAAATGAAGCTAAGGAGGGTGCAATGGAGTATAATTGGTGCAATATTGTAATTTAGGATGACTCGATCATGTAACGAGAAAAACCCTTGAGATAATTATCTCGCCGGCACAAAACCTCGGGAGGTGATTATGAGCACCTACCTTCCCAAACAATTGTATTAATAATGAATTACAAGGTAGAAAGCTATGGCGGATTACAAAGTGTTCTTGAGCTATGTGTGTGAGGACCCCGACCCGGAACCTCCACGTGTCCCGAGCCGAAGCGTCCTCAAACTAACCCAAATTTCCTAATACTTTTAAAACTTTGATCTAACTTTCAAACATAATTACAATTGTCATAACCATTTCAAAATAACTCTACACCTTTCCACAATGGAGAAAGAGTTGACTAACTTTGAAAGTGAGAAACTATTTTAGTTACAAAAAGTTATCGGTTATAACATAAAATTTAGGTTTATAAATACAAACTCCTTAAATGAATTATACCAAAATACACTTTTTACTCCAACCTATATACCCCGACAATTCCCAAAATATCATTTCCAAACTCCTCACCGCCCTTACTTGGCCGGTCCGCCTGTCTCGGAATCTAAAAACATTAAAGGGAGAGGGGTGAGAATAAATCTCAGCAAGCTATTATGAATGCAGCAATATGCCATATAAGATGCAACACATAACAAGTTACATACAACACATTGGAAAAGCTGTAAACACCTTCCGTTACCTTGGTTTACCTTTTCCCGTCTGAACAATAGTCGTACAACATTGGGTATAATAATACTCCAATCTTAGGTGAGCTGCTTAAGCAATACTCACATCTTATAAGACCCATTTTTCAGGGAACCAAATAAGATAGTAGCAACTCTGTAAGGCTTTTGGCTCACTACAGATGCTATAACCCCAACCTGTGGCCACAGGAGGGGACGGTCACAGATATAACATAATCCGATCACATTAGGTCACACTTCCATAATTGATCGTATTATGTTATACCCCCAAACATCAGCTGATTAACACATTATCAAGCACATAATAGTTACTTGAAATATAATCCACAAACGGGATAAGCAATATAGCCACATGGTAAAATATACTCATGTTCAACAAATCTCATAGTGTAACATTTATTTAGAACAATATGCATAATTAAGCAATATACCCACATGGTAAAATATACTCATGTTCATCCAATAATCAGAGTGCAACGTTTATGTAATATACTAAGCATAATACAATCCATAAATATGTACTCAAGTAAGATAATGAGATATCATCAACCCATCTTACCTAGTGATTATACAACAATATATTATCTCTATAAGAATCCAAGTTAACTCTACCAAGTTGGAATCACATTTAATAAACTGCCAAATGATTTCTAAGTCGGAGGTAGAGTGCTTCCGTAGTTCCATTTTAATCCATTTAAGGTATCCTCAAGTGACTCAAGTGTTCTACTTATAACTTAAGTTAAAAGGATTAATTCACATCCGGTTTGGATTAGGTTCCACTAATTTAAATTGGTTAAGTCTCATGCCCGGAGTTTGCTAGTGAGAATTCAGCAGGAAAAGGAAACTGGACAACAATTCTGTCGACATGGGCGACCGCCCAAAGGGGTATGGGCGACCGCCCAAACAAGGGTAATATGACGGGCATTTTCTGTGGTCATGGGCGACCGCCTAGCTCCCATGGGCGACCGCCCATGAGGCGAATTTTCCAGATTTCAGTTGAATCCATCTAAACCCAAGCATGCTCCAATTTGGTGAACTTAGAAGGTTTCCTAATCACATAACTCTCATACTAAACCATGTAACCCAAAATGATTTAATCTTATATCATTTACCCCTTGAATCTCTACTCATTTCACTATCACATTTCAAGTCTAATTTCTTAATTTAATTAAACCCAAAATAACATAAACCTAGATTATTTCCACAAGATTTCCAACCCCTTCTCCAACACATTTCAAGTTAATTTCTTTAAAACTAACTTCACCCATTTAACTAACCCATTTCAAGTTTTCATTCTCTAAATCTAACTCCACCCATTTCTTCCATTCTTTCATTTCCAAGAACACAACATTTTCCTATTACCTTAACCAAATTCTCCATTTCAAGAAAGTTTCCAAAGCATCCAATAAGCATTATAACAACAATAACAACAATAAATCTCATGAACATTTAGAGAAGAGAAGGTTCATAATAACTCACCTTAGACTAGGAGATGGATTATGGATTTCTTTAGCTTGATGAACTCTCCTAGATACTCCGATTACAAAAGTACTTTCGGATTGAAAAATGAAGAAGGATTGAACTTGGTAGGATCTTGGAAAGTAAGGCTTTCATATTGTAGCTTCCATGGAGGATTGTAAAAGAAAATGAAGGAGAAGAAGGAGGAGGATGGAGTATAAGAATGATAAAGGAAGTATGGGAAGAGTGAGGGAAAGCATGGGTAGTCTTGACTAAGTGGGGAAAGGAGAGGATTTTAAGGGATGGCCCCCCACCCCTAATATTCCAAGGCTTTCACAAGAAAATAACTAAGTCTTCCAAACCATTTCATCCTACTCAAATACTTTATCCCACATACTTTATTCTCCTTTCACACTTTATTTATTTTCTATTTTTATATTTCCCCCTAGAACATTATTTTAGTTCCCAATCATTTCATCCTAATATTAGAAGTCAAGGATATAAAATGAGCACATAATATTAACAATAATATTAAAAGCATATAATATTATACTAAAATTAGTGCCTAAGGTTAGGGTCGTTACACTCACTTCCCCTTAAAGAAAATTCGTCCCGAATTTGACTGGTACTTACCTAATTGTTCAACCCGCCTCGGTTACTTATGTATAACTCAGACTCCAATTCCCAAATAGTCTCTTCAATGTTGTGATTCTTCCCCAAGATTTCTAATTCCATTAATAATATGATATTACAACTTAATGTTCCAAGAATACTATACCAATATCACTAACCCGAATTTTCACGACCTCAAAAAAATATAAATAATTGAAAGCATTACAACTTATGTCACCAAATACATTACGATAGGACATTTAAAACTTCGAATACTCTATAAGCTGCTCCAAGCCAGTCTATAAGTCAAATCACCAACCTTTTCTAAACTTCAAATGGATTAACAAACTTTGGCGCCAATTTACCTTAGGCCTTGCTTCACCAACCTCACCCCAACAAATTGGAGATCGATATTTTCTTCCCGAACCACACCTCATACGATTTTATCTCAATGCTAGAATGATAACTGCTATTATACGCACCCAACCACTGGTAACCATACTTCCTATCGACTACTAACATCCATTGTACATGCCCGTAGCATATCCTCAACAATACGTAACGATTCCCCAAGTTTTCACAAGGTTAAACTTAATAACATTCATACATTCCAAAAGGACCTTCCCCAATTGATGTCTATCCAATCCATTTAATACTATGGGATTTATACAATCGAACTATCCCCTAACATATGTGAGGACTTTATCAATAAATATCTCATCAAACTATATATATAATGAGTAGAAAATACAATTCAACTTTCTATAACAAACCAACATACCCCTCTTTACTTCCAATGTAACTCAATCACAAAATCTATCGTGATAATACTCTTAAGTTCAATCTAGAACTCTAAATATTTTAATAAATCTTCTAACGTCAATATTCTATTTTCACAGTTCAATGCTCCAATTATGTTCAGGCCCAGTGACAGATCAATATCCGAATCAAATGGTTGGCCGCCCACAACGGAGCCGATCCAACTCCAATACAAAAACCGAGTCTACTGCGACCGTCACATTAATAACCCCACAATTTATCAAATCATTTCTCGGATCCAAAACTTTAATATAATTAATCATTATAGGGAAACTAGGTTGCCTTTCTACTTGCTTCTGTACAACTTATATCTTTAGAATACCAAGTCTTTCTAAAATTTACAACATCTTTCAAAATTCCAAAGAATAGATAAAAAGAGATCCAAAGAGACTCGAATGGTTTATTTATTTAAAACCGTCCCATACCAGTTTTAATTAACTAAACCACTCACAATTTTAAGAATTTTCAAAAGATTGATAAGCTAAACAAAACTGACTCGAGTGATCTAATTATCTACAACCGTCCCATACCAGTTGTAGATAATTAAATTACTCACAGATTTTAATGTACACAAAAACGGTTCACTGACTTTAATAAATCAATATATCCCCGAAGGCGCAGATGCTCATACCGAAGTTCAATATACAATCCAAAGTTGTAAAGCACATTTAAAACAATTCTAACAAAATTTTATTGTTTGACCTCTATTTATAGTGTAGCCACCACTCATAATATTTATACTTAGTTAAATTATCCACAAGAAAACAAAATCTCGTAATACTAATACTATCTTCTATAAATAACACTAAAACATTCATTAAGATAATAAACTTGGTAAATCATCCTCACTTCAATCATTCCTCAAGTTGAATATTCAACACTTTTACTTAATTTGAGTCATCTATTCCCCACCTTTGATATTAGGATTGTACTTAGTAACAACGTATTACATACATCAAGTTTCCGATCAATTTCCATGATCTCCTAATAAGAAAATATAATTGGAACTCACATAGGTCAATCATCCCCAAATTGCGATTAAACAGTGTAAACTAACTTACCTCTCGATAACCATCAACAACTCAAAATCCTCATAACACCAATACCTTCCTAAGCATCACACCAATCTCTCATATGAGTCACACAACTAAGTCAACATATAGGATGTAATCATCCTAAAGTATCCCACCTTCCAATAAGATTTATCCTCATTCTATATTCTCAACTAATGATAATCGTTTCGCAAAACAAACCATATTTATACATTACCAATTCTTGAAGTTGATCCTATAAGTCACCAATAACTACATCTATTATAATTCTTCATATTTACCCTATTTACCTCTCCATAACTAATACACAACCACATACCATAACAGTCATAATAGATACAAATGTTGTCTTAAGTATATCCTTACAACAAATATTCACCACAATTGTAACATCCCGAAAATTCAACTAATAACCATTGAGTATTCTATTAGTTTCTAAAATCAGTCATACACATCCTCATCAAGTGTTAACGAATACTTATCCTTCACAGTTACTAATTTGAGATCTCCATAATCTATAAATAACCACCAAGTATCATCTTTTCTAATTATAGTGCTAATTTATCCTTACGGAGTTTCGCTAAGCTAATTATCTTCTTTATCAATTAATTTCCCAAGTTGAATCATCAATTCCATCATCCTAATCAGTGTCCTCTATATAGGAATCCGAATGCCAAAATAGTACCTTATATCAGCTCAAAGCCTCAATATCCTGGTATGATACCTGATGGAAACCCAATTTGAAACTCACATGGAAAACACCACTTAATCAACTTATAGGGTGATATTACCTACAAGAATATCTGATTTCCTATTCAAATTAGTAGTAAGAATACAGTCAATCTCTCATTAGAGATTATACTTATAGCACATAAGGCAGATATATGTCAGTTCTATAAGAACTCGTACTCGCGATATTTTATAACCCATATAATCCCACTTAGACTATCACTTTCAATACTAGTCTCATATATCTAGTCTCCACCATGAGACACCAATGTATAAATACTCATGCAAGTTATACAACCATAAACCACTCTAAATTAGGCCATATACCTAACCTCAACTAAGAGCTCACCAATTCAATTACCACCGATACATGAGAGAATTCAAGTGTCTTTTAATCAATTATAACACATAACCCAAATAACCTTCACATTCCTTAGGCCATACCTTCGACATTTACACATATATGACATAATAGCAAATAATGACTTATTCGCCTCAACCACACACGGAAGCAAATCAAACATAGATAAGGAGACTCGCTTCTTGCGACAGTCCTCCCCAAACACAACAACTACTCAATCAATTCAGGTCAATATAACAATAATTCACGGATTGGCATATCTACCATATCCACCGGCAATCCATGCCCACTTAATCACAACTATCATGATAATCAAGGATGATTCGAGGTACTCTCCCATCGGAGTAGAACCTCCAGTACATAAGGCAACTCTCGGGCCATTTATGCAAATAAAAATGAAATGTAATGCCACATGAAAACGAATGAACGTGACTTTATAAAAGTATGAATCCTAACTCCGGAGACAGGCAATATACCTCAAATGATTGTGGAGGAATCTATCTCTCCATATTGCTCACATTTCCTTGATTCTTTGGTTGGTCATTATCGTTTTCTGTCATTGAACAAATTCCTGCATAATACTCTCGACGTCAGTTATCACACACTCTCACTCAGCTAGACTCTACCCCGAGAATTCTAACCGAGCTCTGATACCAACTGTGAGGACCCCGACCCGGAACCTCCACGTGTCCCGAGCCGGAGCGTCCTCAAACTAACCCGAATTTCCTAATACTTTTAAAACTTTGATCTAACTTTCAAACATAATTACAATTGTCATAACCATTTCAAAATAACTCTACACCTTTCCACAATGGAGAAAGAGTTGACTAACTTTGAAAGTGAGAAACTATTTTAGTTACAAAAAGTTATCGGTTATAACATAAAATTTAGGTTTATAAATACAAACTCCTTAAATGAATTATACCAAAATACACTTTTTACTCCAACCTATATATACCCCGACAATTCCCAAAATATCATTTCCAAACTCCTCACCGCCCTTACTTGGCCGGTCCGCCTGTCTCGGAATCTAAAAACATTAAAGGGAGAGGGGTGAGAATAAATCTCAGCAAGCTATTATGAATGCAGCAATATGCCATATAAGATGCAACACATAACAAGTTACATACAACACATTGGAAAAGCTGTAAACACCTTCCGTTACCTTGGTTTACCTTTTCCCGTCTGAACAATAGTCGTACAACATTGGGTATAATAATACTCCAATCTTAGGTGAGCTGCTTAAGCAATACTCACATCTTATAAGACCCGTTTTTCAGGGAACCAAATAAGATAGTAGCAACTCTGTAAGGATTTTGGCTCACTACAGATGCTATAACCCCAACCTGTGGCCACAGGAGGGGACGGTCACAGATATAACATAATCCGATCACATTAGGTCACACTTCCATAATTGATCGTATTATGTTATACCCCCAAATATCAGCTGATTAACACATTATCAAGCACATAATAGTTACTTGAAATATAATCCACAAACGAGATAAGCAATATAGCCACATGGTAAAATATACTCATGTTCAACAAATATCATAGTGTAACATTTATTTAGAACAATATGCATAATTAAGCAATATACCCACATGGTAAAATATACTCATGTTCATCCAATAATCAGAGTGCAACGTTTATGTAATACACTAAGCATAATACAATCCATAAATATGTACTCAAGTAAGATAATGAGATATCATCAACCCATCTTACTTAGTCATTATACAACAATATATGATCTCTATAAGAATCCAAGTTAACTCTACCAAGTTGGAATCACATTTAATAAACTGCCAAATGATTTCTAAGTCGGAGGTAGAGTGCTTCCGTAGTTCCATTTTAATCCATTTAAGGTATCCTCAAGTGACTCAAGTGTTCTACTTATAACTTAAGTTAAAAGGATTAATTCACATCCGGTTTGGATTAGGTTCCACTAATTTAAATTGGTTAAGTCTCATGCCCGGAGTTTGCTAGTGAGAATTCAGCAGGAAAAGGAAACTGGACAACAATTCTGTCGACATGGGCGAACGCCCAAAGGGGTATGGGCGACCGCCCAAACAAGGGTAATATGACGGGCATTTTTTGTGGTCATGGGCGACCGCCCAGCTCCCATGGGCGACCGCCCATGAGGCGAATTTTCCAGATTTCAGTTGAATCCATCTAAACCCAAGCATGCTCCAATTTGGTGAACTTAGAAGGTTTCCTAATCACATAACTCTCATACTAAACCATGTAACCCAAAATGATTTAATCTTATATCATTTACCCCTTGAATCTCTACTCATTTCACTATCACATTTCAAGTCTAATTTCTTAATTTAATTAAACCCAAAATAACATAAACCTAGATTATTTCCACAAGATTTCCAACCCCTTCTCCAACACATTTCAAGTTAATTTCTTTAAAACTAACTTCACCCATTTAACTAACCCATTTCAAGTTTTCATTCTCTAAATCTAACTCCACCCATTTCTTCCATTCTTTTATTTCCAAGAACACAACATTTTCCTATTACCTTAACCAAATTCTCCATTTCAAGAAAGTTTCCAAATCATCTAATAAGCATTATAACAACAATAACAACAATAAATCTCATGAACTTTTAGAGAAGAGAAGGTTCATAATAACTCACCTTAGACTAGGAGATGGATTATGGATTTCTTTAGCTTGATGAACTCTCCTAGATACTCCGATTACAAAAGTACTTCCGGATTGAAAAATGAAGAAGGATTGAACTTGGTAGGATCTTGGAAAGTAAGGCTTTCATATTGTAGCTTCCATGGAGGATTGTAAAAGAAAATGAAGGAGAAGAAGGAGGAGGATGGAGTATAAGAATGATAAAGTAAGTATGGGAAGAGTGAGGGAAAGCATGGGTAGTCTTGACTAAGTGGGGAAAGGAGAGGATTTTAAGGGATGGCCCCCCACCCCTAATATTCCAAGGCTTTCACAAGAAAATAACTAAGTCTTTCAAACCATTTCATCCTACTCAAATACTTTATCCCACATACTTTATTCTCCTTTCACACTTTATTTATTTTCTATTTTTATATTTCCCCCTAGAACATTATTTTAGTTCCCAATCATTTCATCCTAATATTAGAAGTCAAGGATATAAAATGAGCACATAATATTAACAATAATATTAAAAGCATATAATATTATACGAAAATTAGTGCCTAAGGTTAGGGTCGTTACAATGTGAGTGTAATGCGTGTGTACGTGTGTTGTTATTGTGTTTTTTCCAGCCATGAGCTTTAAATAATAGAAAAGAAAACAGAAAAAATCAAATCCTAACCAACTCCCCTATAATCTCGGTAAGTCATCTTCATCTTGACTTAGTCTTCCAAGCCGTTGAAAGGAGTTTGTTGGACATGACTTTTTCCACGTGCTTTTTTATCCCTGTGATTAAATATAACAGAAATAAATAATTGATTTAAATAAATAATTTTTACCTTGCCCTCGAGTGTGAAGATGTCGACATGCTGATAAAAACTCAAGACGTAGCAATCCTGAATTTTACCCACAACAATTGTCCCCAAAAAACTGCCTTTTAAATGAATGTAAAGGGTCGGTTTTTTACACTTTATTCTAGAAGCTCTGCGGTTAATTTAATGGAGGAGATACGTGGCGGTTGAGGAGGAAAGAAAAGAGTCTTGATAGGAACCGTAATTCTCGATAGGCATCGTTATCATCAAATCTTTTTCAAATTCTTTCCACATTAGACGTCTCCTTTTATGGTGAAAGTAGCATAAAGGGTGTAATTTTTATCCATCTTTCTCAAGTCCAGAGTCACGACATTCTTCAAAAAAGAGTGAGTCAGGGTTAACGTATCATTGAATTGGCTACCCTACCAAGTCTGTACTAACATATACCTTTATGTGCAGTGACTCGATCCGGCTTTACGATGAATGATATTGTGGCCAAATACAAAGGCAAGATGAAAGCGGAAGAGACCATACCTGAAGCGGGCAATAAAGTTATTTTGAAAAGAAAAAGGGTGGATCAGATTACCAGCGCGGAGAAGCAACCTTGGAATGAAGAGGTGTTGGAGAATCAGGTAAGAGTTGATTTGGATCTTGGTGTAGTGATCCCTTTTTATTTTGGTAAAATGTCTTTTTGTTTGTTGATAACAGATTGTCTCGATGACCAAGTTAATGTCCAAGGAAATCAGGATATGGAGGGAAAAGTGCGATACCTTTGATATAAGTAGGGTTGAGTACGAGAAGGATTTGAAGGAAGCTGCAAGGATACTGAGGAAAAAGGGATTGGAAATCAGGGACAAAAATGAAGAGATTTTAAAATGGCGGTCCAGGCTCGCTAGTGTCGATATCAGACATGCAAGGGAGATGGAAGCACTTCGAGATGATTTGGTAAATGAAACTGCAAAAGCAGTTTTTAAAACTAGAATCCAAATGATTGAGGAATATCAGGCAGGAGAGCATGTGAACTGGAACCTGGATGATGAAAAAGCAGCTTTGCAGCGGATCCATGATGAAAATATGAATGAGGCCTCCAAGGACCTTGAACAGGCTGACGATGCCCATGACAGCAACACGGAATAATGTTTTAGGACAGAAAGCACAAAGAGTGGGATGTCGAACAACAACGTTCCCTCTTAAAGGCTTTGGATGCTAAGGAAGAGGAGGTAGGTGATGGATCTTCAGCTGCAAAAGGTGATGATAACTTGGAGGAAGGAGTAACAACATCAGCGGCAGTAGCCACCCCGTGAAGGAACATGGTAAAAAAAATTTGGTTTTGAAAAATTTGGTGTGAAAAACTTTGGTTTTAAATGGGCTGTGTCCCAAAAACAATATTTTTTGGTTTGTAATGGACCCATAAGGGTCAAGACAATATGCTTTTCAAGTGTTGGGTTGGTCCAACACTTTTCATGCTTTCTGTAGGAAAATCTTTACTTGGGTTTTGGAAAAAACTTTCCCCAAGTATCTTTATGAAAAATGTTTTTAAGAGGTTGATATGTTAACCTCTTTGTAGATGGTAACAACTTGCGAGTGGATGTAGAAATCCTTTGCAATTACGTAGATTGACATGTAAATGTCAATAAGTGTTTGTACTTAGATGACACGTAAGTGTCATAACCAATTGTAAAGATCTTAGGGTCTAACACATTGATTGAGTGGTGATGGGTAATTCGTATATATTAAACATACGGGGCCACCACACACCTCAATCAAGGTTGACATCGTGCGCTCCAGGCGAGGTGTTTAAACCTTAATGCGGTGAAAGAAAGAAATTTCTTTAAACCTTTGAAGGGATTAAGCACCTTAAACGGAAGTGAGATGGCCAGTCTCAAAACAGTTGTTTTCACGAGGACTTGGACTGAATCAGTTCTTGTAAAATAACAAGTTAATGAAGGATTTCGACATCTTTTCTGATGTCACATTTTATTTGATAAAAGAAGACAAAAGAACTATAAAAATACTTTCTAAATAAAGAGTAAGAGATAGTATGTACCTGATTTAAGATGTTAAGTTCCTGAGAGGATGCTTACATCCTAGTTAATCAGTGAGTTACATCCTAATGTTTCTCGTTTCCTTGCAAAACAGAAACATGTTAGGGGTGGGCGTTAGCTTAGCTAACGCCCCTCCGATGCTTAAGTCAGTAATTATTCCAAAAATTGAATAAAAATGGAAACAAGTACTTTTATTGAATTTAGGATGGTAAGGATCGTACCTTGGTTTTATTTGCATTGTAAAATAATCATGTAAACTTACATAAAGTAGGTTTTGAGATGGATCGCGTTCCAACTTCTGGGAATCCTTGCTCCTTCTAGAGTCGATAGCCAATAGGAACCTTTGCCTGCTTCAGCATCCACTAGGTATGGCCCTTCCCATTTGGGAGCCATCTTTCCAGCATTGGGCTCTCTTGTATTCTGAAACACCTTTCGTAGGACTAGATCACCAACTTGGAATTTTTGCAATCTAACATTCTTGTTGTAGGATCTTGCAATCTTCTGTTGATATGCTGCTATCCTGATTTTAGCAAGGTCCCTCAGTTCGTCAATGGTGTCTAGATCGTGACTTAGGTTGGCGTCATTTTGTTTAGGTGTCACCATCTTGAATCTGGCAGTGGGGACGACAACTTCTGCCGGGATGACCGCTTCTGCTCCAAACACTAAAGAATAGGGGGTTTGACTTGTTGTGTTCTTTGGTGTGGTTCTATCTGCCCAAAGGACAAAGGGAAGCTCTTCTGCCCATCTTCCTTTCTTTTGATCTAGCCTCTTCTTTAGGTTATTGATGATTATTTTGTTGCTTGATTCTGCCTGGCCATTAGCTTGAGGATGCACAGGTGAAGATGTCACCATCTTTACTCCCCACCTAGTGAGAAAGTCTTGGGTCTTCTTGCTGATGAACTGAGAGCCGTTATCACATATTATTTCAGATGGGATGCCAAACCTACTAAATATATTTCTCTTAATGAAGGATATGACTTCCTTATCACGAACTTGCACATAGGATTCGAATTCCACCCACTTAGAGAAATAATCAGTCATAGCAAGCAAGAAAACTTTCCCCCCAGGAGCTTTAGGCAATTTTCCCATTATATCCATTCCCCACCTCATGAATGGCCAATGAGAGAGGATTGGATGAAGCAATTCTGCGGGCTGATGCAAGATGTCACTATGCTTCTGGCAGGAATCACATTTCTTGGCAAAGATGGCAGCATCTTGGCGCATTGTTGGCTAGTAATAACCCATTATTAGAGCTTTTGTATATAAGCTTCTGCCCCCAGAATGGTTACCACATGATCCTTCATGTAACTCTCTTAGGACTTCTTTAGCTTGGTCGGCTTCGAGACATCTCAAATATGGACCTGCAAATGATTTCTTAAATAGCACATTATCTATTAATATAAATCTTGAAATCCTTACCCTGAATGCTCTAGCATTCTTTTCCTCATCAGGGATAGTACCATCTTGGAGATATTTGATTACTGGCTTTGTCCAAGATTTCTCCATCTGACTGTCTGGAATGTCCTCATCTATGCAGAATAGTTCTAACCTTTCCACAGCAGGGATGTCAACATGTATGATTGGGATATTGGTCTGAGATAAACTTTTGAAAGCTGATCCAAGATTAGCCAACGCATCTACTTGAGAATTATCTTCTCGAGGTATTTGTTCGAAAGAGAATATTTGAAATTTGCTTGCCAAAATTTTTACAATGCCCAAATAAGCTGTCATCTTGGCATTTTTTGCTGCATAAGAACCATTAAAATGATTTACAAGTAATAATGAATCACTATATACCTGTATCGCTTTAATGTTCATGTCTAGAGCAACGGTTAGGCCCACGATTAAGGCTTCATACTCTGCTTCATTATTGGTGGCTTTAAAATCACAACTAATGGCCTGGGGTATAATGTCCCCTTGTGGTGACTTTAGGACAAGACCTAGCCCTGTGCCCCTCATATTAGAAGCACCATCTGTGTAAAGAGTCCATATCCTCAGGATGTCCCCATCTTGGAGTTGTTAGACTTCAAGTTCCACTTCTGGTTGCATACTTGGACTAAAGTCTGTCACAAAATCTGCAAGTGCTTCTGATTTTATTGCTGTTCTAGGATCATATTTGATGTCATAAGTGCTTAACTGAATGGACCACTTGGCCATCCTTCCTGACATTTCTGGTTTTCTCATCACACTTTTTATTGGATAGTTAGTACGAATGACAATAACATGAGTTTCAAAATAATGCCTTAACTTAATTGAAGTAGAAATTAAAGCTAATATTAACTTTTCAAGGTGTGAATACCTGGTTTCCGCATCGAGCAATGTTTTACTTACATAGTATATTGGCTGCTGGATGCCATCTTGATCACGGACCAGGACTGCACTAACTGCGGTTTCAGAGACAGCTAAGTAAACACATAATGGCTCAACTGCTTGAGGCTTTGAAAGAAGGGGAGGTGTTGACAGGTACAACTTCAAATCTTGAAAGGCTTGTTCATGCTTATCAGTCCACTCGAACCTAGAATTCTTTTTTAAGATGTCATAGAACGGCTTGCATCTGTCTGAGGATTTTGAGATGAATCGATTCAATGCTACCACCTTCCCTGTCAATCTTTGAACATCTTTTATGGATTTGGGTGACGTTAAGTTGATGATGGCTTTTATTTGTTCTGGACTTGCTTCTATCCCTCTCTGCGTCACCATGTACCCCAAGAATTTTCCGAATTTCATGCCAAAATTGCATTTTGCTGGGTTTAGCTTCATGTTGAATTTGTCTAGGATGTCGAATGCTTGAGCAAGATCTCGAACATGGTCTTCATCTTTCTTTGACTTCATCACCATATAGTCGATGTATACTTCCATAGTGTCCCCAATCTGCTCTTTGAACATCATGTTGACTAGCCTCTGATATTTAGCACCTGCATTTCTTAGTCCAGAAGGCATTGTAATATAACAATAAATACCTGTTGGGGTGATGAAGGCGGTATCCTCTTGGTCGGATGGTTCCATCTGGATTTGCTGGAATCCTGAAGACGCATCTAAGAAAGTCAACACTTCATGTCCACAAGTAGCATCTACCAGAGTATCAATGTGTGGCAAGGGGAAAGGATCTTTTGGACAAGCTTTGTTCAAGTCTGTGAAGTCAACACAAACTCTCCATTTTCCATTCTTCTTTTCTACTACCACCACATTTGCTAGCCATCTTGGGTATTCGACTTCTCTGATCATCATAGCTTTGAGCAGTCTGTCCACTTCTTCTTAGATGATAATGTTCCTTTCTTGTGCGAACTTCCTTCTCTTTTGGTGGATTGGTCTAAAGGATGGATCGATGTTGAGTTTGTGGGTGATCACATCTTTACTGATGCCTGTCATATCTTCATGTTTCCATGCAAAGCTTCTAATCCTGCTTTTCAAAAGATTAATAAGATCTTCTTCTATTTCTGCTGGAACATCTTGGCCAACCAGCACCTTGAGATCTGGGTTTGAAGGATCTAAGAGTTTCTCTTTTAGATCTTGCTCCTTCGCCTCCAGAACCTCACGGGCCTTTCTCTGTAATTGCTATGCCATCTTAGGGGTTGTTGAGGCCTTCATGGAAGTCATATAACATTCTTTAGCTGACTGTTGATCACTGTAAATCTTGACAACACCCCAAGGTGTCGGCATCTTGACACATTGGTGATAGGTGGATGGTACAACCTTCATCCCATGGATCCACGGTCTTTCCAGGATTACGTTATAACAAGTTGCACTATCAATTACACAGAATTTCTCCATGGAATTGATACCCTCGACGTAGACTGGAAGTGTAATTTCACCCACTGTATTTTTGGTTTCTCCACTGAAACCCACGAGCACCGAGGTCCTTTTTACAATGCTGTCTTCAGGGATCTTCATTTCCTTCAGAGCATCCAGCATGATGAGATTCACAGAGCTACCCCCATCTATTACGATACGTCTGACCTTGCAGTTGGCTATCTGAAGTGCAACGACCAAGGCGTCATGATGTGGATCCATAACATTGTCCCGGTCGCTTTCTTCGAAGGAGATGACATCTTGAGATGTGAGCTGTGACATCTTGGAGGATCTCTCGGATTTCTCATCCTTAGCTTGCTTAGCGAATCTCTTAGCTGCAGAATAAGAAGTACCACAAATATCAGAACCACCACTAATAACATTAATTACCTTTGTTACCGGTGGAGGAGATGGTGGTCTAGTTGCAACGGGTTCTTTGTTCTCCATCTTGGTCTTGCGGTTCCCAAGGAGCTCTTTAAGATGTCCTTTAGACAACAGGTAACTAATCTCTCTCCTCAAGGTGATGCAATCTTCGGTAAGATGTCCAAAATCTTTATGATAGGCGCACCATTTGGATTTGTCCTTCCATCCGAATGATTTGTCGGTCTTTTGAGGCCACCTTGCTTTATCTCCAAGATTACTCATTGCACACAAAATACCTGAGACATCAACAGAAAAACAATAATCAGAAATTTTAGGAGATTCAATATTATCATCATCCCCATCATCTTCCACATAATTGACTTTGTTATGGTCATTTCTGTGGTATGGTCTAGATCTACTCTGCTTTTGATGAGATGAATCTATCTTTCTGTCAGGATGGACATATGTTGAAGCTTTGTCAGGATTCTTGGATTGCTGCATCTTGTCCTCTTCCAGCCTGATAAATCTTAGGGCTCGATTTCGGATATCTTCCATTTTCTTGTACGGGTTCATCACCAGATCCTCATAGTAAGGGGAATCCTTCTTCAGGCCCATTTTGAAGGCTTCTGCAGCTGTTGCCATGTCTAGGTAGGGGATCTCCAAGACTTCTTTATTAAACCTGTTAGCAAAGTCTTTTAATGCTTCCTTGGGTTGCTGAGTGATACGATAAAGGTCGCTGGTGAGCTTTTCAAATTGCCGGCTGAAAGAAAATTGATTGTTGAAGAGGTTGACAAGTTGAGAAAATGAGCCAATAGAACCAGGAGGTTGACGAATCAGCCATTTCAATGTCGGGCCTACTAATGTTGAACCGAATCCTCGACACAAACAAGCTTCACGAAACTGGAACGGGATGCGAACGATCTTCATCTTTTCTTGGTAGTGAGCGACATGCTCCTCAGGATCTGAACTTCCGTCATATAACTTCATAGCAGGAACGCTGAATCCTTTCGGGATGTCGACATGTGCAATTGCTGGAGTAAAGCGAGATTGATTGTAACATGTCGGGGAGACTTGTTGGATAGGCGGGGTGACACCAGGCACATTCATGATCATATCTCTCAATTCCTGAAGCTGATTTGCAATGTAGGTTCCTGCAAAAGGGTTAGTAGTACGAGCATTATTATCTAAAGCAGAACTAGTATTGCAATTAATGAAAGGATTAACATTATCTGTAGAGGATGTCAGAACGGTGCTATTAGTGAAGATAGGCCCTTCTGGAAAAGTCATCCTGTAGGCACTGCTGGGTAAGGGTGTCGACATCGCCACAGAGGTCGTAATGGGAAGAGAAGATGTCGACATCTTGACAGATGAAGCCATTGGAAGGAATTCGTTGAAAGTTTGAGAGCTGTCCCCAATGTTGAAATCAAGGACTCTAGGATGATAAGGAGAGACATTATCCATTCTTTGGGAGAGTAACTCCTGCTCTTTTTGCACCTTGATCAAGTTTTCGGCTATCAAGGAGGTGCTATTCTGTTGACGATCAAGCTGATTCTTCATCTACATCAGCATACTCTTGATCTCGAGATCAGGAGATGGCGACATCTGCCTCTTGCCAAAATTCACAGGAGGAGGAGGAGGCAATGTTTCTTGGCCTCCGGTTGTTGACCTGTTACTGGTTTGAGGATTCAAACTGCTAGGAAGGGCTTTGGTGACGGCAGAAGTCAAAGGTTGGGTAGACATGGTAGAAATGTAAGAATTTTGAACCAATTAAAAAACCAATGGCCCCTCGGTGGGCGCCAAACTGTTTTGGCTAAAAATAGTCAATAATGATGGAAATTGAAATGAAGCTAAGGAGGGTGCAATGGAGTATAATTGGTGCAATATTGTAATTTAGGATGACTCGATCATGTAACGAGGAAAACCCTTGAGATAATTATCTCGCCGGCACAAAACCTCGGGAGGTGATTATGAGCACCTACCTTCCCAAACAATTGTATTAATAATGAATTACAAGGTAGAAAGCTATGGCGGATTACAAAGTGTTCTTGAGCTATGTGAGTGTAATGTGTGTGTACGTGTGTTGTTATTGTGTTTTTTCCAGCCATGAGCTTTAAATAATAGAAAAGAAAACAGAAAAAATCAAATCCTAACCAACTCCCCTATAATCTCGGTAAGTCATCTTCATCTTGACTTAGTCTTCCAAGCCGTTGAAAGGAGTTTGTTGGACATGTCTTTTCCCACGTGCTTTTTTATCCCTGTGATTAAATATAACAGAAATAAATAATTGATTTAAATAAATAATTTTTACCTTGCCCTCGAGTGTGAAGATGTCGACATGCTGATAAAAACTCAAGATGTAGCAATCCTGAATTTTACCCACAATAATATGTATTGTGAATGCTTTAGATTATTAGAACTTTAAAGTTTTTTATATGTATTGTGAATGCTTTAGATTATTAGAACTTTAAAGTTTTATATGTATTGTGAATGCTTTAGATTATTAGAACTTTAAAGTTTTTTATATGTATTGTGAATGCTTTAGATTATTAGAACTTTAAAGTTTTATATGTATTGTGAATGCTTTAGATTATTAGAACTTTAAAATTTTATATGTATTGTGTGAATGCTTTAGATTTTTCTTGAACATTTAATCTCAAGGAGCTATATGTATTGTGAATATATTGTTTCCTATTGTTAAAGTTGTATATTTTAATATTTTTACTGTATTTAGATATGAGTTCTAGTAGAAAGGGTAGGAAGACAGGACCCGTCTACACATCTATTACTGGGACGCAACCGTCCCGATCCAGTACTGATGATGCCGATGTCGACCCTACACGTAGTAGTACTAGCTCCACCTCTGGGGCCGATATTCATACTCTTGTCGATTCTGATGGGAGGATTATTGTCCAGATATCGTCACTTTATGACCAGTAAGTAACTCTTCATTAATTTGATATAAGTTGGTTCCTTTTTGTTTTATATATAATTCATTATTTAAGTTAAAATGTTATTGTATAAATATACTTGGCAGGTTTGTAGGTGGATACCCTAGCCTAGGGACAAAGATCGGGCACTATTGGCGGTCTCGGCTCATGACAGAATTTTGGCCCAACTGAAAATCATTGCCACCGGGGGAGAAGGAGAATGCGTGGGAGGAGTTTAAGGTAATGTGTTAATGGTTTTTATTTAAAACTTAAATGTTAGTTTGTTATTAAAATGTTATAATTAATAATGATTATACTCTTTTAGTTTTGTAATGTTATCATTATATGTTGTAGGGGAAATTTTGTTGGGCGCCGAAAATCGACGAGACGACGGCTAGATTTGTTTTCGATAAACAGTGTTCGAAGTTATTTAGGGATCATATTGGTAACATATTTATCTATCCTTAATTAGTTTAATTAACAATGATAATACTCTTTTAATTTTATAATGTCATCATTATATGTTTACGAGATATTCATATTTTTTATAGGTAACACGAAGAAACAATGTTATATTAAGCGTCTCGAGGCAAAATTACAGCCCTTGACACCTTCTTGGATGACCGAGGAGGTGTTTCTTCAATTTTGCGAATATTGGGCGTCGAATGCGGCGAAAGCTATGGCCGAACAGGCTAAGGCAAATAAAGCAGGCTCCTCGGGGTCGGCGACGAAGCATACCATGGGGACGATCCCGGTCGGCGAGCATCACTACCGCATGGTATGTATGTTAGTTTAAATGTAGTAGTGTATGCATGCTTTTAAATAGGTTTATGTACGTATGTTAGCTGGGAGCCATGTTGATGCTATGAAATCCATGGTTTTAGTGTAAATGTAGTGTATGCATGCTTTTAAATCAGTTTAAATGTTGCATTTATACAATTTCAAAGTAATAATCTCGCTTATTTTATTTATAGGAAAGGGATCATGGTCCGAATGACAGTTTTTTGGATGTTTTCGTTAGCACCCATGTTCGGACTCCTACAGTGCCCGATCAACCTCCGCATTGGGTTGACGATCGCTCTGCTAATGCCTATGTAAGTAAAATATATCATTAAATGACTTGATTTTGAATATGTAAATTTATTTATGTACATTTCATTGTGTATATGATTATAATTGTTTGTTTTATTTTGACAGAGTACATATCAAGCCGCCGTTTTTCCCGAAGTAACGCCTTCCGGCCAGCCCGTTCCCTTCATGCCTGATGTTTGGCGCTCGGTCACCTCTGAGGGACATCCAAAGAGAGGAGACCGAGTGTTAGGGATGGGGGATTACGGGCGGCAATGCCCGTCGACGTCGACCGGCCGTCGGCCAAATGTTTTCCCGCCCATATATCATGATCCGAGGGTCGACACTCTGCAGGCTGAGTTGGCTGAGGAGAGACGCGAGGCTACAGAGGCTAGGGCAAATCTTGCAGAGGCTTTGGCGGCTCAGGCGCATATGCAGGAGGCTTTGGCGGCTCAGGCGCAGATGCAGGAGGAGAATGATCGGCATCATGCAGAGACTGATAAAAAATTTGCGATGTTGATGGCTCGTATGGACCAGGGAAATTTCCAACCTCCCCCCTTATTCCCCCCGAGTTGATTACGTACTATTTTAGACTTGTTTGTAATAACATTTGTGATATTTGGTACCCACGGGAGCCCCGGCCCCCTCCTCCCTCCCTCCCCCCTCCCGAGTTTAAGTACTATTTTAGACTTGTTTGTAATAATTACATTTGTCATATTTGGTACCCGCGGGAGCCCTGGCCCCCTCCTCCCCCCTCCCCCCTCCCGATTGGGTACGTTGATTTTGGTTTTTAGTTTGGTACGCTGATTGGTACTATTTTATACTTATTTATAAACATTTGTGATATTTGGTACCCGCGGGAGCCCGGCCCCCCTCCCCTCTACCTCTTCAACAGGCTGGCGGCCACCAGTACCATCAACCACCATCTTTCCCAGTTCACCACCGGACTGGGCTGTAGAGGTGGTAGCAACATCCGCAGCCATCTTGGTCCGCCTCACCTTCACCACCAAACAGGCAAGGAGGAGTAACAACAGTGGGTAGTAGTTGTGGCGGCAGCCACCCATCTTACCCTTCTCACGTTCATTCTTAGACAGACAAGGAAGAGCGTGGCCGTACTAGTGGCGGCGAAGCAATGGCATTCCCGTGATCAATTTGATCCATCTGCAGCCAATATGAATGATAGTCCTCTCTTATCGGACCCTGCAGGATCATACTCGTTCCCAAAGGACTGACGTGTCCTTGGGATTTCGTGAGGTAGGGCCAATAAGAGCATTCAAGTAGCCACCTATGGGCTGCCAGATTCGCATTTGAAGGGCGAAGTTTACCCGTTACACCTACCCTCGGATTCGGGTTTCTAGATCTCCGCCCACCTCGGCCACGACTGCCACCTCTACCGGTATAGCCACGGCGGGCGTTAAGAGCCTCGGAACCCTTCCCAAAGCCGGTTTTGACCATTATTATTTGTGTTTGGAAATTAAAATTATTTTAAGATGCAAGATGCTTGTGAGTGTGATGGTGCAGGAACGCGTTTGGGCTCAGGTACTGTTGTCCAGCGAGATGATTGAGCTAACTCTGGATCTGCACAACACAAGAAAGCAACCGTGAACTGCGCAGGGGTCTTCCGGCAAGCCCCTCCGGCGTGAGAATCAGTATGTGGACTGGAAAATGATGATAATAGGAAGGTGGGTGTGCGTATACGTGAACATGCAAACAAGCATTACCTTAGTCCATGATTCTGTTCCCATATTTATAGTGGATGAAGTGGTATTAAGGTTTTCATCTGAGCCGTTAGATTGGGTTGCTGCCAACCGTTGGATCATCTTGGTTCCCTAGGCGTACACGTGTCATGCTGTGATTGCTCCGCCTATGTAAGGACACTGCTGTGTCTGACATAGATAAGTGGTCTGCCTTATAAAGGAAAGTCAACATGCACACCTTTTGGCGCTATTACTGCTTCCATGATTGCACGCACAGAATGTCTCAGTGTCAGGTCTGACTTTACCCCAAAATAGCTAATTAATCAAGCTTATTGAGGAAGTGAATGTGCGCTCGCCGAAAAAAAATAAAAAAGGAGTCACCACGCCGTTTTTAAGAGGAAACATTGAAAACCTTTTTAGAGAGAAAATGGGTTCGGGGGTCAGGTTACGTGTTGGGAAGAACCGAGAGTTCACCCAACACGCCTTGTCCGTAGACGAGTCTTTCTAATGTTCAACATTCAATTCATCCAAATGTGTATGAAGTGTGTGTGACAAAATATGTATTAAAATGCATAAGAGTGCTTTGTTTTATTACTCAACAGGGGGAATTACAACTTGTAAGCCATTGACTCGGGGAGGCCACGTCCCACTTTACATCGAGGACCGAATACAGATTACAATTGAAACTGAACCTGCTGCATAGGACTCATTGTGTCGCGTGACACAGGACTTGAGGGTTCAGATGTGTCGCGTGACACAACAAGGTCCTTTGCAGAGATTCTACAGAACTCACACTACAACAATCACCAAATGATCAAAATATCAATGACACCAAATGACCACAGAACATCAGCAACACCAAATTACCATAGTATCAACAACATCAAATGATCCAAATATCATACTACAGTCTGAACATAAACATAGAGATCCACACGAATCACTTCAAATGAGTGTGGATATGAATGATCCACACCCATTTGAAGTTTAATCAATAAACATCGCACATCAGACAGTTGATTTGGAATCGAACAATTAACATAAACCAAACATGCATGTATCACGTAAAGCAACAGATGAATCACAGAAATTTAAACAGAGAGATTGCGGTTTAGGATTTGTTACCCTTGTAGCATCCTCAAATTCGATACCACGTTAGGTATCGAATTCTTCAATTCATCTTTGGAATCGGAACGAGCTAAGATCGGCACAGCAATTAAGCTCCAAGCGTTTGTGCGTGTATATTGAACGGGCAGAGCTCTGGAAGCAGGGGAAGCAGTGTTGTCGTCGGACCTTGGGGAAATTGAGAGAACAGGTGGAGGCGGATGTGGATTTGGTTGGTGAGGACGGTGTTGAAGAGAAACGCCGGTGAAGGATTAGAGAGAGAACGGACGTTGGACAATTTGAATAGGAGAAATTGGATCGGGGAATAAGAACAGTGAGGCTGTGATTGGGTGAGCTTAGGGTCGCCGGTTGATTGGGTGTGTGAGGGAGAGGGTTAACGGTGATTTTGGCCGGAGATTGGTGAGGAAGAAGACGGTTGAGGGGCGATAACAGGGGCGCCGTTGGTGAAGAAGACGATGGAGTTGAAGGGGAGCAAGGTCGAGGGAAGTAGGACGGTGATGGCGATGAGGCTTTGTGTTGAATTTGTTGAGAGGGAGGATGATTGAAGAAGACGATCTAGGAGAAATGTGGAAATTGCGTTTAGAGAGAGATAGGCTACGGTAGAGAGAGAAGGAGAGAGTATCTGTGTGTTTTTGTGTGAGAAATCTGTGAGAGGCCTCTTTGCAAATGAACATAATTAGCTATTTAAACATATATTGGAAATAAGCTTTATTTGGTCGCACGACCTCCTGCTCCCAATTTTCATGCTTCAAGCTGTCGCACGACGGAACGAACCAATAACCGTCTGGTTCTGGAACATTCCGGGCTAATTCCTTAAAGGTCCAAAGCCAATAATTCCTTGTAGGTCCTTTTGTCCGGGAAAAATACTAAAAAATACTCCCTTCGCGGGAAACTTATAAAAAGTTCCCGGAAGTCTCGGAACGGACCGGGAATTTACCAAAACGCCCCTTAGTGCAATTTTATCATTTAAAATGCACCTAAAAAGGGATCGCGAATTGGATTGGCGTACTCACAGAGCCCCTCGGCAACGTCACTTATGGAAGAAGTGAGGTTGTCGATAAAAAGGACCCAATCTCAATGAGCAGCAGGGGGATAAGGCGGAGGGCTCGATGATGATCTGGGGAATCGGATTGCTGGACCTTTTGAGAAAGGATTCTTACGTATCCCGGGGAGGGAATCAAGCCAAATCGTAGTTCGAAAGAAACTGATTGAGGGGGGTTGAACAAAGGGAAAGCTATTTGAAGGTCTCTTCACCTAAAAGGGATTATTTGAAGGTCACTTGACCTAAAAGGGGTTATTTGAAGGTCTCTTGACCTAAAAGGGGTTATTTTAAGGTCTCTTGACCTAAACGAGATCATTTGAAGGCATCTCAACCTGAAAGGGATTATTTGAAGGTCTTTTGACCTAAACGAGATCATTTGAAGGCATCTCAACCTGAAAGGGATTATTTGAAGGTCTCATAACCTAAAAGGGGTTATTTTAAGGTCTCTTGACCTAAACGAGATTATTTGAAGGCATCTCAACCTGACAGGGGTTATTTGAAGGTCTCTCGACCTAAAAGGATCATTTGAAGGTCTTTTGACCTAAACGAGATTATTCGAAGACATCTCAACATGAAAGGGATTATTTGAAGGTCTTTTGACCTAAAAGGATCATTTGAAGGTCTTTTGACCTAAACGAGATCATTTGAAGGCATCTCAACCTGAAAGGGATTATTTGAAGGTCTCATAACCTAAAAGGGGTTATTTTAAGGTCTCTTGACCTAAACGAGATTATTTGAAGGCATCTCAACCTGACAGGGGTTATTTGAAGGTCTCTCGACCTAAAAGGATCATTTGAAGGTCTTTTGACCTAAACGAGATTATTCAAAGGCATCTCAACCTGACAGAGATTTATTTGAAGGTCTCTCGACCTAAAAGGATCATTTGAAGGTCTTTTGACCTAAACGAGATTATTTGAAGGCATCTCAACCTGAAAGGGATTATTTGAAGGTCTCTCGACCTAAAAGGATCATTTGAAGGTCTTTTGACCTAAACGAGATTATTTGAAGGCATCTCAACCTGACAGCGATTTATTTGAAGGTCTCTCGACCTAAAAGGATCATTGAAGGTCTTTTGACCTAAACGAGATTAGTTGAAGGCATCTCAACCTGAAAGGGATTATTTGAAGGTCTCTCGACCTAAAAGGATCATTTGAAGGTCTTTTGACCTAAACGAGATTATTTGAAGGCATCTCAACCTGACAGGGATTAATGCTTCTAGCAAAGTAATTGACTGAGACATGCTTTCATACATGTGCTGTGCTCACTTGTAGCTGTCGGAGGGGTTGATGCTGAGGTTTATGCTGTTAGGGATAGATATAGCTGCCGGAGGGTCCTATGCTACTAACTGTTGTCAACAGATTGATCTGGGACCACATTTACCGTGACGAGGGGTTGCTTGCTGGGCAGCGGAATCTTGCTTTGGCGGTGGGGTTCTCTTTGTTTGACTGCTGGCTTTGATCTGGGACCATAATCACTGTGACGGGGGTTGCTTGCTGGGCAGCGGAATCTTGTCGGTACTCTGGTGATGGGACTCTAGCTTGCTGGGCAGCGGGAAGTTATCGACGGTTTGGCTCTTGTGTCCCTAGCTTTGCTTGGTAAGCCGGGGACTTTGCTTGCTGGGCAGCGACTCTTATTGACGGCTGACGGTGGGGCTTATGGCTTTTGACGTGCCCTGGGGAGATTCAGATAGGCGCGGACTTTTCCGTCTCGGTTCTGCTTTGAGGGGCAATCTTTTAGATTCAGTGTAGCTTCATTGATCATTGGACCTGCGGGGGTAGATGTAGCTACTGGAGGGACTTAGGCTGTAACTGTTTGTTGGGAGGTAGCTGTCTAGTGTCTTATGCTACCATTGGTTACTCATTTGGGAAGGTCAGAATGTTTCGGAGGATCTCATGCCTCTTGCTTGATGGCAAGTAGGCTGCCGGAGGGACCTATACCACTTGTCGACACTTGCTGGGTGGTTGTTCACGGGACCGGGCTCTGAATAAAGATCTGCCCCTGGGAACGGGCTCTTGGTAATAATCTGCCCATAGGACCGGGCTCTTGGTAATCTGCCCTTGAGAAACATGCTTTAATGTCGCTGAGGTTGGTGATCCTTATCGCTTGGATTCTGGGGCAGCTAGGGCTCTTTTCCTCTTGATAATCATTTCTTGGAGACTGGGCAGCTGGGGCTCTTCCAAATGATGCTGATGAGATCGGATCTGACGCAGATAATAAAGGCGGGGTCTGCCACCTGCAAGATTTGGAATCCCTGTCCAAGATTGTGATTCGAGGGGCAATCTTCACAATCAAATTACGATCACCTGATTATTGTACCCTGCGGGGGGAAAACACAACACTCTAGGCACGTAGCATTTTATTTGACTCTTTGCTTATGCATTATTAATCTTTTGTTGCACAAGTCCATCTCAGCTGGGGAGAATAGGAAGTAGGGATTTGGCACGGTTTGACGAGCGTATGTCTCGTATCAGTTGCTCTATGAGGGATCGTGTATGGAACGAGAGTGTTTGTGATGGGGTGGACCCTCTCCCAAGGATTAGAAAAGTGTATGAGTGACGGTGTATGGATGGTTCAGTTTAGGCAAGTCGGGGACGCTCCCGGGAGTACAGATTGCAGCAGGTCCATTGCTAGTGAGGACAGAGTATATCGCGCATCCGAGACACAAGCAGCAGAGGGGGTGCAGAGAACGATCCCAGCTTGGCGAAGCCCAGCTGACAGTGCAAAGCAATCTTGGAGGGAATCTGGTAAGGAGAGCCGGAGGGATACCTTAACCAAAGCCCCAGTTTGAGGACATTCCATGCAGCTTCATCACAGACAGAGTCATCTTGTGGCTGTGGAGGCAACTCATCATTTCAACCCGTAGTCAATCATTCGCTGGACAAGACTCGGAAATGTTTACGTGCAGGGGCGTATTTTTCGAGGGTGGGAATGTATCCCGATTTTCTGTATGACATACTCGCTTTTGGGTTTAACTCTTTTGGGAGAGTATAAGCATCACAAGGTGTGGAAAGGTGTATGGAAGCCCCTGCTGACCGACACAGTGTTTGGCTCTATCTTCCTATGATGTAGAAAGAGAAGACTTGTCGAGACACTTGAAAACCTGTCTTATTCGTGATGATCACAAAGCTGCTTAAAACCCTTTATTGATGCTCGGGTTATTCAACCGCCAACGCTGATATGAGCAAATATTTTTATCAATCCTGAGGAGAAAGCCCACTGATATCGAGAATCAAACTCGGAAAGATGAACAGTGTATGGGCATGGTCCTTGCAGAGACCGGATTTTTTGAGATCTGTTTGTGATTTCGACCGGACCAATTATGGTTGCCTACGTTCCCCTCCATAGGAGGAGCTCAGGTCGCCGTAGTTCGGGCTTATCCCGAATGAAGAGAATAGACATTGGAATTCGAGATTCTGGAGGACCTTTGAGGATTTTGAGAATTGAAAGAACATGTTCTCTTGGAGTGTCGATGGGAGACACAGATGCGAAGCCCCAGTGGGACGTTCACGGCAGGTGTTTGGGGAGGAGAAATGAAATATGCTCACATATAACATCGAAAGAACCGACGGAATTTGCACAATCTTCGCTTGACGGTCCTTTGAGCCGGGATAGACTTAGCTTCTCTTTAAGCAACAATTTGTTTTAGAACTCAACGGTATTGGAATGAAACTGCTATCCGGTAGGAACTGCGACTAGGTCTCGGGATTTCGATCGGTCTTCGGGTGATTTAGGATATCATGACCTCTTAAAACGAGAGGTCGGCTAGGCTTTTTTGCTGACTGGACCTCTAAAGATGAGAGGTTGGCTCTCGGGTATGTGTTTGGGATTTCTAAGGTGAGGGAAATCTGTGGTTGCATCTTTGCTGCCTCTAAGAATGAGAGGTCAATTTTGGCTTTGGTAAGGGCAAGGGTCACGGTAATGGGAATATCCTCTAAAATCGAGAGGACGGCCGGAATTGGTTGAGGTAATGGTGAGGAGACATCCGTGATGTCTCTTTATTCGCTCTGAGACTCCTCTTGAGTAACGATCGGGTCCTTTGACTTTTGCTTTTGAGAGGATCGCTGGGGACTAGGCTCTCTTTCTTTTCTTCCCACTTTTTTTTTCCTTTTTTTTTTGTTCCTTTTTTTTTTGTCTCTCTCTTTTTCTTTTCAATTTTGTCTTTGAGAGGAGCATTTCAGCTAGTCCCCAGGATGGATCATTGCTTCCCGACGTTCTTGAGCTTGGACCAGGTCGATCTTCTTTTGAATCACGGGAGCCTCAAGGATAATCCCTCTTCTTCTTGCGATGGCTAAATGGGTTTCAAAACATGCCGATCTTGAACCGAAGGGGTATGATTTAGTGAGGGTGAGGTAATGGTTTTCCTAAGGGTGAAAGGTTTCAACCGCAGTCCCTACCGGATGTTTCGAACGAGATTGAGTCTTCATTGCTTGCTTGAGCTTACTCTGGGGAAGATCCATGCAAATTCATCGAATCAACGAGATGGTGAGGACGAAGGAAGATATGTGAGCACATGGGACGCGAGATGGGGAATTGGTGAGCCCCACTTTGGGAAGGATATCAGCCAATTTTCTCACTCTGATCGATTCAAACATTAGCCATTTCAAAGCATTGGTCGGTGAGCAGCACAAGTGATCATTTGGAACAAGACCGTTTCAATCTAGTGTAACGTAGGTGCGCTAGTAATGTCTCGAGTCTAGCAAGAAGAGAAACAAAGATTTTATCACTGCAAAGCAAAAACTGGTCCAACTTGGACTCGACAGACTCATGTCCGACAGTGGACATTCTAGATCCTACGAGGACTGATCGACTGCATCAACTTCGGATGGGAGGAAGAGCATCGTTGCCATCGGTGAGGACCTTTCTCAATCTTTCTGTCCTTCACTAGCCGTCCTCCTTGGCTTTAACAATCTGATCAAACAACCGGGCCTCTCACTCGCGAGGAAAAATATCTTCAAGGGTAGCCTGCCACTTTTCGCTGGATACACTCTTTGCACTCTGCTGCTGACCCATGGGATATGAACTTCCATATTGGTGGGCCATAATCTTCTCTGCATCGAGCGTTTTGGATTTCGAATCAGATGGACTACTGCTCGGGCACTTGAACTGCTTCCGCCTCGGGGATATGGATCAATGAGCGCCGGGAACGAGGGCGCACACCCAACTTGCCTTATCTGGAGAGGTGAAGGGGTGAGAGCGTGTATAGACGGAGGGTAGAAAACTTTGAGTAGGTACGGGAGAGGGAAGAATACGGAAGGAGACGGACTCGTGCAACAATTATTATTGTTCAAGTAAAAATCGGTGTCTTTTAGGTCCTAGGAACGGTTGGAAAAAGCTAATCCTTTATTTCACGCAATCTAGACCTCGGGGGAACCTATGGACACATCATTCACAAATACACCAAATGTATTGGTTCAAAATTAATAATAGGCGATAGTACCTAAATAAAACCAAAGCATTTATGGGACGGACGAGCAGCCCCAATTTCTGGAAAAATTTGGGCAGCATAACGGGTATTCTTGAAGAATTTCAAGGAAAAATCCGGCATGACCTCTCGTCGGTGTACGTTGACAAAGATACATGATCTCTCGTTAGAACATGCCGTGGGAACGACATGTCCTTTCGTGAAACCATGTTGCGATGGCAACATGCCCATACGTGCTAGGTTTTTGGGGTAGGTACGAAAGCTTGTTATAATTTTTGAAACAATTCATTTTAGTGTATTTGAAAATGTCGTGTCAAAACCAACCGTTTGGGTAAGGTTTAAATGTGTGGTGCCACCTATGATGCGCTAGGGGGATAGGTTTGACATTAGGCGCTCAAGCGTAGGCGAATATTATCACCGTCCGCGATGCCGTCAATCGCACCCGAGGGTTCTAGATCTACGTGGTGTAGTGTGCGGATGACTATCTTCCTTTATTTATGAAAATGATTTTTTTTTCTATTTTTTTATTTGAAAAGGGAGAAAAGGAAAACAACTCACACACACCCCCACAGAGTACAATAATCAAGGATTAATCAAATTGATCATGGGGATTGCCCACAACCACAACCTGCACAAAGGAAATCAAATCCTGCAAAGTGACTACCTTCTGTCGCGCTACACAGGACATCAAAGGTACGATTTTTCGCGTGACAGAGGAGACCAACATTCAAAATCTGAATCAATAACCAAATCCAGCCCCAGCTTCCAAGCATCAAACAATATCTCAGCCCCAAGCATCAGTAACACAGACAACAAAGATGGGACACAAGGAGGGAATGGAATAAAACAAAGCACTAAAATGCATTTAGGCACATATAATGTCACACACAAAGCACACATAAGTGAATGAAGAGAATGTTGAACAATAACGAAAGTTTGACCCACTTTTGAAAAACAAGTTTCAAGTCCCCAGCGGAGTCGCCACTGAATGTGCGCTCGCCGAAAAAAAATAAAAAAGGAGTCGCCACGCCGTTTTTAAGAGGAAACATTGAAAACCTTTTTAGAGAGAAAATGGGTTCGGGGGTCAGGTTACGTGTTGGGAAGAAATGAGAGTTCACCCAACACGCCTCGTCCGTAGACAAGTCTTTCTAATGTTCAACATTCAATTCATCCAAATGTGTATGAAGTGTGTGTGACAAAATATGTATTAAAATGCATAAGAGTGCTTTGTTTTATTACTCAACAAGGGGAATTACAACTTGTAAGCCATTGACTCGGGGAGGCCACGTCCCACTTTACATCGAGGACCGAATACAGATTACAATTGAAACTGAACCTGCTGCATAAGACTCATTGTGTCGCGTGACACAGGACTTGAGGGTTTAGATGTGTCGCGTGACACAACAAGGTCCTTTGCAGAGATTCTACAGAACTCACACTACAACAATCACCAAATGATCAAAATATCAATGACACCAAATGACCACAGAACATCAGCAACACCAAATTACCATAGTATCAACAACATCAAATGATCCAAATATCATACTACAGTCTGAACATAAACATAGAGATCCACACGAATCACTTCAAATGAGTGTGGATATGAATGATCCACACCCATTTGAAGTTTAATCAATAAACATCGCACATCAGACAGTTGATTTGGAATCGAATAATTAACATAAACCAAACAGACAGATCACAGAAAGCAACAGATGAATCACATAAATTTAAACAGAGAGATTGCGGTTTAGGATTTGTTACCCTTATAGCATCCTCAAATTCGATACCACGTTAGGTATCGAATTCTTCAATTCAGCTTTGGAATCGGAATGAGCTAAGATCGGCACAGCAATTAAGCTCCAAGCGTTTGTGCGTGTATATTGAACGGGCAGAGCTCTGGAAGCAGGGGAAGCAGTGTTGTCGTCGGACCTTGGGGAAATTGAGAGAACAGGTGGAGGCGGCTGTGGATTTGGTTGGTGAGGACGGTGTTGAAGAGAAACGCCGGTGAAGGATTAGAGAGAGAACGGACGTTGGACAATTTGAATAGGAGAAATTGGATCGGGGAATAAGAACAGTGAGGCTGTGATTGGGTGAGCTTAGGGTCGCCGGTTGATTGGGTGTGTGAGGGAGAGGGTTAACGGTGATTTTGGCCGGAGATTGGTGAGGAAGAAGACGGTTGAGGGGCGATAACAGGGGCGGCGTTGGTGAAGAAGACGATGGAGTTGAAGGGGAGCAAGGTCGAAGGAAGTAGGACGGTGATGGCGATGAGGCTTTGTGTTGAATTTGTTGAGAGGGAGGATGATTGAAGAAGACAATCTAGGAGAAATGTGGAAATTGCGTTTAGAGAGAGATAGGCTATGGTAGAGAGAGAAGGAGAGAGTATCTGTGTGTTTTTGTGTGAGAAATCTGTGAGAGGCCTCTTTGCAAATGAACATAATTAGCTATTTAAACATATATTGGAAATAAGCTTTATTTGGTCGCACGACCTCCTGCTCCCAATTTTCATGCTTCAAGCAGTCGCACGACGGAACGAACCAATAACCGTCTGGTTCTGGAACATTCCGGGCTAATTCCTTAAAGGTCCAAAGCCAATAATTCCTTGTAGGTCCTTTTGTCCGGGAAAAATACTAAAAAATACTCCCTTCGCGGGAAACTTATAAAAAGTTCCCGGAAGTCTCGGAATGGACCCGGAACGGACCGGGAATTTACCAAAACGCCCCTTAGTGCAATTTTATCATTTAAAATGCACCTAAAAAGGGATCGCGAATTGGATTGGCGTACTCACAGGAAGCTAAACGAAGGGACGACCTGGGGCTGTATGTCCAGTAAGGTCGTCGCCTCCCGTAGGACTCGACGAGCGAGTGGACGAGTGAGTTGCCACATTCTCCAGGTGAGTGAGGTCGCTCAATGGCGACGACGGCCACTCCTCGTTGGACGGGCTTTATCCCATGTGGTGGGCATGCTCGTCGTTAGATGGGCTTGGTCGCTCATTGGCGACGACCGCCATCAAGTGTATCGACGGGCCATAGCCCAAACTTTGATGAGCTTCATTGGTCTTGATCCATTATTGGGCTTGTTGAGCCCCAGTCTTATAGAGATGTATTGGGCTCGGCCCATCACGAAATATTCCGTTTAGTGGCCCCCCCAACTCTTGGGTCGTCTTGACGGGCCAGGAGTTTGCGCTTTATCTTAGGGTTTTCCGTACGACCTTCAATTTGAAATTTGAATTGTGATGAAGTCAGCATTGATGACGTGGATGGCTAGGATTCCTTCATTAATTGACACGCGTCCCTTGATGGGACATTCTCCTCGGAAATCACAGAGAGTATTTAATGCCCCCATCATTTCGCTGTTTGGATTTCCCAGGTGTAAATCCTTCATCTTCCCCAAGTATAAAAGCTTTCTCCCTCCTCCATTTCAAACTTTCCGTAACCTTGAGTATTGAGAGAAAATAGCAAAGGGAGATTTCCGGCAACCAGCAAGAAAACTCCGGCCCCCAAGAACCACCGTTTCCGGCGAGCTGAACTGTTTTGGCTAATCCATCTGTAAGGCACCTGGGAGCTTGGATAAGAGACTTCTTTGATCTTCCACCGGAAAATTCATCGGAACATTTACCGGCAAACCCTTCACCAGGTATTATCCTTCGATTGTTCTTCATTTTCTGTGGTTTTTCTTGGGGTTTACGAATTTGTTTAATGGGACCCAAAACTATAAGTTTTGAGAGAGGGGTTAAATTTGGTTTTGGGCTCAACCAAAGGGTTTATAAGTGTGCTAAGGGGGTTTGGAGAGAAATCCCATTGGTTGAATGCTCCTCAATTCTGGTAAAATTTGACTTTGAAAATGAGCCTTTAGGATTTCCAGTTGGTGAGGCTCTTGGGGAATTTGAGGAAGATGACCCAAGAGTGACGCCTTTCAGGTCAATGAACGACCTACCTAGTCATATCCGAACTCATTATTCCTTGTCCTGTCGTGATTTACTTAGGGACTTGGTTTTAGGGGAATCTAGGTTGCCCTTAGATAGGACGTCGCCTACGGATGTTAGGACTGATTCCCCTTCTCTTTCTCCTTGTTTTGTAGACATGGATCACGACGGCCGTCCTAATCAACCAAACCCAGAAGTCAACGAGGCTAGCACCAGCGTGGGGGTACTCAGATAGTCAATGCATTCCATACAAGCGTAAGAGCTGGGAGGAATGAAAGAGGCTTTGGAGCCGGGGCGCAAGGGGACTGGGCTATTACCAAAGTCAGCACGAGGAAGGGTGATGTAGGGAAACTGATGATTGATGCCCTACGAAAGTCTTTCGGGGTCCAAGCCTCGTCGTATAGGCTCGAATATCTCATCCAGAAAGAGTATGAACCTCGTAGACGGGCCATCCTTACCAGCAAAGAGAAGGTGGCCTTCTATTACAAACAATTTGAGCTCGGCTTGAGGTTGCCCCTTGACCCATTCATCAACGAGTTCTTAGAGGACTCAGCTTGTGTGTCAATGGAGGTAAGTGCCAATACCATCAGGATCCTTTCAGCCTTCATCGTAGTCTGTAGATTTCTTAGCTACGAGCCATGCAACAAAGTGTTCCGTCAGTATTACCGGACGACCCGATCTACTGTGAAGGGAAAATCCATAGTGAGCGTAGCCTCAATTAGGAATGTTCGGGGTTTACTTTTGGACACCCAGAATAAAGTTTATGGTTGGGATAACCATATGATACTTGTGGAGAGCAGGGTTGGTTGGCAATTTCCTTTCCCGGAGGGCCATAAGATGGTTGCAGATGAGTATGTGTGGCCGACTCCCTGGGCTGATGATTTGAAGAAGAAATTGATGACCTATTGAATCTGGGATGGGTCTCGTACAAAGATATAGAGTCTTCTCATTGGAGATATATCAGAGCCGGGATGATGCCCAAGCCGTCGAAAAGGCCAGATCCCTTAGTAAAAAATTAATCTCGACGCCCGTTACCCCGTCTGGATCGTTCACGACGAGTTGACTTGGGAAGAGAACTGTATAACTTGTGCCGGGGCACGCACCGACCATCCTGAAGATTGTTGTGCCAACCTCGAAATGATTAGGGGTTGGGCTCTTAATACTCTATTTATTCTGATAGTCTGTCTTTTTGTCTCGTCGTAATGGACTTAACCTTTTTCCTTTTTGCATTGCAGTTCTCACTCAATCCGACGCCGAGAGAATCGAAGCCAGAATAATGAGTGGAGCGATCCGAGCCAACAAAAGGGGATCCAAGAGAAAGGACAGGGCTACCTCCAATGCCATTCAAGACCGTCAAGAAAAGATGACGACAAGAAACGAGCAGCTCCCCAAGGACACTACGGGCGCCATTCCTTTGATTGAAAGGGAGCCCGTAGTTGAAGGGCTGAACACGGGAGGCCGTCAATTGCACGTGGACGCGCGCACGAAAGAGCCGTGGGGGACCGAGATTGATACAAGTGTTGATGCCGTGGCCGGGAATCAAATGGTCGTCGCTGAGGGAGGTGAGCACGTCAATGTGGAGACGGTGGGGAGCTCGAATTCAAACCCAGAGCTGCGTGAGGCCAGCGGCCGGGTCTCCAGAAGAGGAAAACCATCCCGTCGCTCCGAGGGAGAGGGAGAGAAAAGTAAGAAAGCTAACAACGACCCTCCCAAACATCTCGAACCTTCTACCTCACAAGCTGAAACTCCTGGCTCGTCTTGATCAGGGGCCTTGTCTAAGGAGAAAGCCAAAGAGTTGGCAACTTTGTTTGCCAAGGCTTCTTCAATTGCTGGGGTTCCCTATCTGGCTAGGCGTGGTAACCCACTCTTGCTGGGGACGACCTTAACCAGACGAGGCAGGGATGTTGATCTTAAAAGTCTTGGCATGGACCGAGCTGCCTCATCATAAAAGTCTTGGCAGATGATCCGAGAAAGCACCTCCAGGTTGAGGCCAAGAGAAGGATCCACCATGGCCCTTCTGGCTAGGTGCAAGTACCCATCAGAGTACATGGTGACCGTCTTCTCGACCACAACTTGTGTAAAGGCCGAACTAGCCTTATAACAATCTATCGCTTCAGCCTCCCTGGAAGGAATGCTGCTAGCCTTCAACTCTTTCAGCCGGGCAGTAGCCTCCTCGGCTTTCTTAAAGGCTTCATGATCCTAATTAACATTTTTATGTTTTAGTGGATTTATGAAATCCCAAAATTTGATCTCAAAATTGTTTTACCAAAGAATAGATGGAACTTCTCATTGTTAAGTTATAACTTGAGAACTAATTATACATTATGTTTATGCATTTGAATGCGTATTTGATTTGCTAAACAATGTTACGCTCTCCTGGCAAATAAAGTTTATGCATATAATAATGAAAAATACTCCTTCCGTCCCATAATGGATATCCAAAAAAAATTCAAATTTACTCTTGATCAAGAGCAAATTTCAAAACTTTTTGGACATTCATTTCAAATATGCTCTTGACTAAGAATAATTTGATAATTTAATTGTTATCCTACTGTAAATTGATTAATATTTGATTCATTTAATTAATGACTATATAATTGACAGACAAAATAGCCTATCAAAGATAATTTTGTGAGCAAGTTTGTGTAAATTTTATAAAACTCTTGCATATATATAGATCAATGCACATAACAAAACAACTACTAAATTTGATAAACCTAACCCGTCGAATTTCGACGGATTACTCACTAGTTATAGTTATATGAAAAATTACAAGATAGTACATACTCCCTCCGTCCCTAAAAGTTTGTTCCATTTGATTTTTTTGTTGTACATTGACCACAAATTTATGAGAGATTAATCATGTTCATGAAATTCTAAAAGTTGTTGATAATATTATTAATGGTGAATCAATAAAAAATTTTAGAATTTCGTGAACATAATAATTAAATTGTCATATATTTGTGATCAAAGTTCAATTAAAAAGTCAAATGGGATAAACTTTTAAGGAAGGAGGAAGTATTATTTATTGCTCAAGATAGTACATTACATTAATTAATTGTAAAAAATGAAAAAGAACGTTGCATATATATTTTGGTCGTTCACCATTTCACCAATAACAACAAAGTACCAAATATTTTTTTCCTCGAATTTCATTCAGGAAAAAATAATAATAATGTCATAAAAACAGCACAAATAACCCTCAAGTTTTCCATTCACTCATCAGGAGGCGGCGGTAAATTAAGATCAGGAACTATAAATGTCTTCTCTTCCCCCACCTGAACCGCCGCATGCTCCACAATTTCCCCCTCCTCTACCTCTTCAACAGGCTGGCGGCCACCAGTACCATCAACCACCATCTTTCCCAGTTCACCACCGGACTGGGCTGCAGAGGTGGTAGCAACATCCGCAGCCATCTTGGCTGCCTCACCTTCACCACCAAACAGGCAAGGAGGAGTAACAACAGTGGTAGTAGTTGTGGCGGCAGCCACAGCCATCTTACCCTTCTCACGTTCATTCTTAGACAGACAAGGAAGAGCGGTGGCCGTACTAGTGGCGGCAGAAGCAATGGCATTCCCAGGATCAATTTGATCCACTGCAGCCAATATGAATGATAGTCCTCTCTTCTCGGACCCCTGCGGGATCATACTCGCTCCCAAAGGACCTGACGTGTCCTTGGGATTTCGTGAGGTAGGGCCAATAAGAGCATTCAAGTAGCCACCTATGGGCCTGCCAGGATTCAGATTTGAAGGGCGAGGTTGACCCGTTACACCTACCCTCGGATTCGGGTTTCTAGATCCCCGCCCACCTCGGCCACGACTGCCACCTCTACTGGTATAGCCATGGCGGGTGTTAAGAGCCTCGGAACCCTTCCCAGCGGTTTTGACCATTATTATTTGTGTTTGGAAATTAAAATTATTTTAAGATGCAAGATGCTTGTGAGTGTTTTCTTGTATGCAGAGACCTCAGTGGATTTGAGCGGTTTATATACAAGTTCTGGATTTTTGAATTTGACAGTTATTTTCGGTTAACCCCTATGACTTTAAAATGTCAACAGTGTCTTAACAGAAAGGTGTGTCCCTTGGGGAGGGGGGTACAAGATATACGGTTTTATTTTTATATACGGGTACAACCCAAGGAAAAAAAAAAAAAACACATACGAAGTGGCTTGTACATTGTGCATAAAAACTTGTTCCACGAAACAGAAAATTGGTGAATTTCTTGCAAGTTTTTACAGCAAGTCATTGAGTACTCAGTGAGATAGAAAGACAGAAAAAGATTCAATCCAAGGAAACTTGTGAAGTGGCTTGCACATTGTGCATGAAAACTTGTACCATGAAACATAAAAATTGGTGATTTTCTGTAAGTTCTTACAGCAACTCAATTACTGTGAGATAGCAAGACTGAAAAAGATTCAATAAAGGAAAAAACTTGTGAAGTGGCTTGCACATTGTGCATTAATACTTGTACTCCCTCATTTCCAAAATGATTTTCCCACTTTTTTTGTTGTTAACACGAAGGTATTTTGAGAAATAAATAGGTTAATCCAATTATCCTAATGAACATTTAAAAATCGTTATTGATGGTATTTATAAATTATAATGATGTATCAATAACAAGTTTTAAATTTTCATTAGGATAATTAAATGAACCAAAAATTATTATTCAAATTACATTCGTATTAACGACAAATAAAGTGGGAAGATAATTTTAGTATAGAAGGAGAGGGAGTACCATGAAACAGAAAATTGGTGAATTTTCTGCAAGTGTTTATAGCAACTCATTGATTGTGAGATAGCAATACTTAATAAGATTCAATCCAAGGGAAAAAAAAAATCGTGAAGTGGCTTGCACATTGTGCATAAAAACATGTACCATGAAACACAAAATTGGTGAATTTTCTGCAAGTTTTTACAGCAACTCATTGACTATGTGAGATAGCAAGACTGAAAAAGATTCAATAAATGAAAAAACTTGTGAAGTGGCTTGCACATTGTGCATAAAGCCTTGTACCATGAAATAAAAAATTGCTGAATTTTCTGCAAGTTTTTAAAGCAAGTCATTGACAATGTGAGATAGCAAGACTGAAAAAGATTCAACCAAAGCCTCTCAAGTAAAAAGAGAGCAGATAAATTTGTTACAAAATGGTACAAACACAACAGCGCATATCCCTGCACCGAAAGCATTTACGAGCATACAAGTTAGCAAGTTTGTGAGTACTCTTGAATAAAAGCTTGTACCGAGAAGAGTACCGAGCCAATCATTTCTCTGACTTGAAAAGTGTAGTTGACGGTGATTGATTTGCAGGTTGTTTTCCTAGGATATTCAGATCTCTCATTCTTTGTATTTCCCTCCCTGCAGCCAATGGACAACACACAATAAATTTCAACTTTTTATGCCTGGAGAGAAAGGCAGACCAAAACCTTAAAACCCAAACCTTGAGATTTTGCAAATTCCTAAAAAAAAAAAAGTTGCCAGGAAATCAAGGGAACAGCGTAAACTTAGAGACACATTCATTCAACATTCCTTTGTGTACAACTCCTCACCGAACTATTCTGCTTAAAAGGGCAAAATTACTCCTTCCGTCCCAAAACGAATATCCAAAAATTTCTCAAATTTGGTCTTGATCAAGAGCAAATTTGAGAATTTCTAGACATTCGTTTTGGGACGGAGGGAGTATGTCTTTAGTAGTTTTACCTTCTTCCAGCATAAGTTGAACGGCACGCCTCTCCAGTTCGACTGCCCTTCTACTAGCTTCATCCGAAGTAAGAGAACGAAGCTCTGGCAAAATTCAACAAACGTTCAGAAGTCAACCTTTTGAGGTTAAAATAAAATCAATCCCTCAAATCAAACTTAAGTCTAATAGAAATGTTTAAAGACTCAAAACTTAGTAAGCTTAATTTTTCAAAATTTTCCATTATACTCCCTCCATCCCATCCGACTTAGAATTTTCTCTTGAGAGACGGGGATTAAGAAATACTAATATAAAAAGTAAAATAGGCGAGAGAATGAGTGAGAAGAATAATAAGGAGGTTATAGTTGCGAGTATGACAAGTGGGTCCCATTGAATATAAAAATAATATAAACTTGTCATTTTGGGATGTCCTAAGTCGAGTGGGACGCCCAAAATGGCAAATTGTCCTAAGTAGGGTGGGACGGAGGGAGTTAGAGTAAATTTTCCTTACTCTGGACATAAGCCTCTTGATTTGAGTTACACTGCTTCAAGTATGTCTGCAACTGAACAAATCTGTCTCTCCAATGCTGCTTTCCTCTCACTCGAGATTCATCTAAAGGAGCAGATTTAGCTACTGTCGGATTTGCGGTAGAATTCAT
Source organism: Adenophora triphylla var. japonica (assembly GCA_022495995.1). Taxonomy (NCBI): domain Eukaryota; kingdom Viridiplantae; phylum Streptophyta; class Magnoliopsida; order Asterales; family Campanulaceae; genus Adenophora; species Adenophora triphylla. Next base: position 167,971 of record JAFEMH010002759.1, read on the forward strand.
GGGAATGTTTGCAAATTCTGATGTATTGCTTCGATCTGGATCCTTGATTTTGGCTTCTGGTTGAGGGTTAACTCTGGAATTCTTCTTGGGATTCCGACCATTAATTACTTCTGCATCGGATTTTCTACGGGCGTAAACAAATTGCTGATTTGCAACGGGACTGCCTGCGGATTGAAGACGGGGAGGGCTCAGAATGCCACCTGGCATTGCACGAGTGGAGGCCACATCAGACTGTGTTTCTCTTTGTGAAGCAAAGTTACTTGAAGGTCTTGAAATTGCAGTCCGGTTATCATTCTGCACATCCCGTAATGTAATATTTTTAGGAGCAACAGCCGGTTTCTTATCAAAGCTGGCCACGATACTTCCACGGTCTTCTACCCCTTGCTTGCTGAATTTAGTGTTGACCATTTGTTCGACCATCATATATAACTTGGCTTACTGAAACACAACGAATAATGCCAATCTCAGAGCAACTCATATTAGATAAACAAAAAAATCAGGGAGTACATTATAGCGTATGTGAACAATCTTCTTTCAGAATGAAGTTACTCCACAAGCTTCTTTCTCGTATTCCTTAAGCCATGTTAATTATTAAATATGCGTATCGATTAACATTAATGAGCTAGCACCATTTTAGCGGCTAATGTTCCTTGAGAAAATAACACACAAGCATCATGCCAGAACAAAAATTTCCCTCCTGATGAACTAAAAGTATTACCTCCGCTCCAAGAAAAGGGTTCCTATTTGAAAGTCAATTTGAAAAATCGTGAAGGAAATACCTAATCTTCAACATGCTCTTTGAGTAGGAGGAATGAAGTATCACTAAGAAATCAAGTGCGAAAAAGCCAACTATATATGTTACTCCCTCTGTCCCTAAATGAATGTCCATATTCAAGAAATTTTTTTTCCAAAATGAATTTCTTTTTTGTAAAAAAACTCTGTGCCTCAACCCTTTTTTACCATTTTTTTTCGCTATTCATTTTATTAACGTAAAACTAAATGTTTAGAAAGTGGATAACAAGAATATTTATGCATCTTAGCCATTAAAATGTACAAAAGCACACATTTTCAGCCTTAAAATGAAATTTGAACATTCATTTAGGGACAAAGGGAGTATATAGTTGAAAAGCAAAAAAGTTTCTCACATTGAAGACAGTAGCAAGAAGTCAGAAGGAATGAAACATATCCTTCTCTAAACTTAACCTAGGGAAATTTTCTATGGTTGATGAAAGAAAAATTTCATGAATTGAACCCTAGAAAGATATATATCGTGAATCTTATATAATAGGAACCGATATTTCTCACCTCCTGTTAAACCCTTTTACTCATAACTTCTCTGGATACATTTAACTAGTACTCTTACACCCTTTGGTCTTCGAACAGAGCAATATCAATTAAGTTAGACCTCAATACTCCCTTCGTCCCGAAATGATCTTCCAACTTTTTTCGTTGTTAACACGAAGGTACTTGATCAATAAATTTAGATTAATTTAATTTTTCTAATGAAAATTTAAAACTTGCTATTGATACACCGTCATCATAAATACTGTCAATAACAATTTTTAGATGTTCATTATCATAATTAATTAAACCTATTTTTTTTGTTCAATGTACCTTCGTGTTAGCAACGGAAAAAGCATGAAGATCATTTCGGGACAGAGGGAGTATATGATTCATGACCAATTGTAGGATAAGGCAGTACAATGGTGAGTTGCTCCAAGTATTTCACAGAATCCTTAGTTTCTTTCTTCTTTTTGATAAATTTGAGTACAACTTTCTGCAGTATGGTTAATTTCTCGGTTAAATTTCATGCCACACTGTCCACTTTTCTTACTCAGACGGGGTGTGTTTAGACTTTTAGCGCAAATTCGTGAATGGTATAATAGGAATACCAGATTTTTGGAGGTAAGAGAATATTGAGATGTGAACAAGAACAATCAAATCCGTTCTAAATAAATAATTAAAAGAGAAAAATCAGGAAACCAATTAACCCTCTAGAGCGATAACACATTGGTTTCTAGATATGAGATGCCTATATACTACTCTCTCCGTCCCTAAATAACTGACCATTTTTCAATCAAGGGACACTGCATGAAGTGGATTTTCAAACAAATCTAGTGGCAAAGATGCATAAATATACGTGCAATCCACTTTATAAAGTTTTTATGGCACGTGTACATTGGAACATGACATTTTTAAATATGAAAATCTGTTTAGGAACATTTTATTTATAAATAGATATTCATTTAAGGACAGAGGGGTAATAAACATCCACTTTTGGATATAGCTAAAATGAAAAAACATTGGAAGAAAACATAACTCTTAGCATGTTTCATATGCATAAATGCCCATTCCATTCTATGACATTTTTAAATATGTTTGACAACTCAATTCAAAGCCTAAGATTTGGGACAGGAAGGATAAAATTAATTTCCGGGATTCAAATTGTTCTTCCAATTCCAATTTCACGTCTTCAAATCGAGTTGCCAAGCACACCCTTATGATATGTTTGGCTATCGAATACCAAGTTGTGGCGCATGGAATCAAAGGGGTAATTTTCGTTTAGTGGAATTCATTTCGTTCTTCAAATTCCAAAACCAAGGCTTGGAATTGAGGTTGCCAAACATACATTTGGTGTGAATATCATTCCATGGTACTTAAAATGGCATGGAATGGAATAGTCACTCATGCATACCAAACACAGACTTATTTCTTAGTCCTTAGAGACTAGAAAGAACCTTGAATGAAAATACTTGCTCCTCCTATCTAGCGTTGGTAACAGGTCTGCCCTTCCCAGAACATTTCAGCCTAAACAAATTATACCTCACCGAACCAAAACCTTTAATGACCGAAAACCTGAATATCTGAGAGTGTTACCAAACTCAAAGTGAGAGGATTAAGGGCAGTTCACTTCAGGTTTTAGACGGACTCGGCTATTTCACGTTCCTTGTCCTCTTCACTCATTTAGTCCATGAATTAAAGCCTATTGCTATATGGACCAAAAAAATTGTGCAGAATTGTACAAAAAAATGCTTTAAAGTATGTACTGGCATTGGAGCGTTGTACACTACAACACTCTGAAGCATTTTCTGTACAATTTATGTTCAGAATTGCCAGGTCTAAAAATGGAAGAGTGTGGTAATAAAAAAAAAACTGGAAAGAAATTATATTTTTTTAAAAAATCTCATTCAAGGAAGCAACCCTAACAGCAGAAGTCCGACATTCCTGTAAGCAAAACATAGCAAAGCAAACATCACCAGCCAGCTTATATTTCAACCTAATGAATTCAACTCGAAATCGAGCAAAGAAAAATATCGCAATTCCAGGAGGCAGCAATAATAATTAAGCAAATTCTGCATAAATTACCATAAAAATATAAATTTTTGGAGATTACTATTATGAACTGAACTTAAATCGAAGTGGAAAATTAAGGAAAACCCAATCCAAAGAAGCTGCCAAAGAGAATTAAAAACACACACACAAACAATTCCCAGCTAGAACCTAATTAAAAGCATCACTCGCCAACTAAAATTCATATCCCAAACCACTCGCATAAATTGAAATCAAATGGTAGTCCAAAAAGAAGATTCAACCGAAGGGACCCCTTTTAAAGACAAGATTTTTACACAGATTCGACAGAGCAGCAAAATAATAGTTTTATTAACGGTGTCAAGAAAGAAGGAAATCATACAGAGAGAGATTGGAGAAATTATGCTTCGCGCTCTCCGGCGCCGGCAGAGCGAGTCTTAGTGTGTCTGAACAAGTTTTGGCCAAAGGAATGTTTTTTGGATTATCTGTTGATAGCGCTCACATAGTTTTTTTTTTTCTAAATTCACTTTACTATAAATTCCATCCCAAGAATTTATTTATTTGACATGATTAGTCCAACTTTTTTATATAAAAAAATTACTTTCTCCGTTTTATTTTTAAATAAATATCGAAAAAAATACTATTAGAGTAATTTTTTTTTTTTTTTGCAACACATATCTCTGTTAAAAGCTTAGATCTCTCTTACTCCCTTTTATCAATTTCGAATATCACATCTCTGTATTGTACTGTTCCTGCTCCAGTAAAGGGAACAAATAACTCTAATACCTTAAGATATAAGAGTTAATTTTTTCAAAATTTGAATGGAACGAATTACTTTTGTAACTAGATATAAGAAAAATTCGAGTCTTACACCATTAGATATAAGAATAATTTTAGTATTATACATTTGAATATAAGAGCGACGGTGAAGGATAATGTGTGATCGTGAATTTCTATCTAATTTTGCATCTCTATTGAATATGAGTTGGTCTTATAAAAAATGCGTTTTTTCTGGCACTTAGAAAAAACGTGTTTTGTGTTTCCCCGTTTGTGCCAGTGCCAGTTAAACAAAGTGCCAGTGTGATAAAGTGTCAGTGCATCTGTAACAAAATGCCAGTGAAAAAAGTGTCACTACCAATTTAACAAAGTGCCAGTGTAAACTGGCACTGACACTTTGTTAAACTGACACTGACACTTTTTACACGGGCACTTTTATATACATGAACTGGCACTTTTCACACTGGCACTCTGTTACACTAACACTGGCACTTTGTTACACTAACATTTTTGCTGGCTCTCAAAAACACAAGCACTGGCCTTCAAAAACACATGCACTGGCATTCAAAAACACATGCACTGGCACTCAAAAATACTGGTAATAATTTTTGCTGGCTCCCAAAAACACAAGCACTGGCACTCATAAACACATGGACTGGCACTCCAAAACACATGGACTGGCACTTCAAAACACATACACTGGCATCTAATTACCCAGTCCCCTGCACACCATTCTACAACTTACTGGCACTAACCATTAACCTTGCTGGCACTCTACCAATTGATATCTGGCACTCTGCCAATTGATATTCGAAACCTAAATCCCACAAAATAAGTTCTAATTTAGATCAAGAAAAGAGATGGGTGATTTCTTAAGCAACTTAGGAAAAGGCTGCTCAAAATTAATACCTTACTTCTGAGTAATTGCATTATCAGAATATGCGTGGCCAAAATAGGGGAAAATTAAAGGTTGAAATTGCCGGAAATGGTGATTGGCCGGAGCTGTTGCTCCCTTGACCGAAATATACTTCTATCATGCTCGTCTTTCTGTAAATTTTGTCTTAGGCAAGTCGAAATTGAGGAAGAAAGTTGAATCAATGTTTAGGGAATGATTTTGGTGGGTTTAGGGCAGATTTTAGGGAGAGAAAGCTTGTGGGTTTGTTAATGGAGGTTAGGAGATTAGGAGAAGATAATGGAGAGAGGGTCGGAATTAACGACGTGTTCTAAAAACACATTTTTTGTTAAGCTCACAAAAAACGCGTTTTTTATAAATTTTTGACATTGAATATTTATAAATTGAATATTTATAAGTTTGTTATCTTGTCTCTATAAGCTCTAAAGTCCTCGGCCTTAGAAAGAAAGTTTCAATTGAAAATACTGTCTCACAAAGGTACAACTATATGAAGCACAATCAGTAAGTTTTAGAACGCGTTGATTCGTGGTTTATGATTTTTTTTTATTTTTTATTTAAAAAAAAAAAAAGAACTTATGACTTGTACTAACAAGCAGTGTTCTAAAAGACCGCGCCTAAGGGCGCCTAGGCCCGCCTAGGTGCTAGGCCCATCTCCAACACCTAGTTCTAAGCCCCGCCTAGGTTCCGACTAATTCCGACTAATCCCGACTAGTCCCCGACTAGGCGCTAGGCCCGGCTCCGCCGCCTAGTGTCCGCCTAGCGCTTTTTAGAACCTTGCTAACAAGTACTCCCTCCATCCCACCTGAGTGAGTGAGTACTTATTTTCTTTTTTGTCCGTCCCACGTGAGTAGAATATGTCTAAAATGACAAAATTTTTACACTATTTTTCCCCCTCAATCTCTCTCTTACTTTACTTTTATATTCACAACATCAATCAACTTCTCACTTATTCTCTCTCCTATTTTATTTTTCATACTCACAAACATCTTCCCCACTAATTTTTTTCTCCTACTCTTTTTTTTTTAATTCGCGTGCCTAATTTTTTGATATAACACTCATGGGGAACGAGAGTACTAGCTTTCTAGTAGACCAACTCTTGAATGCAACATTTTGTAAAGTGATCATTGATACAAAAATCACACACTCTCATAAAATATTGATTAAAAATTGTAGTCTCAAATAGTAATTAAATGTTGTTACTACTCATTAATTCAACATCCAATTAAGTTTTTTCATCTCAATTTATGACCAAAATTTTGCAATTTTTTTTGTGCCCCCAATAGATACATATGTATCAGGTTAAGACAGCAAATGTGCACCCAGTCATATGTGCAAACAAGGCCTCTTTAGTAACAAAAACTGAGGGGCACCAAATAGTATACAGCATGCAGTATAATAATAAAAAAATTAAAATAGAAGAAAAGAAACGAGGATAAAATTCCATCATAGTTGTATATACAAGGCACCAAGTACTAAAAATTCAACAATGCCTTTCCCTTTTTTTCTTTCACCCTAAGCTCTCCCCAGAGAGGGAGACTTCCAATCATTGTTAACCTAGTTTATATTCATACACCAAATAAAGCCTTCAATTCTCTCAGGTCCAAACACACCATTTTCCATCGTTTGCCGACTGAAAGATAGCTTAATGGACTTTATTTTGGTTATTGTTGACCGGGATTTCCCAAAAGCCTCTCCACTGCAGCATGAATGTTTCCTGAAGTGGCGGTCAAAGCTTGAAGATTCTCACGAGTGTCAAAGAAACCCATTTCTTGTAGCTGTGTGAGTTGGGTGGCATACAGTTCTTCAGGCGGCACTAAAACCCAAAGAGGTAGAAGAAAGATTTTGCAATAAGTTGGGAGTATAAAGAGGTAGGGTAAGAGGTGGTGAGAGAATTACCATTAGATCTGGTGGGAGCAGCGAAACCTCCAGCTCCGAGCCCACCAAACATGTTCATCAGTGTATTCATGTCAAGACCTCCTGTTATTACAGAGAGAGGGTAAATGTCTAAACAGTCTGATGGACCAAGAAGGGGGGGGGAATTACTCCCTGTATACCAAAATAACTGTCATACTTTGACTTTCTTGGTCATGTTGATTGAACTTTGACCAAAATTTTAAGATCTTCAGGAAATTGTAAAAATTGTTACTAACATTCTTAATGGTGTATCAATATAAATGTTTAAAATTTCATAGAAAGGTCAAAGTTCAAACAAAGTCAAAGTATGACACTTATTTTGGGACTGAGTAAGTATATGAACTTCTAGACAAATTCTGATTACCTGCTGCTTCACCAGTTTGGCCTGATTCTCTGTAAAGTAAAATAAAATACTTAGCAAACAACATTAACTAGGAGAATAATTGGTACTAATGTTATTCGTAACGTAAAATCACAATAAAAGCATCCATATGGCCCTTAGAAATATCAGACCTTCATAAAACAATGGAATGTCACCCGAGTTTTGTAGTGGAATAACCCCCCTCCCCCAGTTCCACTCAACGAGTCTGTATTCTACTTCGGGTAGATACCAAAAACGTGCCATGTCTCAAAAATAAGCTACTAAACATTATGCCCTTCCAGTTCACCATCCTACTAAAAACCCATATATAACATTTTTGATTCTTAAGTCTAGTGTATACACGTAAAACTGCTTCAACCCTTGAAATGTTTCCATAGACAAGGTTATTATAGTGGAATCTAGGAATAAGGTATTTTTCGCTTGAGTCATCAGGGGTTACAAAATCACATGAATTAGAGTAAAGGTAGGACTAGATTTACCGAGTAGGCTGTTGCTGACCAAGTTGAGACATCAAAGATTGCTGCAAGGTCATCATATGCTGGAATAGAGAAACATAGACGAGGTCAAGGAGATGAAAGAAGAAACATAACAAACTTACTAGTAGTAAAAATGTAAATGACGAATGCAGCACACTCGACAAGTTTCAACTTTGATTCAAAATAAAATGAATACAAATCTTTAACTACAACAGAAATTATGTAAAAATGGTAAATCCTATCACAGATATAAACATACAAGAACCAATGCATGAGCAGATTTACAGTGATGACTGATTACAGGCAAGTTAATCATCTGCTTTATTCAGTTAAATTGATAGGGATCGTTCGCTTAAAAGTATGTTTCTTCGCTCCAAAAGTTTTATACATGTAATTTTCCAAATATAGACTGCACAAGGAACACAATTTCCTGCTTTATAGTAGTGGCATTGTTTGCATATGCACAATGTACAAATTAGCAGTGTATGTACATCATGCAATCTAAATAATACAGCTTATTTTTGCGACGAAGAAGTTACCTTCAAAAGTCTCTGACAAGTGGTTCAACTTCTTTAAAAAGGAAGGTACATTAAAGTACAGCATACAAGGTAAATAAGTCCATGTTTCCCATTTTCACCAAGACACTGACAAATCCAGGTTACTTCTTTGGTCTTGAGATAAAAAGTGTAGCCCATTCCCATATAGTTTTTTTTTAGACTTGCTTGTTTCCTTATGTAAGGCTCCTACTTTACGCTCAAAGCGATCTACTTTCCTTTTTCTTGAGATGTTCCACTCAGGAGTCCCATCTACGAGAAATTAAGCTTGTTATCCTTATGAGGTTCTAGCATTGCCCCTAACTTATAAACAAACTAGACACAGCAAATCTTGTGCTCCAATAGTCACCTCCGAAAGTAATCAAGTACCCATAGTGAAGCTAGGATTTGGTTGGAAGAGGGTTAAGATTATTTTACAGATTAGAAAATTGTATGAGCAAATGAATAGGAGTCAAAATTGTAATATAGTGCAACTTTTCATATGTAAAGGGGTCGACATTGTTAAAATATATTTTAATGGTACAAGTCCCGTCTTTTGAGGTCCAAAAGTGCTTAACTGACATAATTTTGAAGCCAAAGGGGGTAAAGTAACCCACAACTGGTGTGTGTGACTTCCCCACTGCCTGTATTTCTGATTTGACATTTCAAAAGCAGGTGAAACATATCAACAACTGGAACTGAGAAATGCCTATATTGACCGGACTTTCTTGTCTAGAAGCCTAAAACATCATACACCATGTCAGTTCAACACAAACTTGATTGACAACACCAACCGAGTAACTACAATATGTCACTGAAAGGGAACACAGCACAGTGTCAGAGTGAGTCTAACTAGTAAGCTGGAGTGTAGCGACTAGTGGTAAACTTAATTTGTTAAAGCTAACACAGGATGGTCTTGCTATGCCAACTCCGTGGACTATCAATTATTCAAATATTGATAGCGTATGCTGACTTGTTCTTTTACGCATGTGTACAGGGATATATACATTCCTAGTCAATATACCTGCATGGTCTCAGGGTAAGTCAATTGACGGATGAAGTCAGAATTTTGATTCATCTCTCTTAATTGTGGGTTCGCATCAAGCAAAGTACGGATCCGCGGATAGACGCCAAGAGGTAGCGACCGAGCAGTCCCGGTAGGGTTAGGCGCCGTGGTAGTGTTTGTTTGGTTACCACCAACTGCAATAATAACAAATACAGGTCAATCAATTCACAGTATGACAAACATATGTATTAGACTAGAAACAAGTTTCAAACAACCAGTCTCAAACAGCATAATATATGTCACTACACTAGAAATATAAGCACCTCAATAAAATAAAATATTCTGTGATACTTTTGCTCAAATATATAGTAGTAAAAAACAATAAAGAGAAACAAACAAACTAACAAATATTCAAGAACATCTAAGAGAGAGATAGAGAGGAAACTTGTGGATAAAAAAAGGAAGTACCAAAATCTCAGATAAAGGCCTGAAATCCCAGGGAAAACATGACCTAAGAAAGCTTGATACTGAAAATTTGCAAAAATTAGACTGCAAGTCATAGAAGCGTTCTGGGTCCATTAGAAAATGGACACTTTCAATTGCTAACCCCACAATTTCACCTCTCGATTAGTTTATGAAATCCTTACACTTGGCGCCAATATCCAATATGCATTCAACAATAAAGAAGTGGAAAAAGACGAATTGGTCAATGATTAGAGTATTATTTGTTCAAATAAAGGTAATGTAAACTCAACTTCATATTCATGAGGCTATCTCGTGGATTGCATACACAGTCTCGACCAAATATAAAGTGTAATTGTTTGGACAACAGAATCTCAAAGTCTATATAACTATATATCATTTCTACAAAAGCAAATAAAACATGTGACCAATACACGATCATTTCTTTTAAGTGTGTGTGCATGTGCATGACAAACATATATTTCCTCGATCAGATAATTACAAGGAATATATTTGACGGCATTAAGCTTCCGCATTCCCAACTACTTAAGTAAGCAAAGACATAGTCTAAGCTTCTACATCCCTAGAAAATTATTTTCAAAATTGAAATAAAGCAGCTCAAAACAGCTATAATCAGAATGACATGAAGATGAAAATCAAACTAAACAAAAAGCTTACCACCAGCAGGAGCCCAAGGGTTGGGAAGAGGATTAGTATTTGGAGCAGGAGAATCAGCAGTTGTTTCAGAACCTGTGGTTGTAGGGTTATTCAACTGACCTCGGCCTGCACCCCCTCCTTGAGCACCCAAAAGAGCTGCAAAAGGATTTGAGTTCAAATCATTTCTATTATCTCCACCCATTGTTGTGGCATTAAGAAGTGGCTCTTGGACATTTTCATACATTCGCCTAAGCATGTTGAATCCTTCAGGAGATGATTCAATGTTACTCATAGCTCTGTCTGTGTTGCGCATCATCTCACGCATGAGTTCAGGGTTTCTTGCAGCCTCCACTGTCTGACGAAGAATAGCAGGATCATTTAGCATGTGACCAAGCTCTGGATTGCGGTCTATTATTTCACGCATTTGAGGATTGTTCATCATCATGTTCCGCATAACATCAGGGCTGTTCATTAAGTTCTGAACTAGAGGCAGATCCATGATTTCTCTCATCATATTGGGGTTCTGGGTGAACTGCTGTTGCATCTGCTCAAAATCTGGAAGTCCAGTCCCAAACATTCCACCACCAGCACCACCACTACTTCCCAATCCATTCAAGCCGAAAGGCAACAATGGAGCTCCAAGCTCAGCGTCTCCCACAGCACCACTAACTGGATCTGCTTGCCTAGTAACAGCTGGAGTAGCATTTGTACCACCAGTATCTGTTGCGTCTGCCGGGTTGGTTGATGCAGATGGTACAAAGCCACGTACCAAATGAACAGCATGATCTTCCTCCACACCTGTAAACGATAAACAGAAAACTATTGAATGGATCTCTTAAGCTCAACTATTTTGTCAGTTCAAAAAACCCTGCATTTTAGTAACTTTCATGATACCTGAATTTAGCGAAGCACGTACCATTGCTTAGTTATCTAACCAACTCATGTAAAAGCTATGTCAGGACAAAAAAAAAGCCCGACAATCTATATGAAGCGTTAACGCACCCTTAGATGACAAGCAAGTTTAGATACACCGAGACGCATCACAAAAAGCATATAGACCAATCAAAGTCCTTATGCACTAAAACTATTGCATGTTATGGTTCACCAATGACCTTGTGTAGCCAAATATTTTATATCATGTTAAACTACCAGTTCTCCAACAATGTATATCTAGCTTCATCAAGTTCACACAAAAAAATCAGGATTTTTTGACAAAACAAGATACTTCTTGTACATCAAGTTTGTTACTAATATTGGTTCTTTAAGAAGCTTCCAAGACAATAGGGGTCTGAACCCTGTGGTAAACCATGTCCGTGTGAGATAATTAATGGAGCATTTATATCTTTATTTCTTATAGAAAAGCTTTGTATGCCTTTTTGGAGTCGTGCCAGATTACTGTTAAATCATTGACAGATCTTATGCTACAGCGTAAGAATTTAACTTTTAATTACTGATAGACAATACCAAGATCAGTTCATTGTTCACTTGTCCACTGATTCCAAATTACCATGCACAACTAAGGGGGCATAAATGGGCTCATAACTATCTTACTGCAAGTTTCAATGAAAGGCATAATTGTCATTTGAATAGAAATCCAATCAAACTTTTTTACATTGGCAGAAGACACGAGATGCCTAAGCGAAGAGAGCAACGTTATTAAAGTTAAATGACCAGATAATGCAGGAAATATACAAAATATATCATGAGTAGAGGAATGAAGAAGTAAAAGAAGCTCCTACAGATATTGGAAGTATACACTAGTCTGTGACACATTTAGGGCAGGTCATCATAATCAGATATCAATATTAGAAGTTTCTTCTAAGTTTTAATTAATTTCCACAGAAAAAAAAATCAGATTTTTCGCAAATGTAGTCTACTGTTTGATGTTTCTATGAGGTGACGGGAACTGGGAACTTCCAGATCCAACTGCTCTATCATCTGCAAAGAGCAAGAAGCAGCCATACGTAGCTAAGGTGCCATATTTTCATGAATGTGGTAGCTAGTTCATACATCTAGCCGATATTTTCCCAGGGTGTGATCATAGTTGTTAAAGATGTCCGCCTTTGTCGCCCGCCTCGCCATATTGGCGCCTTAGAGAGGAGTTCACCTTTGTCCAACGTGGCGGGCGTTTTTGTCTGAGTACTTTTTTTAGGAAGCTTAGTAATTTAAGTAAGGTTTTTCCGACTGCCTTTGTAAAATCGATTGTCTAAATTGCTTGTTAAAACTAAATTTCCAACTTTAAATAGCGGCAATTAGGAGACCACTTACCCGCTATAACAATCTGAGAGACTCTCCTACAACGACGACCAGCAGCTACGAACCAGCAGCGGCGAACAACGAACTCGAATTTGCTTTTGTTTTGGTATTTCTCTGTGCTCTGTTGTCATTTCTCCTATTTAACCCTGTTGTTTAATTTGCTTTCTTTTAATTTCCAGAACGTCCTTTTGATATTTTTATTGCTTTTTTTTTTTTACTCTTTTCCTTTGTGTAATTTATTTTGTTTGCTTTCTTCATTTTGTTTGCTCAATGCCTTCATTCTTCATTTCACATAGTTCAAGTTATTTGAACTATGTGGTTTAAATTTATGCTCCTTTTGTCTTTAGAATTCTCTCTTTTAGGGTCTAAATTAGGCTTAGGATACTATTATAAGTGGAAATAACATTAATTATATGTTCTATTTTTGTTCCTACATTTTTGAATTTTTGTTTAAATGATACACGTATATTTACATATTTTTTTCCAGATATTTACTAATTTTTTATTCTATTTTTCCGCCTTGCTCGCCTTTTTGATGCTATTCTATCGGTTCGCCTTTCGCCTTTTTAGGTATGCATCGCCCGCCTTTCGCCTTTAACAACTATGGGTGTGATGCAGAATCAATGCACCGTGATTTTCCATTAGACAGCTTACAAGGCAATGAATAGCATACTCGTTAAAGATAAAGTATTTCCTGCCAATCTGGACTTGTGATCCCTAAATTCAGCAATAATGGCCTCAAAATATCTGCATTTGTCTGTGCTAATAAGTTGAAATGTTGAATTGGCTAATAAGTGTCCTTCTACATCTAGAGCTCCTAAACTGTGGCCTTAAAGTGTCACTAAATCAGCCGTCTTTTTGTTCCTATTTAGTTGTTCAAACAGATTCTAAGCCATATTGCCCTATCTCTTACCCAATCAAATGATTAATTAGACTAACTAGCATGTTGTGATCACTTAGTTAGACCTCCAAAAATCACCAACCACTCTAGTATTTAATTGTATAGTAATTGTAGATCATACATCAATATTAATATATAAACATGATCTAGCCCCTCATCATCTTTCTTTGCGCCAAATCAGAATAATTCATCCTTCAAACGTAACTTCACTCATTCAACAAATAATGCCTAGTAGCATTTATTTTATTGAGAATGCCTAGCATCAACTAAATTAACATATAACTCCCTATATTTAATCAATAACATCACCATACCAAATTTCACAAAATCGTCCTAATTATAAAGCTGAAGGAACAAACACAACCCAAACTAGCAACAAACTAACATGGGAAAGGGAACGACTAGGGATGTTGACCAGAGATAGCTTCCAATATAATTTATTCTTTCATGACTCAAGAGTTTTATGCTTCTTCACCATCTTTCCTAAGGAAAGCAACATAATACCATGATTTTATTCCTCCGTTGTTATCGCAATGAATAAACTCCCCATACTTGTCATCAATCAAATAACAATTTAATCCCTAATTCACTTGATACAAGCATACCACAATAAAAATAATCCAATCCCAGCACACACACACACACACAAAAAAAAAAAACAATTAGACGAATTAACCCAATTCCACCCTAATCAAAATACCCAAAAAAAATATTAAAAAATAAAAAACAAAAAAACATAAATTAGACTACTAGAGGCAATACCGTAGCTTTCAAGGGTCTGATCATCCTTCAAGATCCGCCCTTTATAAATCAACTTCTGCTGTTCCGCCGGAACATCACAACTTTGAGCCAAAAGTGCCTTGAACGATCCAACCGTCTCATCAAGCTTCACCTGAACAGAAAATTTTGACCCATTCGAACACCGTACATTGACCGTGACTCCACCGAGAGCGTTGCTCGATTCGCTCTGGCTTCCACCGCCCATTATGACCCCTCCCCCAATTTGGTAGGTTTTAATCAAAAAGTTAATGAGAATTGAGATAAGAAACAAATATGAACTAGGGTTTGTGGGATTATATGCAATTAATGTAGCTGTATATTGACGCATTGAGAAAGGGAATTGGGAACGGATTAGAACTGGGAGTAAGCTAGGATGAGCCCTGGAACTTCTAAATCGGGCCTAAAAAGCTCGATATCCGATACAAAAGGCCAAATATGACTTGGCGCGTATCCAAAATCGTTGTCACCTAGATAGCTAGAGTCAATACGGCGACGTATCAGCCGTGATAAAGCTGCTTCAACTAAGTTGATCGCATTCTTATACCAGACTTTCGTTTTTACCACCAGACTTCTAGTTAAAGTCAAAACTAATGAGACATAGGCATAGGCATGTACCTACACTAACGTTTAGAGCCGACTTGTTCCTATCACATTAAATGGTGTTTCATGTGCCAATAATGCGAGGCCCCTTACTATACTATAGATAGGGTGTAAGCGCTTTAATTTGATTGCAAAGACGCTAACGCGCTTGGCTAATAACATAGAAAGGGCCTGTTTTCGCTGTTATTATCCAATCAAAGACATCATTTTACGATAAATCTAACTTTATTATATGAGTCCACAAGACTCGGACACGTGTCCTATATCAAAAGACAAAGATATAATACAGGGCTGACATTATCAACAATTCTCCCTTAATATAAATATAAATCCTTATCCCCATGGATAAGGTAAGTGAAAAACAGCCATTGTAAGCCACATTATCGAAATCTAGCACACAACTCATTAATACATTTCAAATTTTACTCTCAGTTATAAATCCTCAAAAATGTTACTTTCACACTCGAGGCCCTGAGCTGAATTAAATTTCGGCTTGGTGTATAACGGTGATTCTTGTCTTTGTTGTGCTATAGGTACGATCTTCATATACAAGACAGATATTCCTATACATTGAGACCCCGAAAGTTGTGCATCATCAGTGGTTCTATTGCTAGGAATGAATTAGTTTTCTTGTGTAATCTTATGTTTTTGTCAAAACAAACACATTTTCAAACACTTGCATCCAAAAAACAACTTTTAGCCTTTTCTCAGAAAACTGACTGTCACTTCTCTTCAAAATGCTGGTTTTCTTACTCCTTCAAGTAATAATCAAACTTCCCTCTCTCAACTCAATCCTGTCATACCAAGCACCCCAACTTTTAATCGGTTCGGTGGCCGTTCTGTCAGCCAAGGGTTTTTTACTCCTTCTCATGTATTTAAATTAAATAACAGATAACGGCAACAAGTCGAATGATTGCTATCAAATCAATTGATAAGAGAGCTAGATTTTGTAGCATCAACGTCTGTATTTTACGCAAATAAGAGAAAAATGAACGATCCGAAAAAATGTCTATTGAGATGATATTAGTTGATAAGGAGGTAATATTTTTTATCAATTACCTTTCGTATCTTGTCTAATGTTTAACGCGATTAATATTTAATAATATTAATACTCGTATTATTTTATTAATATTATTGTATATTTCTTTTAGGGATCTAAAATTCAGGCTGCTGTCCCAAGTAGCTTGCCGCCCAAATTGAAGAATATGTTTGAAGAAGTGAGAGTTCTAAAGATCTCAAAATTTGGGTTGAACAAAATATTCAACCTAACAAAAAAGTGAAACTTAATCACCAATGAAAATTGACTTTTAGTCTGGCCACTGATATATCCAATGCCGATACATCTATCCAGATTTCAGATAATAGTTTCGAGTTCACACCTTTTGAATCTTTCTGATCTTTAAATGTGAAATTTATTGTGGGTGAGATCTGTACCTCGCATATCATTTTTTATTTTACTCTTAAATGAATTATGATATTTACTAACATGTAATTTTTATTTCTAGATGTGATTGGTGAGGTCATTTTACCTCTCGGAGATTTTGACTATGTGTAGAAAATTGATGGTAGAAAGTTGGATGTTCAGTTACTTGATAATGAGTATGTGTTCTAACTATATCATATACTCCCTCCGTCCCATTAGTAATGGGAAATTTACTGTAGACACGGGAATTAAGGAAAAGTGAATTATAGTGGAGGGAATAGTGAATTATAATGGTGTTGTGAGTATTAAAATAATGTAGGAGAGAGAATGAGTGGAGGGAATAGTAAAGATTCCTTTCCATTTTAGGAAGTTTGTGGTTTGTAATGGGACGACCAAAAAGGAAAGTTTGTGATTTGTAATGGGACGGAGGGAGTACTTGATCATTTAAAGGATAAACAATAAATTTTGTGAACAATTTTAATTATATTTATTATATAATTAAGTTATCTCATTTTGAAAGTGGAATGGAGTTGTCTTGCGTCTTGTGGGAGTCATATGAAGATGAACTAAAACAGTATATTGACAAACGACGCAAAGATGCGAAAGACGCAGTTATATTAATTTTACAGTTTGTAATGTTGTCAAAATTTCAAGGTAATATATTCATTTAATCTTTATTTTAAATCTTATAACTTTTATGATTAAGACTTATTACATATTAGTGATATTTAAAATCCTTATACAGGAAAGACCGTGTTGGTACCCTGAAGCACGTATCAAAAATGCATATCAATCCATCATTTCTCGAAGTAACGGAGTTTTTTAGCAAGTAAATGAAGATTAAACTCTAACAAGAACCTGTGAATTTGTTTTACTATTTCTGATCGTTTGGTTAAATTTCATACTCCCTCCGTCCCATAAAACATGGGACATTTACTGTTGAGAACGGAAAATAAGGAATAATGTTATTAAAGTAGGTGTTGTGAGTGGGAGGAGAGATAATGAGTGGAGAGAATAGTAAATTTGAAAAGTGTTGTGAATATGACAAGTGGATCCCATGAATAAAGAAGTATTAAAAAATTTCCTTTTTAGGAAAGTGTGACTTTAAAGTAGGACGCCCAAAATAGTAAAATGGGTAAGGTTTTATGGGACGGAGGGAGTATATCATTATTCTTTTACAAGCGTAGTTGAAATTACCCCCGATCCGAAATGGCCCCGGACGCATCGGATTTGTTTGAAATAATGAAAAACAGGAACGGATGAATTTCTAAGGAAAAAGAGAGTCGCCATGCCATTTTTATTATAAGCCAAAACTTTGAAACAGGCTGAAAAGAGATTGTTAGGTCCGGAGGTCACGTTACGCCTCGGGAAGAGAATAATTGTGCTCACCTGAAACGCCTCGTATTGACGAGTCTTTCTACCTTTCTCGAAAATTTTGTGTGTGTGTGTGTAAATTAGTTAAAAATAAGTTTGGATGAAGGGTTTAAAATGATAGATATTTTGAAGGATGAAATAATGACATAATATATATATATATATATATATATATATATATATATATATATATATATATATATATATATATATATATAAATATATTATATTATATCAAGATTTTTCATTATTCGACCCGATATTACTTATCTCCAAAGAGTAAAGTGTAGAAAAATTTTAGAAATTATTTCTTGACATGAATCGGGCATTATAACATCACCCTTTTAATTAAATGACAATAATAAAGGCTTTTAAAATAAAGGCATTTATAATAATTGACAGTAATGAAATGACGATCGACAAGTCAATTTCTTGACTCGGATATTTAAAGTAAATGCGATATTTAAATGACGATCAACAAATCAAACGATTTGGAAGGTAAAAGACGTTATTTAAATGACGATCGACAAATCAAACGATTCGGAAGGTAAATGACATTATTTAAATGATGATCAACAAATCAAACGATTTGAAAGGTAAATGACATTTTAAGTAAGATGAAAATGACAATCAACAAATCGGGATCTCCCCACTTTTAACTCTAAATTACTTATAAGAAAAGTAATAGAGAATGGATCATTTCTGGACATGGACGGATATCTATAATGTTTACATTTTAAAGAAATGACCTAAATCAAATGACAAGTAAGTAAAAGATAGAAATTTAGGGTTAGAAGGAGAGTTTACCAATATTTGGTTTTGGCTCTATCTTCTTAGGGTTTTTGGGTCGGATATGAGAGTGTTTGGATTAGGGTTTCATTTGGGAAAAAATGGGATTTTCACGCAAACCAAGGCAATTTCTCTCTCTCTCCAAAATTTATGGGTTGAAGGCTGTAAATTTCTGGGGCTGAAACTGAAAATGGGGTGAAAATGTTGGGGTTAAAAATGAAATCTGAGGCTGCTATTTATAGGCTGCTAAACATGCAAAACAGGTCGGCCGACCTATTTTTCAGCCTGAGGGCATTTTGGTCATTTTATATTCTAATGTGATTTTGACCTTGATTTGACCCTTGGACGACTTTTGATGTACTTTATCCAAAAAATTGGTATTACTTTGTCTTTTGTTCGGATTTTGACGGTTTTGTTAATTAACTGTCCGAATAAATGTCGGAAAAGTCCCGGAAATCGCGTATTTTTGAAAAGTAATATTTTTAACGTGTTCTAACGTATTTTTAATACACTTTAATTTTAAATGATCCGGACAGTCCCGAAAAATTTCGTTAATTTGAAAAGTGTGAATTAACGTATTTTTAATATACTTTTATGAACCGAATTTGGGTACTTACAGTAGCCCCTCGGCAACGTTACTTACGGAGGAAGTGGGGTCGTCGAAACAGATAAGGATCCTAATCTGGGGAGATGCCTAACGAAGTGACCTGAACGGTCAAATGGCTGGACCCTAGAGAAAGGATTTCTACGTATCCACAGTGGGAATCAAGCTGATCATAGTTATTGTCCGTTAAGTATAAGAGACTTAACTGACTGACTTCAGGTCATGAGATCTTACGCTGGAGAACTAACGGAATGACAAGAACGGTTGTGCCAAACAGATATTATGACAACACGGTCTAAATCCGAAGAAGAGATTGAAGTTCTAACGACACGGTTAGAAATGGAATTTAACCTCGGGAGAGGATGGTACGTTGCTGGGGAAAGGCATCTAAAGTTCTAACGAAAGTGGTTAAAATGGAGAAAAACGTTTAATGTTCTAACGAAAGTGATTAGAAACGAAAGAAAACGTTTGACGTTCTAACGAAAGCGGTTAGAAACGGATAAAAACATTTGACGTTCTAACGAAAGCAGTTAGAAACGGAGAAAAACGTTTAACGTTCTAACG
Organism: Adenophora triphylla var. japonica; assembly: GCA_022495995.1. NCBI lineage: Eukaryota > Viridiplantae > Streptophyta > Magnoliopsida > Asterales > Campanulaceae > Adenophora > Adenophora triphylla. The sequence continues at coordinate 187,691 of JAFEMH010002759.1, forward strand.
AAAGCGGTTAAAAATGGAGAAAAACGTTTAACGTTCTAACGAAAGCGGTTAGAAACGGAGGAAAACGTTTAATGTTCTAACGAAAGCGGTTAGAAACGGAGAAAAACGTTTAATGTTCTGACGAAAGCGGTTAGAAACGAAAGAGATAATTGAACTCTTGTTAAAAGGGGCGGGCTTACGATGATGACCAAAATTTAACCTCGGGAGAGGTGAGAAATAATTTAACCACGGGAGAGGATGGCGAACGATAATTACGAAATTTAACGAAAATTTTAACCTCAGGAGAGGGTTTTTAAGAAATTATTCAGAAGAATTTAACCTCGGGAGAGGGAACGGGCTTATGATGACGGCCGATGCTTTAAAATCACAACGGAATTGCAACAAAACTAACAAGGTTAGTTAGAAACTTAACGAAACATGACGAAACTAACATGCTTTCATCAAAGGACAAAAGAGAGACGGAGAGTAGTGTAATCATGTAATTATTGGTTCAGAATGGGGTGTCTAAAGAGCCCCTCGGCGAGAAGACTTATGGAAAAAGTCATGTCGTCGATAGAAAAGACATCATTCTGAACACTGGGATGGTCGTGCTGCACGGCTGCCTACGTATCTCTATCGGAGAATCAGATCAAAACGTAGTTCGACTCCAAAAAGCTAAAAAGGCTATTTTAGGTATTTTGAAAATCATTTGAAAAGAAAAGTTTGAAAGAAAAAGGAAAGATCGTACTAAGGAATCAAGGACTTGACCCAATTCCGATGATACTCAGTTTGTTGATAAAGTTGTTGAAGTGCGCTGCCCGAGGTTACTGACGTAGCTGTTATTGTTTAAGTGTTTTCGAACCATGGATAAATTCATACTGAGGAATCAAGGATTTGACCAAATTCTGAAAATATCCGCTTTTGATGATGTGCCGCCCGAGGTTACTAACGCTGTCGTTGTTGTTGCCGAGGTCACGAACTTTGAAGTTTGTTGAGGTCATAGATTTTGTTGACGTTACCGAGGTTACGGACTTTGAAATTTGCTGAGGTCTCAGACTTTGTTGATGCTCCACCTGAGGTCACAAGTGTCGCTGTTGTTGCCGAGGTCACGAACTTTGAAGTTTGTTGAGGCCACAGACTTTGAAGTTGTCGGTTGAGGTTGAGGTTCTGTCAGCTCCTGTAATGCAAGGATATATGCATGCTAGTCTCGGATGGACCCGAATGATTCTTACCTTTCTGTACCTGTTAGTACATAAAGATTCCAAATAGATTTTTCTTATTTGAGTTGTTTAACTGGACTTATGTGGTGGTGCCCTCGTCTGTTCGTATAAATGGCCGGTTGGTCATTTCGGTGGTGAGTTTATGTATGAGTATATGGTATATGGACATGTAGGAACATTTGTATGGATTTATATTTGAGCTGGGTGAACTATATGAGTGAACTTGTGTTTGACAAGTTGGGACCAAATCAGGTTTATGCAGAATCTGTTGCTAGTCCTCGAGGTTGTCTCGTGCGAGAGTACCGTACTGTTTCTTCATTGTTGTAGAATTTTGATGATTAACCTTGTGTGAACACATCTAGGCCTGTTGTGAATCTTCATTCTTAATTCTCCCTTGAATCGTGTCTATAGGAGGTAAATGACTACAAATCTGTCGACTGTCGTAATGGCTTTATGTCCAAGTCTCTTTCTTGTCTCAAGCCCCAAGTTGCTTGAATATGGTAGATGACTTTGCGAACAGGGTTGTGATACTGCTCTCTTAATTTGAAGATGATCGAAGAAGGATCTCTTTATTGATTTGATTTGAAGAGGATCGAATGATGTTCGATGAAGAAGGTTGAAGAATAGTCTCCCTTTGCCCTTGATTTTTTTTGTGACGCACCCGCCCTTTCGGATTTTCAATCTAGCGGGCATCTCTTTTGCGTCTCTTTTTTTTTCTTTTTGAAAATAGTATGTTAACTCGAAGAGAACTCAGTGGAGAAAGTCTTATTGAGGAGAGAGAAATGAGATCTCAAGTTAGTTGAGGAGAGACGGACTCTATTCTTTGGAAGGTGATCCAAGCATTGACTCTTTGGAGAAGTGTATTCTTTAATGATGAGAGTGAGAAGCAGAGAGGAAAGCTCCTAATGTAGATTTGTGGCTAATAGGAAGCCTCTAGACTCAACAAGAAACGCTTCTTGGCTCAAAGATCTAGAAAAGTTGTTCTACCTTTTAATGAACCGTGCATCATCTAGAAATTTCTGAATAAGTTTGAGAAGAAAGCCAATCATTAGTATGACTTAAGGGTAAACATTTTTCTTGATATTGAAAGCCTTCTTCACTTGTTGTAAGAGGATGTTAAGTAATCTTCATTTCTTTTGTTGGTATCACTTGACACCTCTTCTTTGTTGGAGAGTCCTTCATGCATTTGAAGTTTCACCTTTGTTGTGGGGGTGATGAAAGCTTGAGAGTTTTTTTTATACTCTCATAGCTTTGAATTGAGTAGCCTCACTCTTCTTGGAATGAAAGTTGACAGCAGCACCTTTGGCTTTCTTCGTTTGTTGATCTTTGACTTTCAGTAGGGGTAATGTTTAGCCCTTAAGCCTTCTAATTATAATTTTCTTCTTAAACTCGTTTAGAAGTTTTTATTTTTGCGATGATTTAGGGAATGGAGGGCCCATTATTTTTCATGAATTAAATAATACTCATGAGGTAGAATAACCTTAGGGAAAGTGTTTAGGAAGAGAAAATGACTTTGATTAATGGAGAAATTAAAAACATACTCGATAGTTTAGATGACACAAACTAGAGGAGGTGTGAAGTACTAGACAGACAGAACGACTCTTCGAGTTCATACTTTGAATTTTAAAACCTAATCTACTTCTATCAAAGGAGAGAGGGAGAGGATAGTTGTAGCCCCAAAGTGGTAAGTGTAGATTTCTTCTTGGAGCTTCACCTTCTTCATGTATTATGAGGGAGAGGATTCGTGATGACGTTGGGACGTTATAGCCCTCCATTGTCAAAGAGGTCTTGGATGACGTCCTTCAAGTGGTGGCAATTGTTGGTGTCGTGGTCGGTGAAGTTGTGGTATTTGCAGAATAAGTGATGAGCATGATTAGGACCCATATTCCTAGGAGGATCACCTTCCCTTGGTTTGATCTTTTCATTCTTTACAAGCACATCTAAGAGTTCTTCTTGAGTGATTCCTTCAAGTTTGTCATAGTGCCTCTTTTTCTTTTAAGGAGGAGGAACATCAGAATACTTGGCAGTGTTGGGACGGTTGAATGCAATAGCATTGACTGGAATATCCTTACTTGTGATGGGATTGTTGTAGCGAAAAGTACTTTCCTTCTTTTTACTTTTTAGGAAGTCATCAATCCTAATTTCGGATTCATGAAGTTCATTGAAACTGGGAAAGTAATTACCGGCGAGTTTCTCTTGAAAGTCATCACAGAGACATTGGAGGAAGATGTGGATTTGCTCTTTGAGAGTAGGTATTTCGACAATTTCAGTAAGTTTGAGTCTCCATATTCTAGCAAATTTAGCAAAATACTCATTGGTATGTTGCTTGGTTTGTTCAAGATCCCTCCTAGTAGGGTGGTAAGTGGAGTTGTCTTCAAACTACCTTTAGAATACTAAACATGCAGACGACCAGTCAAGCCTTGCAGTCATAGGAAGAGACATGTACCAATCCCTTGCAGCACCCTCCAAAGTTTGAGGAAAGCATTGGGCCAAGATTGTGTTATCAACGCCCATTGGAAGCATAGCCCAAGTGTAGGTCTCAACATGAGCTTGAGGACAAGTAGTGCCATTAAACTTGGCAATATCGGGTGTCTTGTACTTGCGATGAAACTTGGTGATGGATTGTTGAAGAGCATTGGGATCAAATGGGACAAATGATCCCTTTGAAGTGTCAAGGGTTACAAGTTTCTTCTCAAGGTAGTTCTTAGTAACATGGTTACCAAGCTTAGTAGTTTCACCACTACCTTCCTTCTTGGTCTTAGTACACATGGAGATATATCCCTCATCATTGGATAAGGAAGAGGATGAATCGGATTCTTCCTCATTCTTGCTTGACTTCTTGGTTATCCTATTTTTCTTGGGGTAGGATTCCTCTTCATCGGAGGAGGATCTATCTTTCTTATTTTGCTTTCTTCCTTTCTCGACTTTCAACTCGCGGAGTTCTTGCATGAGGGCGGCCATTTGGGCATTTTGCTCATCAATTTTCTTACTTTGTTCATCCATCTTAAGCAGGGCTTGGATGAGTTCGGCCTTAGCTTCCTTGATTTCGGCTTCGGTGATAGGAATAGAAGTAGACATTGTGTGGAGCTTTGGCAATGAACCTAGATGTGTAGCAACCGCGTTAAACCATGATCGAGTCCCATCAAGTCGGCCGAATGGGGTGTATGAAGGCTTGAAGGTTTTGGCCAAAACATGAAAATACAGAACACTTGTCTCGCATGGGACAAGCAGTCTCACGCGAGACAACACCACTAAAAGTCACATTTTTTCTGATTTTAATCCTAATTTTGGTCGGACGAAAAATCCGTTTTGGGGGTTTCTAACATTCAAAATCCAAACCTAAGGACCTAGGGGTCGAAGTTATCTCGAGTAACATCAAGTTTTGTGCAATAAATTTGGTAAGAAATTTTTCTCTTTAGGGGCAAATCTGAAGGGACAATCATAGGGACATTTCCGAAGGGACAAATCCGAAGCGACAATTTATTGATTTCTTTTCCATGGCTTATTGCACAAAAAACGATCTTGACAAGGGATTACAAAGACTCCAAGATCAAACTGATCGGTCACGGAGTGTTCTAAAAAGTAAATCTACATGATATGTGGTTGATGCAGGGTTTACGGCTAGGCTCCTCACGATATTGACAATCTAGGTGGATTGAAAACACGAGGTGGGGCGATCCAACTTTGGAGAGACCGGCGATTAGGTGATTACCGTCATCCGTCCTTAGTGTGGGTCCCGGGTTTTATCAAAGGTATGTAGTACAATGATAGTTATATCATGATGTGCACGTGTGTGAGAGTCAATTCTAGGTGATAGAGTAAAATAGAAAGCTTTTTTTTTTGAAAACTAAAAGAAAAACAGATAATGGCCGCACCAAGTGGTTGCCTACGTTTCTCCCAAATTAGGAAGACTCAGGCCGTCGTAGTTCCACATAAAGAGAGAGAGAAAGAGAACAAAATAAATTAAATTACAACTCCCGAATCCTCCATAGATCGGTCTTTAAATCAAAAAACCAATTAAACGCATTTTAAATAATAATCTTGCTTAAATAAAATACAATTTCAGAACGGCTTACAGAGGCTTTGTCTCGCGAGAGACAAAGGGTTGTCTTGTGCGGGACTAGCCTAAAACTGAATAAGAAAATGATTTATTTTGAAATCCCTCTTAATTAATGCAAGCCTAAGCCACTTTAATTAATTATCCCCAGTAGAGTCGCCAAGAGAAAGTTTCTAGTGGGGCTCTCTTGTGATATTATGTATTTGGGCGAGAGGGTGACTCGCCAGTATGTGTAGCCATGCAATTTTTAATGAACACAGAGTCGCCACTTATCATTTATTTAGGAAAACAATAAGAAAGCCCTTTTTTGAAAAGATTTGGGTTCGGGGCTTAAGTGATGAATTTGGAAGGTCAAGGAGCACCGCATCCACCCAATTCGAAGATCGGTCTTGCTTAAGGGGGATTATCAATCAAAACAATATTTAAATAAGAAAACCCTAATTAATTTCTTAATTAGAAATATCGAGTTGCATGCTTCGAGATCGCCTCTAAGGATCGAAGGGACTCTAGGCAAACCCTTTTGATGGGATTACACTACTCTAAAAGCAATTAAAGAGATTGAGAAGAAGAATGTGAAAGTATAGAAGTTTACCTAGTGTTTAGGGAGTATTTGGTTTAGAACGTGGTTCTAAGTGTTTTCCTCCTCCTTCCTCGGTCGAGAAATGATTCGGACAGAGTTCCGCCTTGATTCTAGGCTTGAATCTCGATGTTCGTCAATCAACAAGGTTGATAAACGAATTTAGGTGTTTATTTACGAGTGATTTACATGAATTTTTCAAGAAGAGAAACCAGTAAATTGTCTCTCCACCGTCCCCCAAAATACAGAAAGTCATCAAGTATTTATAGGGGTTGAATTACTTGGTCACCAAGATTAAGAGACTCAAGTGGATTGGGATTCCTCCCAAAGAAGGTTCCAGAACTCTAAAATCAACAGAGATCCGGATTAGAGAAGAGTTATCAAGAAAAGAGGTTGAGATGGAGAAGAAAAGTGATTCTGCACATTCTACAGAGGGGATGTCTCGCACGGGACAACTAGTCAATTGACTATTATGTCCTCTTCAGTTATTCCGTTAGTCAGTTAGGTACAAAACTAACAAGGTTAGTTAGAAACTTAACAAAACTTGACGAAACTAACATGCTTTCATCAAAACACAAAAGAGAGACGAAGAGTAGTGTAATCATGTAATTATTGGTTCAGAATGGGGTATCTGCAGTATGCTCGGGGATCGGATCCCATGGTTCCTGGGCATCCTCCATCCACATGTTGTAGCCTTTAGACATAGATGAGGAAGAGTTGCTCTAGTATAGGCTGGGAGTGCCTTTTATTGAGAATGTCATTGATGGGGCTGATTATTTCAGAAGGATGAGGTTGAGGAGCCCGCAGGTGATTGCCACAGGGGGAAGATCATTCACGTCACAGAGACCCTCCTGTCCCCCGCACTCATTTTTCATATGAGGGTGCTGGTGGTTCCCGCAGGCGGTTGATGATCCCGATTCCTGAGCAGGCGAGGCCTCGATACCGAGTCGATCCTGGTACTACTGTGAGTATTCTGTTGATTCATGTATATGTACTCATTTTTTGTATGTGCGTATCTGCATTGTTCTTTCCATCTTTTGATCTTTTCCTTGATGTGTAGGTCTCAGGACGTACTCATGACTTGACGGTCCGGCGTCTGGAGGGAGTGACAGGTTTTGCCAAACGGCTTCTTGATTACATTCGGTGTGGTTCCAGGAGAAGCATGATGGTTCATGAGAATATACCCCCCAGGCCATCTATTTCTAAGGAATCATCTGCTTCTGTGACTGGCAGGACGGATGCAGAGCGGCTCATTGGCTTGCCTCTTCCGTTGCTGTGGTGAGACTTCTGAGTCGCAAGACCATCGCTCTTCTTTTTTGGGATTTGATTACGGCGGGACTTCGTGATCCTGCATTACTGTGGTCGCTATTCTTCTGGTCACGGAGCGGATGACTTTACGAGCTATCTCTTTGCTACGCATCTTGTTGCGGCGCTGCAGCTCATCGAGTGCTCGGACGATGAGCAGGATTCACAGATGATGAGCCGGGTGCGGATGAGGAGCGTGATCTCGTAGTAGTCCTGTAGCATTTTAGATAGCTATTCCTCTATATGTACAACTTATTTCAGATACTTTCTATTTGGGATGCCCTTGTTCTGGGGCGAGACTTTGTACACTTTATTATGATTATGATCGCTTTTATTTACTTTTGGCATTTTAACGAACAAGATAAGCAAGTAAATGAAATGAAATAAATAATGATGGAAACAAAGTGAATAAGAGATGTAAACAAATAATGACTCCAAATGCATCGTGCCGGGATTTCATCTGTTTATCTCCCTAAGTTACTGCTATTATACATAATTTTTATTTTTTTACTGCACAAGCCCGGGACGGTTTTGGCATTATATGGGTAATATTTCACGGATTGGTTTTCTGTTTTGAATAGGTTATGTTTTTGAAAAACAAGGGAACACAATGCAGCAGGGCTGCAGTTTGACTGACTCAAACATGCAAAACAGGCCAGCCGACCTGACTTTCAATTTTGACTCCTATAAGTTGCAGCTTCAGTCTTTGCTCATTTTCAGAAACTCAAAGCTATTTCCACTACATTCTGAAGCTGAAATCAATTTCTTTCCATTAAAACCTAGAATTTCTTCACTTCCCATGGCCACATTTCCAAAATTGCCTACTCAAACGCAAGAGTATTTCCTATATAGGTTTAAGATGTGGGCAAGGCACCATATGAGGCATAACAAAGATTTCTTCGAGGATCACTACAAGGTGAAATCCATTTGGACTTTGAAGGATCTTTCTCCAGACTAGGATCTTCTGAGAGCTGCTGCCCATTTTTGGGACATGAGAAGGCACGTTTACAGTTTCTCGTATAATGAGATCACGCCTATGTTTGAAGACTTCCGTGCTATTCTTGGAGGACCTGAAGTGGAACAGGTTGCACTTCCTTTGATGGGAGGAATGACGACTGTTGAAAAGTTGACATCTTTTCTCGATTGTGATGATGTGTATCCGATTTTTCTCCTTTTTTGGGGGGAGGCAGCCCGACAAAACTTTTTGCTTTGGAAGTTTGAAAAATCTTTTAGGACTTTGAAAAATCATTTCGGAGTCGCCACGCCGTTTTCAGTTTAAGGGCCAAAACTTTGAAAAATACCCAATATTCGAGAAAGTGAGTTCGGAGGTCACATTACACTTCGGGAAGTACATTTGGCGTTCACCCGAAATGCCTCGTACGACGAGTCTTCCTCACTTGAAACCTTTTGTGTGTGTGTGTGTATTTGAAAGGACTTTTCTGAAAATAACTGGAATTCTAGGGACTGAACTAAAAAACAGTGATTAAACTGAAAATAACAGTAAAACCGAGGGATCGTTTTGCAGATGACAATGTCATTCGCATGGAGGAGATTGTAGTGCAATCTCATTCGCGCGGATGGGGCCGCAGTGCCAATATTTTTATAGTTTTCGCTTAGTCACCGTAATTTTAAAGTTAACTGGATTTACAGGACTTAACTGGAATTGTAACTGAAAAGACAGAAAGTAAAGGGGGTGTTTGGATTTTGTCATCCATGCTTGTCCTCTCTTTCCCTAGACTTGGATTAGTGGTCATAAGTGATGAATCCACTTAATCAAGTCATCCCGGGGGTACGTTAGAACTTTGTAAGCATTTCATTTGCTAGGAGGAAAGGGGAATTTGGCATGAAAGTAAATTTGACAAAAGAGTTAGGTCAAGATGTATCAAATTTAGAGGACGATCTCTAAGGTGGTCATAAGATGACCATCCTTGAGATCTAGACTCAAGTGTATCTCCTACATCTTGTGTGACCTATTTTATAAGTATAGATGACTTTCATCCAAGGAAAGTGTTCCAAGGATCATCTTAGAATAGGGAGGGGATTTGCAAGGAAGTAAATGATGTGGACCATTTGAAATGATCATCTATGGAGATTGACTCCAAGATGACCATATTTAGGTCAAGAAAGCAAGTAAAGACTAGAAATGTAAAGAGGCATGAAATTAGCAAATATGAAACATTTGAAGTGGTCATCCATGGAGATAAACTCTAAGATGACCATCTTCTAGGTCAAGCAAGCAAGTACCAAATAATGTAAAAAAAGGGGAGTGGGAAATAACATAAAAGTAAAGGAAAATGTGGATCACCTTAGAAGATCATCCATGGAAATGGATTCCATGGAGATCCTCTTGGATCCTTGGGACAAGAGGGGAAGGGGATGACGCAAGTAAGTAAATAAACAAGGCTGCATCATTTATATATAAAATGTATGCATGAATGAAGGAGATTTGAGTAAGGGAGGTAAGGGTTTACCAATGTTTCTTGGGTTGTTGTTTAGGGTTTGAGAGATTTAAAGGCTTAAGAGTGGTTTGGGATGAATTTGGTGTTGGATTTTGAATTGTGAAGGTGTGAATGGCTACTTGGGAATGTATTTTGACAGTATAACAGTAGGTTTTTGTATTTTTTGGGTTTTTTCTCGCTTTTCAAACTGAGGGAGAAGGGCTGTATTTATAGGTTGTCTAGATGGCAATCTCATCCGCGTGGACAAGATTGTAGGTGCAATCTTGTCCGCGCGGATGACCCCAGCAGCATGCCTGATCTTGTACAGAAAGCAGTTTTGGCATTTTGCTCTTGGTCAATATTCCCTTTTTATTGGAGATGACAAATTTCCAGCAAGGTATTTATCTATTTTTTATTCCTAAGAGGTCCTTCCTCATTCAAATTGTCAAAATAATGTCCAAAATGCCCCTAAATGATCATAAATCATTAATTTGGGCTGACGAAAGATTAACGACCAAGATTGGGGTACTTACAGTAGCCCCTCGGCGATGATACTTCCAGGGGAAGTGGGGTCGTCGACAAAGTGAGGATCCCAATCTGGCAAAATTTTACCTAGATGGGCGAGGAGGTGATCGAGGGGGTCGAATGGCTGGACCCTTAACGAAAGGATTCTTACGTATCCCAAGTGGGAATCAAGCCGGTCGTAGTTCAGGTCTTGTGAGGGAAAGGAGCGGTCCAACGAATGGACCGCCCACCACATTTTTGTTGTCGAAGGTAGACTCGACTAATGAAGGCATTGCCGAAGACTGACTCAACTTAGTGGAAGAGTTGCTGAAGACTGACTCGACTTAGCGGAAGCGTTGTCGAAGACTGATTCGACCTAGCAGAAGCATTGCCGAAGACAGACTCGACCTAGCGGAGGCATTGCCGAAGACTGACTCGACTTAGCGGAAGCGTTGCTGAAGACAGACTCGACCTAGAAGAAGCATTGGCGAAGACTGACTCGACTTAGCGAAAGCATTGCCGAAGACTAACTCAACATAGCAAAAGCGTTGCCGAAGACAGACTCGACTTAGCGGAGGCGTTGTTGAAGACTGACTCGACTTAGCGGAAGCATTGCCGAAGAATGACTTGACTTAGTGGAAGCGTTGCCGAAGACAGACTCGACCTAGCGAAAGCGTTGTCGAAGACAGACTCGACCTAGCGGAGGCGTTGCCGAAGGCTGACTCGACTTAGCGGAAGCGTTGCCAAAGAATTCGACTAACGGAGGCGTCTATACCTATATTGAGACTTAGTTCAGGAGTATGAACCTAAGTCGAGACTTAGTTCAGGAGTATGAACCTAGATTGGGACTTAGTTCAGGAGTATGAACTTAAGTCGAGGTTCGGTTCAGGAGTATGAACCTATATTGGGCTTTGAACCTGAGGGAGACTATTTGAAGGTGTTCTCGCTGGGGAAGATTCGGGCTTACGATAATTGCCGGGGTTTATACGCTGGGGATATGCGTTCTCGGGCTTACAATGATGGTCGGGTTTAAAAACAAGGAAGGGAATGGGCTTCCGTTAGGTTTTCGTTAAATGAACGGGCTTACAATGATGGCTGGGGTTGAAAACAAGGAAGGGAATGGACTTCCATTATGTTTTTGTTAAATGAACGGGCTTACGACGACGATCGAGGTTGAAAACGAGGAAGGGAATGGACTTCCATTAGGTTTTCATTAAATAAAGGGCTTACGATGACGGTTGGGGTTGAAAACTAGGAAGGAAATGGACTTCCGTTAGGTTTTCGTTAAAGGACGGGCTTACGATGACGGTCGGGTTTGAAAACGAGGAAGGGAATGAACTTTCGTTAGGTTTTCGTTAAAGGACGGGCTTACAATGACGGCCGGGGTTGAAAACTAGGAAGGGAATGGACTTCCGTTAGGTTTTCGTTAAAGGACGGGCTTACGATGACGTCCGGGGTTGAAAACTAGGATGTGAATGGACTTCCGTTAGGTTTTCGTTAAAGGACGGGCTTACGATGACGTCCGGGGTTTAAAACTAGGAAGGGAATGGACTTTCGTTAGGTTTTCGTTAAAGGACGGGCTTACGGTGATGGCCGAGGTTGAAAACGAGGAAGGGAATGGACTTTTGTTAGGTTTTCATTAAAGGACGGGGTTACGGTGACGGCCAGGGTTGAAAACTAGGAGGGGAATGGACTTTCGTTAGGTTTTCGTTAAAGGACGAGCTTACGATGACAAACAGGGTTGAAAACTAGGAAGGGTATGGACTTCTGTTAGGTTTTCGTTCAACTGGGGGTCTGGATGCAGAAGACCAGAAATTAAAGGGGCAAAAACAGGAATTTTGCCCTGCAATCTTGTCCGCGCGGATCAGACCAGCAGGGCCCCTGGTTTAAAAAGAACAGACAGTCGTGTCTGTCTTCTCCAGTTTCCAAGCAACCAGCAGAGAGAAAACGAGAGAAAGCGAGAGGAAAGAGGTAGAAACCTCCATTGTTGCCTGATTTCTTCGCAAAATCCTTCAAAATCAAGGATATGGAGCAAAGGGGAGGAGCTCGTGGAGTCCGTCGAGGTCGGGTGAGTCGGGAGGCGGTGGAGAGGAGGCTTGAGTTGGTGAGAATGCACCGCCACTACACGCTCTCGTAATCGATGAATGAGGAGTTTTATCTGGATTTGTGGCACCATTGGGCCACCGACGAGGATCTCCGCATGGTTTGATACTCAATTTTGGCTATTTTGTTGATTTTTTGTCAAAATTGGTATATGTTAGACTTAGGGCTTGAATTGTCAAAATTGGGGCTTTTGTTTATTTTGCCGTGGAAAATTGAAATTGATGATGCATGGGTTTAATTGAAGTTATGGGTAGAAGGAATATGCAATTTGTTTATGAAAAACATTGGTAGTTTGCATAATGTAAAAACAAAGTGGGTACAAATTTGCCGAATTTGGGACGGACTCTTGCACAAGAGATTTTTGTGGTGAAAATTTGCTTTTGTGAATGCATGCTTGATAACATGGTGCATGGTATGTGAGAAAAGATGTATGTTATTTTGTAAAATGAACACAAATTTTCCGAATTTGGAAATGTAACTCTTGTGTAAGAGATTATGATGAAAAATGCATTTTGTGAACTGGGTACAAATTTGCCGAATATGGAACGGACTCTTGTGTAAGAGATTTTGATGAAAAATGCATTTTGTGAACTTGGTACAAATTTGCCGAATTTGGAACAGACTCTTGTGTAAGAGATTTTGATGAAAAATGCATTTTGTGAATGAACGTTTGATGATAACTGAATGTGAGAAAAGAATGTGTGTAGGAAAATGTATCTGAAAATGGGACGGAGTTTATTTTCTTTCTTTCCAGTTCTTTTGCTGTTCATATCATATTGGCAATTTTGATGACATATTTGTGTTGTGTCTACTTTCAGGAGAGAGGTGATGTCATCCAACACTAGTTGGATAAACTAAAGACGCGGGGGTCCGCGGAGGTAGTTGTCAGGCTTTGGGATGCTCTGCCCACAGCTGGTAGGGTGGGTTATCGGAGTCCTCGCCAGCTCGTGGTGGCTTCTAAGCTTTACGGCTTCGTTGAGGGCCTGAGAGGGGTGGCTGGGTTACATAAAAGCAAGGGGCTCCTTTTGGCGCTGGTTGAGTACTGGTGGGATGTTACCCACACTTTTCACTTCTTCTGGGGGGAGGCTACCGTGACCCCTAGTGATTATGCCGCTATCGCTGGCCTGTCCTTTAAGGGGCTCAGCTTGGAGTGGCACGATGGGTATACAGACGCGGAGCTGATGGATCTGCTGGGGATTGTCATCGTGCCGCGGAAGGGGATGGGCATGGAGTATGCCGTGATCGAGGCAAAGTTATCTGAGAGCATGCTAGGTACGAGAGAGGGGACCAGACCATCACAGCTGAGCAGATCGCTCGATGCTACTTTTGGTTTGCCCTTTCCAGCACTCTGTTTGGGCACTGTTGGGTATGCATGTTTTAACCCTCCTATTTTGTATTAGATTTGATTGATATCATAACCTCCTGTCTATTTTAAGGACTTTAGGACCCTATGTAATGAAGCTTAGACTTCAATTTTTTAGCTAAGTCCATTTTATAGAATAGGTTAATCTTAGGCTTGAAGACTGGCACAAGATTCATTGGAAGCAAAGTTGCGCCCAGCAGTATTCAAAACCGCCCTATAAACCGCACTTGTAAACCGCAAGTGTAGTTCTACCTTGAATCTGCCTATTGAACCAACCGCATGCAACCGCCCTTGAACCGCATCTGTGCAGTTCATGTGCAACCGCATCCATGCAACCTCCTGGTGTAGCAAAACCGCATGTCCCTAACCGCATCTCACTAACCGCATCCAATGATTGGCTACTTGAAGTGAACCACTTTTTATCCGTTGGAATCCACGTCAGCAATATAAAAAGTCAACCACCAAATCTTGTCACGTGATTCAGTGTCAGAGAAGATCTGCAAGGATCTTGAAAAGTTGACAGGTGTCCTAACCTCATTGCTTGCACTGAGCATGATCGCCTTTATCTCGCAGCACTCGTACTCAAAGGACAAAAAGTGGTTGCTGTGGACCAATAGGATTGCATCAAGTACCGTCCTTACAACACCGTATCCAACGACTAGTTTCTTGATGCTTGGGTATAAATACCCCTAATCTTCACCATTTGAAGATTGCTTGAAAAATTGAGAAGTGCCGTGTTCATAGAAGTCAAGCTCGCCTGTAAATTGTTCAACCCTTTGAATCCTTATCTTCATACTTCAAGAAATATTCCCCAGCCCAGATATCAAGCCTTAACACATTCAAGAATCATTGAGCTCTATATCTTACAGATTTAAAGAGCCTTGATCTTGTTCTCACACACACACCTCACTTGTTTAATCACATAGATTATACATTTGAGATACACTGGTTATAGTCTAGGATTTGTTCTTCATAGAAAAGATTTTATTGTACTTTGTAATCTCTCAAATACTTAATATAAAATCTCTCTTAGAAATCCAAGACTAACCATCTTGGTAGTGGACGTAGATCGTTTATCGATTGAACCACTCCAAATAGCGTGTTCTTACTTTCTGCATTTATATTTCTTGTGCTTACTAATTATTTATCTTTGTCTCTGTTTGATCTTTATTTAGTTATCCATTATTGTGAAATAGTGTTTGGAGTTAACAAAGTCAAAACCACACGTGTTTGTAAAACTGCACTTCCCAAAACTGCATATCAAAACCGCATTTTACAAACCGCCTCTAAAACCGCTTTATACTCTACAATTCCGTTGTGCATTTTACACTATCACTTGCAGTCTATTATCAACTGCAAGAGGATTTTGTAAGCAAGAGGTTTAGTTTTTAAAAGAGGGCGAAAAATTTGTAACAGCTATTCACCCCCCCCCCTCTAGCTGTATTTTCACCCTTGTTGCCACCTTTGGGACCAACAAGTGGTATCAGAGCTAACACATTTTAAAACCACTGTTTTTCAAGCTTAACAGCTTGTGTGCCGATTCGATATGGCAAATATAAAGACAATGACTACTGTTAACTATTCACACATTCCAATCTTGGACGAAGACCACTTTGACATCTGGAAGTGCCGAATGCTTATTCATTTGGAAACTATAGATGAAATGCTGGTGGAGTGTGTGATCAATGGCCCGTTAGTTCCAATGAAGGCCAACACAGATGCAACCACCAGTGCAACAATTCCAGAGGTCAAAAAGCCAAAAGAAGAGTGGTCGGATGAAGAGAAGAGATTGGTTGCCTTGGACAAAGAAGGCTAGGCACATCATTTTGGAACCCTCCCGTATCAACTCTACAGTAAAGTGATGTACCTCAAAACCGCAGCGATGTGGGATGCCATTGAGAGCTACCTTGAAGGTGATGACGAATGCAAGGAAAGCAAATTATATGCTGTTGAAAGATCATACAACAACTTCAATGTAAAATCAAACGAAACCTTGCGTCAAACCTACGACCGATATGTTGAGGTAGTTAATGCTTGTAGATCTCTTGGCAAAACTTTAACCGATAAGGAAATCAATATGACTTTCCTATCTGCTTTAGGTTCTAAATGGGTAAATAAGGCTACCTCTTTAGAAGACTCCAAAGTTTTGGGTACTTGGTCGTTAAGTAACTTGTACGCCAATTTTAGAGTCTATGAATTAAAATTAAATCATATTGAAGAGATTGAAGGAAAAACCAAATCGCTTTCCATGTCCGTAGTGGAACAAGAGGAGAAACCATCTACATCCAACCAAACCGCTGATCCTTCCATATCAACCTCATCACTCATCGAGATGGATGATGATGATTTTGCCATGTTTGTGAAAAGATTCCAAAAATTTAGAAAATCCTCAAAACCTTTCACAAAATCATTTTCAAAAGGCAAACCTCCCGCAACGTTTTCTAAGGCCGGAGATACAAAGAAAAGAGTGATCTAGTTTGCTACAATTGTAGAAAACCTGGTCACTTTGCATCCGAGTGTCCACACCTAAATATGAATACATGAAAAAGAAAACCTCTCTTGCGAAATTTTCTCGTCGCAAGGGAATGGTTGCTGAGGAGGAAGAGAATTCCAAGGAATTAGCAACTTGGATTGAAACAGATTCTGATGATGGAAGTGATGAAGAAACTGAAGAGGTTAATCTCTGCTTAGTTGCAGATGCTTCCGATGAATCGATTCTCGAGTCAATGAGTTGCAAGATATGGAAGAAAAGGAGGTTTCTACAAAATTTCCAAATTTTAAATTGGATGATGATGTCAAACTTACTCCTAGCATTAAGATAGGAAATTGCTCGTATTCACGTCCCATTTTTCCTCCTACAAATGCTCCACCTTCAAAAACAATTCCAAAGAAGAAAATTTTGAAAAAGGTGGTGGAAGAGGTTTCTCCCATGGAACATGAAAGGATGTTCAAGGAAGCTGAAATGGTGATCCATCAATTCTCCAATCTTAAGAAATCCTTAAGCTTAGCTCATGATGAACTTAATCTGTACAAGACGGAGAAAACTGTGATGAGGTCTGAAATTTCAAATCTTAAGGATCAAATCAGAAGTATGTCTCCTCTTGCTGATCAGAACCGCATCCTTGAAACTAAGATTGCTGCACTTCAACTCCGGAATGATGACTTGGTAACCCAAATCAACGATCTCCAAAAGATTATTGATTCGTGGCTCAAGTCTCAATCCACCAAGGATAAAATCATGGACTCCCAAGTTCCTCCTGGAATTAAGGAAGGCCTAGGTTTTGGATCTGAGGAAGAGAAGAAGTGTGCATCCTCGAGTGAAAAGGATGAGGAAATTTTGGAACTAACTAAAGAAATTCCTAAGGGGAAGCATGCTAAAGGAAAGGGTAAAGGACGACAAATAAATTATGTCTACCCTAAAGGAAAGCAATATGGAAAGAATTCTGTGTTGAAACCTAAGGATTCTAGAGTGGAAGCAAACAAGAGGAAATGGCTTATGGAATTGGTCGCATACCGCTCCAACCGCTCCCGGTGGAAAAGGTGGTGTCGCTAACTCCGTGTCCGACCGCGCATCTTCTTCGACCGCTCCTCCTGCCCTCAAAAGCAGGAATAGCGTTCCCAGGAAATATGTGGTCAAACCAAAGCCTGTTCCCTTTATCTCAGCCGGACTCTTAGCTGGAACTGCACCTCCCAAACCGTTTCCTTGTCCCAAACCGCATGAAACTCCTAAGAAGAGTAAGGAGTTAGTAAAACCTCATGATGCTTGTAGCTTTTATAAATGTTCTGTGTGTGATAGTTTAGGTCACAAGGCTGCAGAATGCCTTTTGCGGTTCACACCCAATGCCAGAAGAGCAAACCTCCTTCGTCAAGCAGTGTGGGTCGTAAAGGGTTGCTAACTTCAGACCCAAGGAATAAAGGGGACCTCGTTCTTAATGTTTACATTTCAGGTCCTCTGCTTCATGGCTGGTCACTCCAAGGATAATGAATGGTATCTTGACAGTGGCTGCTCAAGACATATGACTGGAGATAGATCATTACTTGAAGATGTCATCGAAGCAAGTGGTCCGTCTGTAACCTTTGGTTACAACAACAAAGGCAAGACCATTGGATATGGTGTTATAAGGAGAGGAAACCTAACCATTGAGAAGGTTTCTCTTGTTGAAGGACTCAAGCACAATCTCCTTTCAATTTCTCAATTTTGCGACAAAGGAATGCTTTGCAACTTTACGTCATCAAATTGCTTTATCAAAGATAGCATTTTCGGCGTCACCCTACTCACAGGGATTCGTAAGAGTAATATTTACATTATTGATCTAGATTCTGCATGTAGTATTACTAATCTCTGTTTTGTAGCTAAGAATGTGAGCGAAAATAGTTGGCTATGGCACAAGAGGTTGAGCCACTTGAACTTCAAGTATCTTGCAAAGATTGGTAGGGAAAACCTCGTTCGTGGTTTACCCAAAGTGGCTGACCATCATCCTGAGAAATGCAGTGCATGCCAGCTTGGTAAGCAGTCCGCGTCGTCTTTCACCAGCAAGACCGCTCCATCAACTTCAAGATGCTTACACCTGCTTCACATAGATTTGTTTGGACCCGTAACCACCGCCAGCATTGGAGGAAATAGATATACTTTAGTGGTGGTGGATGATTACTCAAGATATACGTGGGTTGAGATGATGATTTCCAAAGATGATTGTTATGAGATTCTCACCGCACTTTTTAGACGGCTCCAAACTCAAAAAGAAGATGACATCATTAGTGTTCGATCAGATAATGGAACAAAATTTAAGAACAACGGTGTTGCTCAGTATTGTGATGACCATGGGATTGATCACAATTTCTCCACAGCTGGTGTTCCACAACAAAATGGGGTTGTGGAAAGAAAGAATAAGACGTTGATTGAGGCTGGAAAGACAATGATATCTGAAGCGAAGCTACCTCGCATTTTTGGGTCAAGCAATCAATACCGCATGCTTCACTCGTAACCGCTCCCTCATCAACAAAACCTATAACAAGACTCCCTATGAGCTTTGGCGAGGAAGAACCCCCAACATTGCATTCTTCAAGATCTTTGGCTGCAAATGTTTTGTCCTCTACAACGGAAGAGAAAATAGAGGTAAATTCGGAGCCAAGGCCGACAAAGGTATTTTTGTTGGGTATGCTAAACATTCTAAAGCTTTTCGTGTTTTCAATAAAACTAGTTTAAAAATAGTTGAGTCTGTCCATGTTACTTTTGATGAGCATTCTCTCCTTGAGCCACATTTGGCTCCAAATGTTGCTGATGATTTTGTTGAGCATAATGAACCAGGTGAACCATCCCAAACCGCACCCGAACCTCAACCGCAAAATTCAAGACCCTCAACCGAAATTCCCTCAAACCGCAATTTTCAAACCGCACCAGTTCCTACTCCGTATGCAACCGCAAGGGAAGAAGAAGTTGAAAATTCCCTATCCAGCCTTATAGAACCTCTTCGTCAACTTACATTCCATGACTTCGCCGAAGGATCTAACGACGTTCCAATTGAAGATCTTCAAAGAAACCTCGCCCAACCAGACTTACCCCCAGAGGTTCGTGAAGTCAGCAGTCACCCCCTCACAAATGTGATTGGTGACCTGTTTTCCGGTGTTCAAACAAGGAGATCGAACTATGACGAGCATACTTCACTTTTATCTCAAGTTAAACCCAAGAAGATTGATGAAGCACTCCAAGATTCCAGTTGGGTCGTTGCTATGCAAGAAGAACTCAACCAGTTTGAAAGATGCAAGGTCTAGAATTTGGTGCCTAGACCTCATGATCAAGGAGTGATAGGAACTAAGTGGGTATTTAGGAATAAGATGGACGAGAATGGAAGCATCACTAGGAATAAAGTAAGGTTGGTTGCACAAGGATATAGGCAAGAAGAAGGAATTGATTATGATGAAACCTTTGCTCCAGTTGCAAGATTGGAAGCTATCAGAATCTTCTTAGCCTACGCCTCTTTCAAGCATTTCAAGTTATATCAAATGGACGTAAAGAGTGCATTCCTCAACGGCGAACTGCAAGAAACCGTGTATGTTGCCCAACCACCTGGATTTGAAGACTCCAAATTTCCCAATCATGTCTACAAACTCCAGAAAGCTTTGTATGGACTTAAGCAAGCTCCAAGAGCATGGTATGAGACTCTTTCTAAATTTTTACTAGAAAAAGGATTTAAACGTGGTAAAATTGATACAACTCTTTTTATTGCTAAATATAATGAGCATACTTTACTTGTTCAAATATATGTCGATGATATTATTTTTGGTTCTACTAATGAGTTACTTTGTAAGCGTTTCGAGAAGCTAATGAAAAGCAAGTTTGAAATGAGCATGATGGGAGAATTAACTTTCTTCCTCGGGCTTCAAATCAAGCAATGCGAAGAAGGTATCTTCATCAGCCAAGCCAAGTACACCAAGGAGTTGATAAAGAAGTTTTGACTAGAAAATGCTAAAGCCTATGATACTCCTATGGCCACCGACAATAAGCTAGATAAAGATCTCAAAGGTAAGAAAGTTGATCAGACTTTATATCGAGGTATGATCGGCTCATTACTTTACTTAACTGCTAGTAGGCCAGATATCATGTTTAGTGTCTGTGTATGTGCACGCTACCAAGCAGATCCTAGAGAAGCACATCTTATTGCAGTCAAGCGTATAATCCGCTATTTATCCGGAACCACTAACCTTGGACTTTGGTATTCCAAAGAGTCGAACTTCGATCTCGTAGGTTATTCGGATGCGAGATTATGCAGCTTATACTATTGACAGGAAAAGCACTAGTGGTACTTGTCATTTCCTCGGGAATAGACTAGTTGCTTGGGCCAGCAAGAAGCAAGCTTCAGTTTCAGTGTCAACCACAGAGGCTGAGTATATTGCTGCTGGTAGTTGTTGCTGTCAAATCCTTTGGATGAAGCAGCAGTTGGTAGACTATGGAATCCATGAAGGAAATTGCCCGATCATGTGTGACAATACTTCAACAATTTCAGTCTCCAACAACCTGTCATGCATTCCAAGACCAAGCATATTGATATCAAGTATCATTTCCTCAAAGACCATGTAGAGAAGAGGAATATCCATTTAGAGTATGTGGGGACAGACAACCAGATTGCTGACATCCTCACAAAGGCTCTTGACTCCAAGAGGTTTTCATTCCTCAGAGGAGAAATGGGTATGCTTGAACTTAAATAAATTCCATACTTTTATTAGCTAACTTGTGTGTTGAGTATAGCTTCAAGTCCTTGTTGAACCGCGTGTACCAAACCGCAAGTATGTCCAACCGCACCTGCAGCCAACCGCTTCACTCAAAACCGCATGCTGCAGCTCAACCGCTTGGACCTCAACCGCGTTTCAACTTGGAGTAATTTCTAACTTTTGCTTATGTTAAAAAAAAAAAAAAAAACAAAAAAACAAAAAAAAACTGTTCAAATTCTTTTTATTTATTTTTCAGTCCTTATTTTTTTTAAGGGTTTATTTGCAAATGTTTTCCCACGAAAATTTAAATTTTAAGAGCATTCAATGCAAAGGAAACATTAGCATTAAATGGCCTTCATGTCAGCCGTCATTGGTTGATGTGTGAAGCTGAAAGGGTGCTATATTTGCAATGATTCACTGAGTTGGTGAACCAGTTTGTCCTTTCAACTGCCAAACCCTAATCCTTTCCTATAAATAGAAGACATACCTTACATTTTCAAACTTTTCAACTGTCTTCTCTGTGTATCCGTACTGTCTGTCAGAAATTTACCAAAGACATTCTTCATAACTTCATAAAATTCTAAGTCTTTTTTCATCAATGGCACCCAAACCCATCGAAGACATGGTATGATTTCTTAAACCTAAACTCTTTAATCTTCTGCAAATCATGTGTTCTTAAACTGTTGCTACCATTGTTGAACCTTCAAGCTTTGAACAACCTATGACCTACTTTTGTTCATATATGCTTCATTTATTGACTATTTTTGATGAAATTTGTTGGGTTATGCTCGAATTTTGTTCATATTGTTGTTTATGTGCTTTGTTTTATGATCAATCAATATCTTGAACACTGATTTTGAATTTTAAACTTTCTAAGTTTCGAAACCCATTTTCTGATTTTTCCATTTTCTGGGTAATTCTGAGTAAAGTAGAAATTTTTATTGTTATATTGTCAATCTACTGCTCAATGTGATCATTTTGACATATTATTTGTTCATTTTGGTTAACATTTTTCAAATCTCTGTTCTTGGTGTTCTTCGTGTTCTTCATGCACTCAAGTAACTGTTCATCATGTTTTTCAGAAATTTCTTATGTTTTGGGTTAACCTAATTCTCAATCTTGTTTTCCATACTTAGAATATTTTTGAAATTTTGATTCATATTTGCTTGTTTTGAACCGCATCATTTGAACCGCATGCTACCTTGAAACCGCACATAAAAATTACTTACCTTAGTGTTTCAAACCGCATGCATTTTTGGTCTATCAACCGCCTTCTAGGAACCGCATGCCATGTTTTCAAAACCGCATTCATATTCCTTTGAAAACCGCATGTTTGGAAATCACTTAAGTATCACTAAGTATATAGAATTTGGACACCATAACCTTCCTCTCTAAGCACCGCTTGCAGTGTGGGATAACCTTGGATTACAATGCCACGTACTAAGTAAATATACTTTTGTGTTTTTCTTATTTGTTTTCCTACTTGTATTCACAGTTTCCTTGAGGTTGGAAATTTTCATTTTCAAAACCGCACTAATGCCAACCGCATGTGTGCACCAACCGCTTGTGAACTGTGATTTTTCTTAAGTGTTCTAACTTATGTTTTTTTGGTAGAACATCAAGTACTTCCTACCAGGTTGGGAGATAAATGAACCTGAGATGCGGTCCGATGCTCTGGGAAGGGAGATGATCAGAAAGATGCAAGCCTCAGGAATCCTTCCCCTATTCAACAAGAAGCAAACCTATACCATTCCTATCTTCATTGACCAGTTCTATGAAACCCCTGAGAAGGGGTAGACTGAGCTTCTTGATGGATCCACGATTCCAAGTTTGGTGGGAATTGTTGAAGGACTCAGAGTCTCCATAGACTATATGGACATCAGGAGCACCTTCGGTTTTCAAGTATCTGGTGCCCCTGTTGAAGTATCTCAAGAAGTTCAAGATGCTACATGTTCAACTCTAATAGGAAGGCTGTCATCTCTCTCTGGCCATTACAAAACTACGGCAAGGAGAGATTTTGGTGAGATTATGAGCCATTTATGCTATCTCGTAGGGAAGTCTGTGTGTGGCAAGACAGGAAACCACAAAAACTTCACCTCTTCTCAATGGCAATATTGCTGTGCCATCTTCAACGAGAAGAAACTCCATTGGCCCAAAATTCTGATGAGAGAACTTGCTAGCAGCATTGATTCGTATCAGCAGAAGGTCAAGAATGAGAAGATCAGATGGAGACCTTTTGGGAGAATGCTGACCGCAATATTTGCAAACTTTCAGCATTTGGAGGAGCTTAGGATTGCCACCCCTGAATATTGTGTCAATTGGGGTGATGAAGAATCCTTTGGCCTAAAAGCTATGCACTCCTTCAGAAGATCCTTTGGCAATGTCGATTATAAAGCCATTTATGATGCTGATACTTCTCAAAATAAGGAGATGTTTGTGGATATGAATCACGCTCTTTGCTTCAACCGCGCTTGGGAAGGCTATGAAGAAAGCCTCTAAGAAAAGAAAAAGTCCTTCAAAACCGCTCCCTAAGTCAGTCTCAATCGCGCCCTCTCAACCGCGTGGTTCGGGTGTGCGAGCCCAAGCCGAAGAAGCCAAGGAAAGAGAAAAAGAAAGAGAAGATGGCCCTTATTGATGAGGATGAAGATGAGGAAGAAGATAACACTATTCCTCCATTAGTGGCCGGGGCTAAGAAGGCCAAGCGGACTCAGTTGATGCGGCAAAATTGGCGATGAGGAGTTAGCTGCTTACTATGCAGCTGAGATTGAGAAGATAAAGAAGAAACAGGCTGAGAAGGGTGCTGCCTCTGGAAAAACCAAGGAACCCATTCCCCAACCGCCTCCTTCTCAACCGCAACAAACCAAACCAAACCGCTTACCCAAACCCCTCCTCAATCTCCTATCCACTCCCATCATCCATCCCCAGTAAAATCCCCTGCCAAAGCACCAACTCCTGAACCGCATTCTCCTCCTCAACCGCATAGAGCTGCAACCGCTCAGGGGGAGAAACCGAAGAGGGTCAAACACTTGGCCCAAAAGAAGACCCCAACCAAAGGCCCCAAGCGATTTCTTCAACGAGTTCGCAATCAACCTTCCCCTTCTCCATCTTCATCTAATTCTTCCTCCCATTCCACTTCCCATACACCATCCAAATCCACTTCTAAATCTCATTCTTCCTCCTACCAATCCGAATCACCAACTCCCTCACCTCAACATTCCAACCAATCACATTCCCCTCATCCTTCAAACCGCGTTCACTCAAATCCATATTCTCACCATACCCCAGCCATCTCTATTTCAAACCTTAACCGTGATAAAACCCCATCTCCTAACCGCGTCAATATACCTCCTCCTCCACCTGAAAATTCTCCAAACCACATTCCTACACCACCTCTTCAAACCTCACCAACTATACAAAGAACCCCTCCTGTTTCTGTCCATACAGCCCATACAAGTTCCTCCTCTAACTCTAATCCTATAACTTCTGGAATTCCAACCACCAACATTCCACTTTCGACCGCACCCACTACCTTACCCATACCTCCCTCAACTGCTTCACCTTTCACCATACCTGCCAGCCGCCTCTTTCAAACCCTTTTAAACCCCCTACCTCAAACCGCTCCTCCTACACAATCTCAACCGCCTCCCTCAATTACCCAAATTCCCTCTACCTCAACCGCCCCTTCTGACTACCTTCAAATTTTTTCCACCCTTCAACTGATTCAATCACAGTTGATTGTAAACCAAGGCCATATGCTTAAACTGACTGAATCAAACCTTGCCCTGACCGCCTCCAACCGCACCCTTGAAGCCTCCAACCGCTCTTTGCATGCCAAGGTTGATGCTCAAACCGCTGAAATGGCTATCATGAAATCCCAATTGCTTGATGCCATTAAGGGGGAGAGATCACCTTCTGAATCACCTTCTGATGTGGCAAACATTGAAGCCGCACTCAAAACCGCAGCAGAGTCCTCCCTCTTCAAATTTAAAGTTGAACTTCAAGCTGCAGTTCTCACTTTCCTTGGGGACTCTGTCAACAAAGATCAGCTCAAGGACTTTATGCAACAATTGACAAATGCCTTTTGTGATTCTGTTGATCACACAATTGGCAAATTCAAGACTGAGCTGTTGGGAGACATAAGGAGCCTTAACTTTCAACCGCAGCAAGCCTCTACCTCAGCCGCTCCTATCCAAACCGCCTTGGATGACCTGCAGCTGAAGATCTTCACTGAACTGGACTCCCTAAAAGACAGAATAAATGTTGACCTCAACATAGTGGGAGACAGTATCAAGGAGCAGGTAACCACTTTTGATGGTGACATTTCCTTCAGATTTGAGAACCTCAAGGCAGGCTTCAACCTCAAGCTTGACAACTCCATCAAAGAATTGAAGTCCAATCTGAATGTAACAGTTGATCTGGACCCATTGAGAGATGCCCTATCTACTCAAACTGTGGCCATTCAGAATGAGATTTTCACTTTCTACAATTCTTTGAAGGCCTGCATTGAAGGATTCACTACTCAGATCAAGTAGAGTGTTGATGCAAACTCTAGATCGGTTGATGCTGTTGGAACATTCTTCTTGAATCTGTAACCGCACTTCGAATTGTTGAGACTACCCTTGCCAGACAGGTTGAAGATCTCAGAGCCCTCAGAAGAAATATCAGAGGTGAAAGTTCAGCCTTCAGACCTTCAGAACCGCAGTTGCCCCAGCAAGAAGTCAATCAACCAAGAGAGTAAGCGCGCCATCAACATCAACCGCCTCATCACCGACCGCGTCAGCATTAGGACTTCTCTTTTGTAATTCCTTTATCCTCTTTTTGCTGAACTCCTTTTTGTTTTGTTGGACCGCACTCCATGTATTTTTGTCCAACTTTCTTTTGTTTTTGAAACCTTTGTATTTTGCTTCTCTACCATTGTAAGTATAACCGCATTGGTAGTAATGAAAAATGCATCATTGGTTCCAAAACCTTGTTCATATCAAACTGCTTGTTTGTAGAACAATGAAACCTCTTATGGTTTATAACCTCATTCAAATATTTTCTAACTTAAAATCACTATTTTGAATTGATGTTTAAACATTCAGTTTAAACCGCACTTTGAACTTAAACTCACAATTTTTTTAAGTGCACTGAATGCATTTCTCTACTTTCCATATTGTAAGTTTTATCTTTTAGAAAGTATAGAAATCTATAGCTTAAGTTAAGTGTGTGCATTGACTTGGGACATGAATTACCATGTTAATTCTTATGGACATGTTCTTACCAAGTACAATGTTTGCTTTAGTTATAGTAGGTAATGGCATCAATCAAATAGGGGGAGATTGTTGGGTATGCATGTTTTAACCCTCCTATTTTGTATTAGATTTGATTGATACCATAACCTCCTGTCTATTTTAAGGACTTTAGGACCCTATGTAATGAAGCTTAGACTTCAATTTTTTAGCTAAGTCCATTTTATAGAATAGGTTAATCTTAGGCTTGAAGACTGGCACAAGATTCATTGGAAGCAAAGTTGCAGTTCCAGCAGTATTCAAAACCGCCCTATAAACCGCACTTGTAAACCGCAAGTGTAGTTCTACCTTGAATCTGCCTATTGAACCAACCGCATGCAACCGCCCTTGAACCGCATCTGTGCAGTTCATGTGCAACCGCATCCATGCAACCTCCTGGTGTAGCAAAACCGCATGTCCCTAACCGCATCTCACCAACCGCATCCAATGATTGGCTACTTGAAGTGAACCACTTTTTATCCGTTGGAATCCACGTCAGCAATATCAAAAGTCAACCACCAAATCTTGTTACGTGATTCAATGTCAGAGAAGATCTGCAAGGATCTTGAAAAGTTGACAGGTGTCCTAACCTCATTGCTTGCAGCTGGAGCATGATCAGCTTTATCTGCGGCTATTTGTACCAAAGGACAAAAGTGGTTGCTTTGTGGACCAATAGGATTGCATCAAGTACTGTCCTTACAACAGCTGTATCCAACGACTAGTTTCTTGATGCTTGGGTATAAATACCCCTAATCTTCACCATTTGAAGATTGCTTGAAAAATTGAGAAGTGCTGTGTTCATAGAAGCTGAAGCTCTGCCCAGAAATTGTTCAACCCTTTGAATCTTCATCTTCATACTTCAAGAAATATTCCCCAGCCCAGATATCAAGCCTTAACACATTCAAGAATCATTGAGCTCTATATCTTACAGATTTAAAGAGCCTTGATCTTGTTCTCACACACACACCTCACTTGTTTAATCACATAGATTATACATTTGAGATACACTGGTTATAGTCTAGGATTTGTTCTTCATAGAAAAGATTTTATTGTACTTTGTAATCTCTCAAATACTTAATATAAAATCTCTCTTAGAAATCCAAGACTAACCATCTTGGTAGTGGACGTAGATCGTTTATCGATTGAACCACTCCAAATAGCGTGTTCTTACTTTCTGCATTTATATTTCTTGTGCTTACTAATTATTTATCTTTGTCTCTGTTTGATCTTTATTTAGTTATCCATTATTGTGAAATAGTGTTTGGAGTTAACAAAGTCAAAACCACACGTGTTTGTAAAACTGCACTTCCCAAAACCGCATATCAAAACCGCATTTTACAAACCGCCTCTAAAACCGCTTTATACTCTATAATTCCGCTGTGCATTTTACACTATCACTTGCAGTCTATTATCAACTGCAAGAGGATTTTGTAAGCAAGAGGTTTAGTTTTTAAAAGAGGTCGAAAAATTTGTAACAGCTATTCACCCCCCCTCTAGCTGTATTTTCACCCTTGTTGCCACCTTTGGGACCAACAGTCACGCTGAGGGTACGACTATGTTCGCTTTGCTGGGGTCTTTGGCGGACATAGACAGGATAGATGAGTATGCCTGGGGAGAGGTAGGCTTGGCGGAGTTATACTTCGCTTTGGACAGATACAGCAGGAAGGCGTCCACCTCCCTGACCTGCTTCGAGTTCCTATTAGAGGTACACTCTCTTTCTTTTCCTTTATCCTTTGTACATATTGTGTATGCACTTTTGGTTTTTTGACGGGTTTCTTTGTTGGATGCAGGTTTGGGCCTTGGAGATTTTTGGCTATGCCTTATGGGACCATGTCCAGGAGGAGGCTTTTGCATACCCGGCGATTCGTTGGTGGACGAAGGACGCCCGGGTGAAGAGGACTAGCCGGAATAGGATAAAGATGTGGTACAGTGACATGGTGCCATTTTTGAAGGCAGAGACTAGCGATAGGGTTAATTTTTACCCTTGGAGCCGGTTCGAGGTGGATCAGCTGGGTGGCGCTGAGCACTGGATGAGCCAGAGGTGGATCCTGCGGGGACTCACCTGCAATGTTTACTATTTGGGGGAGAGGGTGACGAGGCAGCATGGTCTATGGTTGGTTGCTTTGGCGCCGGCTGAGCCTCAGACTGACATGATGTTTCCCCGGAAGGGGTTAGCGAACTGGGATTGGTTCAGAGGTGGGCGGCCTGCCCTGGAGTACGTTACTCAGGAGCCCTATTAGGCATTCGTGGTGTGCAAGCTGAGGACACCTCAGTTGCTGGCGAGGGAGGGGAATTCGGTTGTGAGGATCCCTCGGGCTGACTTTTCGTATATCCAGGAGGGGGTTAGGATGAGGGCACATATACCCCTACCAGCGGTGACGCCGCGAGCTTTCCGGCCTCGACCGAATGCTCAGGTATGTGCTGATCGCGTTCTGGTTATTTAGGCTTTGTACTTCTTTCGTCATTGCTTCGATTGTTTTTAATGCTTCTGTTTCTTCTTTGCAGTACTCGTCCCGGGACCTGGATCAACTTTTGCGCCAGGTTATCGGGGCAAAGAGGTTTATTCGCAACCTCGTGACGTGAGGGAATACGAAGTGTTCGGAGAGGGCGGTGCGGCTGGGATCTAGTGCCTCTATGCGGGAGAGGTCTATGGAGACTCCTCGCACTCAACCTAGGGGGTCGACGGATGCTTCTCCTTCTGGCTATATGGACAGGAGCGTGTGTAAGTACCCAAATCTAGCTCATGCCTTCCGGTTAAGTTTCCCGGCAATTCCCCGGACTTTCCTAAAGTTCAGGGGCAATTTGGGAACTTTCCCAAACCTTCCAAGGGGTAAGGGACTTGCTAGGAATTAAAATTCCAAGCAGTCCCTCGCTGGAAGGGAGTTTCTAGGCGCCACCTTGCTTGGTTCTAGAAACAGGCTGAGTCACCAAAGGATAATGCCGCACGGCTTCATTTGCCAGAGGTTAATGCCGCACGACTTCATTAGGAAGCACAAATCAGCCTATAAATAGAGGCCTCCTCTATTCATTTTGGAATACAATTTTGAGCACTGTTACTCTGCCCAACTGAAACCACGAATTTCCAAAATCCAAAACTCACTAAAAATCACCTCCCTCCTCTCCAAAATCCATCCAAAGTTACTCCTTCCTTAGGAAAACCTCAAGGGAGATAGAGGAACACCACCATTGGTAACCTCTCCTTCCTTTCTCTTTGAAATATACTTGTTATCTTGTCATATTGTTTGTTTGCTAATTATCAATGTATTTATTGCTATTATATGTGATTTATTGTCATAAAAATCAAGTCTTTATCATGTAGACATCATATCCCCCTTTCCCCTAATCACATATGATTCATGGAGAATCCATCCCAAGGATGAACAAGGGTCCATAAGTGGCTTGTTCTAGGGAGGATTCATCACAAGATGATGTGAAAGATCTCATCTGTATTGCATAAAAATGTCATCTTTTTCCATAAAAATGTCATCTTTATCATCATTATGTCATTCCCACTCCCTTGACCTTGCTTCCAAGGATTGTCCACCTAAAAAGGTTCTTAAAGGACATAGGAAAGCTTTAAAAGGTCTTCCCTTTACATGCATAGTCTTAGTTTTCATAGTGTTCATTACACTCATTTCCATAAAAATGCAATCGTTACTTTCCAATGCAACTCCCCATGTCCCTCATGGTTGGATCACTCTCCAAGGATTTTCTAGTGACCTTTCGAAGACACAAAAAGACATAGGATGAGTATAAAGATCCAATCTTTATACCCCTCCCCTTAGTCCCTTTGGTACTTGAAGCATCCCGTGGGGCGGATCGGTGTAAAGGTCTCATTTTTACATCGTTTCCTCCATTAAAGATGCCATAGTCGAAGTCCCTTTAGAAGTGGACGGACCTTAGCCCCTACATCTCCGATCATCACTTGAGACGAGCATAAATGTCCCTATTAAGCTCAAATTGTCTCAAGATGTAGGATTGATGGGCAAAGGTTCTCCCTTTCTAAAGAGTCTCATTCTTGGACTATAAAAAGGTGTCCCTCCATTCCGATCACATATGACCTTGTCCCAAAGAACGTTGGTTTAAAACACACCAAGGCTCTCAAGCCTAACATGGTTGATTATCCCAACGGGAGGGCGAAAAAGGTCACTTAATGATGATCATAAGTCCAAGATGAGCACGGGATCAAAATCCCGAATACATCAAAATCCAAGGAATCCCGAGCGATAACCAACTCAAATGGTTTATACGTCTGAAAGACGACTTGGCACATTCCCTCCCTTTTCAAATTACACACACACGAGAGCACAAAATAAGCACGAAAATTGGATCTTGGAAGACTTGCTTTGGCAAGGCTTCTTGGGTGAACGCCAAACGTTCTTCCCATGGAGTAACTTAACCTCCGGACCCTATTCCTTTTTTTCAAAGTTTTGAGGAAATCAAAATGGCGTGGCGACTCCGTTTTTCAATTTAAATCGGATGTCTTCAAACTGATGTGAAGCGGTGACCCCTTACACGAGAAAGCGGTTCGCAAAAACCGGCGATCTTGGGCCCACATTCACAGTTTGGCGACTCCGCTGGGGAAATCAAATAAGTTTTTTTTTTAAATGATACTCGGTATATAGGTGGAAACTATTAAATTTCCTCTTCAACGCCTCCTTGTGGAGTCGTGGATAAATTATGGTAGAACAATGCCACGTACCGATATCATTTCAAACGAAAAAGCTTTTGTGGGTTAGCCTTCCGCCGCGGATCTAATTTTCGTGCTTGTTTTTCTTTCATTATTTTTGCATGCATCTTGGTTTTTGAGATTGTGCATATTCTGAATACTGAACATGAAGCTTTCTGGAGCTGAAAAGGTGCCAAAATGTCCGGGAAAATAGCCTGGAAATGAAAAATATTGGAACCTGGAAAACTGCTTGATCCAGCCGTACGACTTGATCTGCCTGGATCATAGCCGGGCGGCTTCTTTGGGCAGTTCCACCAGGACACTTCTGAGGTTAATCTTGCAGCTTAGGCATCTTGGGGCTATTCAGTTCCAAGGCTGACCGGGCTCCAGAAAATTTACGTGCTTAATTGTTGCATTTCCCCCGTCCCGAAAATCATTCATTTTAAAACACATTTCTGAAAATCTCTGTTTTAACTCAAAAAGGAACATTTTTAGGAGGCCGCACACCACGCACACCATTATATCCTGTACACTTTGCACGCACGTCCTTTTAACCCGGGGTGGTTGTTCAGCTGCAGTCGCTGACAGCATTACGATGCTCCCAGGCGCGCACAGAATCATCCCAAACTCCCCATGGCAGCCAGTGTCGGCCAATGCACTAGTCTGTGTCTCACATTATAAAATCGTGACCTTTTGGTTGGTTTTTGGTCTAGACTGTGTCATATAGACTCATTGCATACCCTCGTAAAGGTCAAACCTTAGCCCATGTCGGAAGTCAGGATCTTTCGCGCAAGCGAAACTCTGCCGAAATCCGCCAAGGAAAAATTGGCAAAAATCTTGACTCCGGCATTGACTTCGACTTTGACCCGCACGGGATACGTAAGAGTCAAGCCCGAGTCCGCGCTAAAAATCAGGGTCTTTAGGGCAAGCGAAGCTCTGCCGAAATTCCGTCAAGGAAAAATTGGCAAGATCTTGACCCAGCATTGACTTTGACTTTAACTCACGCAGCGTATGCAACAAAGCTCAATGTGACACCGTGTCATTCGTTTTTTACCGTTCGACCCATGCCTATTATTTTCTCGGACAACGCCAACGTCAAAACATCAATCGCGTAAGCGAAACTCTGCCGAAATTCCGTTAAGGCTAAAAGACGAGACTTTTTCGGCATTGCCTTGACTATAATCCGCATCGCTAGTGCGTTAAAAGTTCTTATGACCCACTAGACCCTAGGAGCGTTCTTCTCTCTCGGTCGATGGGATCCGCGTGCCCTATAGGACCCTCGCCCGGGGCTGTCCACCCTGGGAGGTCAAAATACAGGTGGAAAACGAGGGGCTTATAGACGTAGTGACGGAACCCACTGATCCAGGATCTAGAGTAGTTGCGAAAAAGAAGTGCAATCCCTTTTCCAACCAAATAGAAATAAATAAAAGACACTGTTTTATGTAAACTGGAAGATTCTTAATTTGCATATTGCTTGAGCCTTCAGCCTTAAACACCTACCCCAGAGTCTAAACCTTACCTATCCCTTTCCCATAGCGAGAAAGAATTGGTGAGAATATCGGGTCAGCGGCTTGTCAGTGCAGAATTCTCAGATAGCTCGCCAGAATCCTTAGTCTTGTCAGCCCAGAGAGTCAGAATGGCAGATTTGAAAGAAAACAGCAGTGGTTTGGGTAACCCGATGACTAGGGAAGAAGAGCTAGCCTTAGCCTTGGAAAACAGTCGTAAGGTCCATGAGGAACAGCAAGCCATGCTTATCGATGCGCTCCGTCGTCATGGGGTTCAGATAGTGGTCGAAGCCAATGGTTCCTTGGTCATGGTAGAAGATGAGACTCCAGAAGCAGCAATCTCAGCTCCCCCAGCCTATAACCAAAGCCCTCCTCCATCCACTTATGATCCCTTGCCAAGGACTACCCCTTTTCAGTCCTTTCCAACATCCTAGGCCATCAGGGCTCCAACACCCTCGCCTCCTGAGATAAGACCCAGTTTTGTTCCCTACCAACAGAGAACAAATGCCACGACTACCCCAGTAACTCAG
The DNA here is from genome assembly GCA_022495995.1 of Adenophora triphylla var. japonica. NCBI lineage: Eukaryota > Viridiplantae > Streptophyta > Magnoliopsida > Asterales > Campanulaceae > Adenophora > Adenophora triphylla. The sequence goes on from JAFEMH010002759.1 coordinate 220,420, forward strand.
TCTCTGCATTATCCCATGGGACTCAATCCCTCTCCTCAGTGTGAACCAAATCCTCTGATCCCAAAACTCCAGTATCAACCTAACCTTTCCAACTTCGTCAACGCTTGTGAATTTACCTCCCTCCCAGACAGCGACAGCGAAGAGTCAGTCGGAAATGAGAATAGGAATGGATGGATTTACAGTGATGATGACAGCTCGGTAGAAGGAATGAACATGGAGCCAATGGAAGTGAAACTCGGAGGACCAGATAGGGTAGAAAATCACAGGCCTAGAAAGGAGGACTGTATTACCTCAAAGTGTGGTAAGCGTCATTGAGGTTGAACCCCTATCGGGAAGAGTGGACTCCATTGCGGTGTTAAGGGTCACCCCTGAGACTTTGTCTGAGAAAGAATGTATGGAAGCCCTAGAAAGGGTCTTAAAATTTGAAGCGACCCCGGTCCGCTTCCTATCTTACGACGACAGTGATATCTTCTTGGTAATCCCTAAGTCAAGGGAAGAGTCCAGAATACCCCTTAAATGGCGCCAAGTATCCCGACTTTCTTTTGCCATCATTGGTCATCAGAGTCAAGACGAGAGTTCCAACAGAAGTTGTTATAGTGAGACCGAGGAAGGCACAGTTGAAATGCCGGAAGGGACGGTGGAAGAGTGGTTAACCCAGAAGCCAAATAGCCCAGAAAACCCTCCTGTGAGTAAAGAACAGGAACCTACCACAAGGTTTGACCCCACAGAAATCCTTATCGATGATGTAATCTCCCACTTTAGGAAGTGTTTGGCCAATGTCAAAGATGCTGTCAGAAGGTTGACCCCGAGAGAAAGAAGGATATGCTTGACAGTGATTAGGAATGTGATCCTGCTTTCTTGAAAAAGTTGCTATGTCAAGGTGAGGAAGCCCCTAGCAAACCTCCAAATCCTGGGAACGATAATTCCTGTTGCATGTTGACCTTGAAAAGCCTGAATGAAACTGTCAAGGCTTTAAGTGAGGAAGAAGAAACTGAAATCAGCCAGTTGCTAAGCCAATGGGGAAGTCAGAATTCAGAAAAGGCCAGGAAGCCTGTAACCTGGAATCAGATTCGGGAAGCTGCCTATACCTCCGGTAGTGCTGTTAATCAAATTAATCAGCAGAGTTGGCCATATGCCAGCAAAAGCCCGCCTTTAACCCTGAAAGAGCTGAAGGAATCCTCCGGTAGGACTAATGACTCGGAGAAGTCTAACGTCTATGTGATGACTCGGTCTGGACAGATGAGTGTGGAACAGCCTAAAGGTGACAAAAGAAATGCCGTCTCCGAACCGAAGATAGACAAAAGACCTTATAAACCAGAAGCAGAAAAGCCAGACTCTGAAAAGGAAGACCCGGTGTTAACTCAGTTGAAGTGTACCCAAGCCAATATTTCCCTGTGGTCCCTGTTAACCTCCTCATACCCTCACAAATTGAAGCTAGAAGAAAGTTTGGCCAAGACCATGGTGCCCATAGATGTCACCCCAGATGAGGTCGTCCAGATGATTGGAAGTATCCACTATGGAAATATCATCACTTTCACTGACCTGGACCTGCCGAAGTATGGAGCCAGTCATAATGAGCCCCTTTACATCACAGTCCAGTTGGAAGAACACCGATTACCAAGGGTGTTAGTTGACAGAGGGTCTGCAATGAATGTCCTGCCAGTGAAAATGATGGATTTGTTGGATTTGAAGCCTACAGATTTGAAAACTTTCAGTCAAACTATTAAGGTCTACGATTCCACTGCTCAATCAGTTTTGGGGATTGCAACTCTGAAATTGTGGTTCGAAAAGAAAGTCATGGATGTAGACTTCCAAGTGATTGACATCCCCATTTCATTTACCGCTTTGCTGGGATGACCTTGGATTCACCAGATAAATGGGGTAGCCTCTACTTTGCACCAATGCATCAAGTTTTAGTCAAGTGATGGGACTATCACTACTATCTATGGAGACAGTGTCACCGTGGAATGAACCAGAATAGGAGGAATCCCGATACTGGAGATCAAACATGATGACGAAGGGCTTACTTTGACCGAATTCTCTGTGGCCTCCTCTAAAGCGCAAGTGTGTTGCACGGACCTCATTGCTACCTCTGACAAAATACCTCCTGCTATGCGAATGATGAGAAAGATGGGTTATCTTTTGGGGCTTGGACTGGGTAAAAGACTTCAGGGTCGCAATGCCGCATCGATGCAAAGGAACAGACCACCCGACATGGCCTGGGATACAAACCGTATTCTCAGGATGACAGAAAGGCTAAGGGAACAGTTCAGGAAAAGCAAAATGAAGGGGTCCGTCTCCGTCCTCACAGTTTGTCTCTGGCCCAGTACTTCATAAAAGGTAAGACCCAATATGATGAAGGTGATAGTCAGCTCTCCTTGAGGAAATTTCTTCTGGAAAACCTTGAGAAAGCACGTGGAAAAATAGCAAATCCTATTCGGAGGATGTTTCTTGACTTGCCAGACATTCCTGGTGCTACCACTACTATTCAGAACAAGTATGTCTTCAAAGAGCCAGTACTTTTCCCATCAGGGGTAATGGACTTCTCCGCTTTCGAGTTAGCTCTTCCAAAGATAAGCCATATAGAAGCTGCCAGTAGTAAGGACAGTGAGTCAGGTATGCAAAAGCTGTTTGATGAAGAAGCACAGATTCCTGACTTGATCGACTTCAGCTCAGATGACGAGATAGTTACAGTAATTGGAGACGGTGGTAAAGAACCTTTTGATCCCCGCACTTTGGTGACTAAGACAGAGATGCCTTTAAAGAATTGGGAGACATTCTTAGGGACGATAGCCAGCAGACAGCAAATGATCACGGAGCTTGGATTGGTTCCCCGTCCCTCTCAGTCCAGTCATGTCAATCACCCTGTCATCCGTACCCTTGAGTCAGGAGTCTTCGAATTCCAGTCCTCTGAGTCATCTGAAGGCCTCACGCCTGAAGATTATGAATATTTAGCCAATGTTATCTTTCCTTTTGCTTTGAATGAAATGATAGATCTTTTCGAGTATCCCCTTATTGCCAACTTAACAAATGATAAATAAACTAATAACTTAACAACATTTAATAATGATTCATTTGAACAAGATGCAAACATACTAAACGAACAATACATTAAAGAAATCTTTAAGCAGGTTACCGATAAAGAGGAAAACCGGGCCCAAGCTGCCGAGGAGGTTTTGACAAGTGTTAACTTGGGTACTGTCGAGGAACCTAAAGAGACACAGATTGGGAACTTCTTCCAGGGGGCTGAACAGGACAGACTGGTCAATCTGCTCAGAGAATACATGGATGTGTTTGCATGGTCATATAAGGATATGCCGAGGCTAGATAGTTCAATTGTGGAGCACAGAATCCCTCTGGCACAAGATGCCAAGCCACTAAAACAGAAGTTAAGAAAGATCAAGCCAGAATGGTCTCTACAGGTCAAAGAAGAGATTGAGAAGCTACTGCGGGTAGGATTCATCAGGGTCATTGAATACCCGACATGGTTATCAAACATCGTGACTGTGACTAAGGCCAATGGGAAGGTGCGCTGCTGTGTAGATTTTCGGGATCTGAACAAGGCCAGTCCCAAGGACGACTATCCGTTGCCGAACATAGACATCCTGGTGGACGCCACTGCTAACTACGAAGTCAAATCCTTTGTTGATGGCTTTGCTGGCTACAACCAGATCAAGATGGCCGAGGAGGACCAAGAAAAGACAGCCTTCACCACACCGTGGGGGACGTATTGCTATACGGTGATGTCTTTTGGGCTTAAGAATGCTGGGGCTACGTATCAAAGGGCAGCGACTGCACTCTTTCACGACATGATCCAAAAAGAAATTGAGGTCTATGTCGATGACATGATAATCCATTCCAAAGGTGTGGATGGATAGCACATTGTCGACCTGCGAAAGTTCTTTGAGAGGTTAAGACAGCATTCCATGAGACTGAACCCTGCTAAATGCACCTTTGGAGTGACAAGGGGAAAAGTGCTTGGGTACATGGTCACAGAATGAGGTATTGAAGTCGATCCCTGAAAGAGCAAGGCCATTATGGACACGAGGCCACCTCAAACTCAGACAGAGGTCAAAAACTTTATGGACAAATTATAGTACATCAGCCATTTTGTCAACCAGCTGACTACCATGTGCGAGCCCATCTTCAAGCTCATGAAGAAAAATGCGAACACTGAATGGACTGAGGAATGCCAGGATGCCTTTGACCAAATCAAGGCATACCTAGTACATCCTCCGGTGCTATTCCCCCTATATGGACATAAACCTCTTCTACTCTATCTCATCAGCATCCTTGTCTGGCGGTTGGGGCTATGCTCGCTCGGGAAAGAAGGACTCTCGGGTAGAAACGCAATTTAATTTGTCAGTCAGAAGCTGCAAGGGAGTGAGCTCAATTACTCGGCATGTGAAAAGACTTGTGCGGGGCTGAGTGCAGGTAGTCAGTAAGCTGAAGCATTACATGTAGGCCCACTCTGTAAACTTGGTCTCGAAAATGGACCCCATCAAGTACATCTTCGACAAGCCTTCCCTTTCAATGCGTCTAGCAAAATGGTCGTACTTCCTGGCTGAGTATGACATCAACTATGTGACGAGAAAGGCAATCAAAGGTCAAGCGTTGTCAGACCATCTGGCAAATTTCTCTAGCAATGAGGACCGAGGGCCTGAATCCCAATTCCCAGATGAAGGGATCTTCGCAGTTGAGCCTGAGAACCGATGGCAGCTTTTCTTTGACAGAGCCGCTAACAAAAGTGGAAATGGCATAGGAATGCTACTGGTTGACCCGAAAGATGAGCACACGCCAATAGCCTCAAGTTGAACTTCCCTGTCATGAACAATGCTGCAGAGTATGAAGCTTGTATTGCTGGTTTGGAGGCTGCCTTAGAAAGAAATGTCAAGGAACTCGAGGTCTATGGAGACTCAGCCCTGATTATTAACCAGGTCTCCAACAAGTGGAAGACTGTGGATCCTAACCTTCAGAGGTATCATGCCTACATAGAAGAGTTGACTGAGCAGTTCAGAGAAGTGCCCTTCCATTACCTGCCGAGAGACAAGAACAGATTTGCAGATGCCTTAGCTACTCTAGCCTGAGATCCCCGAGGGAAAGGCAATAAAACCATTTAGAGTGGGTAGAAGAGAAGCCCCAGCCTTTTGCTTCGAAATAGACTTGGGACCCGAGCCTGTCAAGGAACCCTGGTACAGTCAGATTTACCAGTTCCTCAAAGATGGGGAGTCAGCTTTCAGAGATGAAGAAGGTAGACCAAGGGAAGGCATCAAAGCCAAAAGCTTGCAGGCCTTGAAACGGCTGGCCTCTTACTATGTCATCCTAGGGGGCGACCTGTACAAGAAACGGTACCAAGGACCACTCATATTATGTGTCACCAAAGAAAGGGCAAGAGAGCTAATGACCGAAGTCCACAATGGTCCCTGCGGTCCTCATATAAATGCCTGAGCGTTGATGCAAGTAATCCTCAGAATGGGCTACTACTGGATTTCCATGGAAACAGACTGTGTCCAGCATGTCCAAGAGTGTGACAAATACCAACGGTTTGCCAACCTCAATCATCTCCCGCCTCATGACCTGTACTGCATGACGACTCCTTGGCCATTTGCAACTTGGGGTATTGACGTAATAGGGAAGATAGCCCCAGCTGGAAGCAATGGGCATGAGTTTGTGCTAGTGGAAGTAGACTACTTTACTAAGTGGGTAGAGGCAAAGTCCTACAAGGTCCTCACTTCCAAGAAAGTAGCCTAGTTTGTCAAAGAAAACATCATGTGCAGATATGGGGTGCCTGATGAGGTCATTTCAGATAACGGGTCACACTTTGAAGGGGAATGCGATAGATTTCCGTCAGAGTTCAGAGTCACTCGCCATAAATCGTCCCCTAACAGGCCTCAGACCAATGGAGCAGTAGAAGCTGCCAATAAGACACTCAAAAGGATTATCCGAAAAATGGCCACCCGTGGTCGTGACTGGCCCGAAAAGTTGTAACTGGCACTCTGGGGCTACAGGACGTCTATCAGAACAGCCACGGGAGAAACCCCCTTCGCCCTGACCTACGGGATGGAAGCAGTGCTGCCAGTAGAGTTGGAAATCCCGTCATTGAGGGTCCTCTTGGAAAACAGTGTCAATGAAGTAGAATGGCTACGCAGCTGGCACAATGAATTGGCCCTACTTGATGAAAGGAGACTAAAATCTATGGAACACACCCGAGCCTACCAGAGGCGAATGGCCAGGGCATTCGACAAAAAGATCAAGGCCAGAGACATCAAAGAGTGTGACCTAGTGCTGAAAGTAAAGCCCCCTACCAGAGACAACCCTCTGGGAAAGTGGGAACCCGTTTGGATCGGCCCGTATGTGGTGCAGAAGATACTCTCGAGAGGAGCAATGAAGCTTATGGACCTGGACGGCAATCCCTTTCTTCATCCAGTCAACGGTGACAAGCTTCGCCGGTATTATGTCTAAAAAAATATATATATAATAAAATAAATAAATAAAAAAAAGGAGAAAAAGTAGTGCAAAAAGAGTAATACCCAACTAGGATGAAAACCCCAAAAAGGGCGGTTTAGGAAAAAAAATAGGGTTGCACATAAAAAAGTACAAAAAGAGTAATACCCAGCTAGACTGAAAACTCCAAAAGGGGCGGTCTAGTTAAAAGACAGGGTTGCACATAAAAAAAACACAAATCCCAATAGTTCACCAGAATGAACTACGGAGACCTGAGCCCCTTAGTCTTTCTTGTAAAAGGGGAACATAGGCAGCCAGAAATGGTTCGGTCTAAACAATAAATAAGACATCTGAATTTCCATGAAATGTGTCTTGAATAAATTCTAAGATAATATCTTTGTTAATTACAAGTCAAAAACTTTTTGATGAGTTCAAGCACGGTCTACTCTTGACTCTGCTAACCTGCTATAAAGATTAAAACATACAAAAAAGACCTAATAAACTAATGTGTTTGCAAATGGCAATAAGTAGATGCTCGGAACAGGTCTCTCAGTTGTCATTCATCGAGTCTTCCTTGCTCTTCTTTCCTTTACCTCGACCCAGTAGAGTGTTCTTCCTCTTCTTCTCAATGATGTCGGTCTCCCTCATCCCAATCTCAGGAATCCTCACTGGAGCCTCCACAAAACCTGTGTCAATGAGCGCCTTCTCTGCCCTGGCACGAGCTCGTATCTCCTCCCTCTGAGCCTCGATAAGAGGAGCGACCTCCGATAGCCTCTCATATCGAGCTTCCATATCTCTAATAAGGTCACCTGACTAGTTATGGGAGCTAGCCTTGGCCTCAGCTTCCCTCAAAGTCCTGCTCGAGTCATAGTCAACCCCCAATAAAGCCTGACGTCTCTCTCCCAAAATGACGTGAGTCCCCCCCATTTCCTTCTCATACCAGTCCAAGTAGGCCGTGGTCAAGATAGTACTCTTCCTGCTCTTGAGAATGGCCCTGGGTGGAAAAGCGGCGTATGTCCAAGCCCTCGAGAAAAATGAGAAGCTGGCTGGATCCCTCATGTCAAAGACACCACCTCCATGGTATGGATGTCCTCCCAATCATCCAAAGGATCCTGCAAGGTCCCAAATTGCCTAGACACTAAGCAGGAGATGTAGAAAGATGACCATGAAAGCCCCAGAACCCTCACTATATAAGACTCCTGAAATGTCCTACGAGTCTGCAACCTCCAATGAGGCACCCACCAGTGAATGTTCGAGGTGGACAATGGAGCCATCATCAGCTCCCAGCTACCCTGATCCTGTTGCCTAGGTGCACCTCTCCGGGAAATCACCCAAGGGCACTGAGTAGGCGAAGCCCCAGGCAAAGCTCCAAGTCTCTCCTGTAACCATAAAGTCAACACCGCTGGGCTCCCAGACCTCATGAAATGGTCCCCCCTAGCCATCCTGTTAATGCCATGCAATGTCTCACCCAGAATCAGTGGGATAATATCTCTTCCAGCCCTGTAATCCCTGACCATGTCCAAAAGGCCACTATGGCAGACCCCGAAGGACTCGGCAGTGAACAGAAAAGAGAACACGCAGAGGATAAAAGCATCCATAGCCACTGTGGTCGCAGCCGTATCTGGAGACCCAAACCTGCTCGGGATATCAGAAATGTCGATCCTGTCAGGGGCTATCATCATCCCTTCGACTTCTTTCGAAGAAATTTGCAAAAAAGATGCCAACTTTACAGTCACCGGCATGTCCCCGGTCAAAGGAATCGAAACAGCTTCAATTTCTGGACCCCCAATCAATGCCCGAAAGTCTTCAAAGGTTGGAATGAGCTCATTATAGGAAAAGCAGTAAACGTGTCTCCGGACGTCCCAAAACCTCGTTGCTGCTCTCAAAAGGTCCCAATCGGGCGGGAGATCCTTCAAATGCCATAAAGACTTGATCTTGAATGCATTGTCGAATAGTCCCTTATGAGATTGGAAGTTATGCCTCATCCAAGATTGAAGATCGGACAGAAAACGATCTCTTCTCCCCTTTTGCAATCGGATTGGTTTCTCCATTGGTTGTGATCAAAATTGATGATTTTTGGTCAAAAATGTGCTCTGGGATCAGTTGGGACAAGCCTAGGGTGAAAATGAAATGAAAAGGCCCTTCCATGATTTTATTTGAAAAAATCGGTTCGAGACAAGGTTTCCGGTCGCACGGCTTCTTTTGCCCGGGAGGCTGGCCATGCAAAAAAAAAAAAAAAAAAAAAGATCTGCAGCAACCAAAGCTGCTGCCTAAGTGGAGTTCTTACCCCACTTTCTCAATGAAACCTGCATAAAATCATGCCCAAACACCATTTATACAATCACATGTCATCATAAACCATTTTGGCCCAATTTCCGAGCAAAAAAGATGCTCCGAGGCTCAAGTAATATGCAAAACCATTAAGCATTAATAAGAAAAGCAAATAAAAGATAATTACATTGTTTTCGCCTCCTTAGCGCCCAAATAAAAAAAACAAAAAAACAAATTGTGCAAAATTGTTCATTGTTTTCCTCTCTCTTCCTCTTAGTTAAATCTAAGGAACCCTAAGCCTCCGACTCATCGTCGTCACTGCTTAGCTTGTAGAACTCAGGATTCCTCATCAAATCTTCATTATTGCTCACATCAAACAGGTTGACGACCACGTGCTCATACTCTGCCAGCTGCTCCAAGATGTCCGTGTTGGGTCCCCGCCCCTGAGGCACGGCGCTGGTGCATGAGGCTTGATACCCTGAGGCTGATGAGGTAGAGGTTGTGCTCCCAACTGTTGGTGTAATGTCCTAGGATTTAGTTATGTTTAACTTAAAACTGTTATGTATCATCTTTATCGTTTAAATTTTATTATTTGATTATTATATATTTTGCATATTTATTGTAATAATCTCCGTCCCTAATTATTAAGTGAATAATTAGTATAAATGTTAATGGATAATCATATGATGATTATATGCATAGAGATGCACATTAAATTTATGGGTACTTGTAAGTGAACAAGTGACTGGACATGACCCATATGAGAGTTATGTCATGGTCAAATGTCATAATTAAATCTCATATGGTCACTTCATTTAGTCCCTAGACCTGAGATTATCATGACCTTATATATGATGAAAGTTATGTTTGATTTTAGTCAAACGATATCTTAACATGATATTTATAAAGGCTATCTTTGGCATGATCGAAATCATGATGGGAAGGATGATAAGTCAAGATGGAATTTGTCCATCGAAAGAGAGATGTTTTGCTTGGGCCCCTCGATGAGTGATAATGATGAAAGTGTATGGCCATACCCCAATGCAATTGGATTATCATTATAATCAAGATCGAGAAAGCATTGAAAAAATACAAGTTGACGTGGACCATGACTTGTGTTCAATATAACATCGTGAGATAAAGGGAGAAATTGAAGTGTACCATTGGAAACGTGAACTCTTACGTTATATTAATTGGGTAAATATAATGGCTTGCTAGAGTCTACTTATGTTTTATGAGGGTCGATATGATCGGGCTCATTGACAACATAATATAATCCTATTGGGTCACACACAATTAGAATGAATTGGTTAAACCAAAGAAAGAATAATTGAGAGTTCCTGCATATGGCTTACTGGGTCGTGCGATGATCCTGGCCAACTGGCAAATGTCGCCGCGCGACAGATCATGCCAAGAGGCATTTACAGCTTAGTTTCCTAATACGATTAGGGCACAAATATTAATACTATTGTAGTATAAATATGAGTCTGTGAGCAGCCGAAAACTAGCCGAATTTTCAAAAGGAAAATCACAACAAAAGGTTTCTCAATATTCTCTCTAAGGTTTAAGGATCTAGCAATCCTCAAGAACCGTTCTTGGTTTATTCAAAGGTGTGGATACTACTAGAGGGTCTTCGCTCGTACGACGATCAAGGCCTGGAGTTCGAATCTGAAGATTCAAGTTTTTGAATATCGAAGATTGTGATTCAAAATCACACCGATAGATTGTTCGATAGCTCATGAACGGAAAGCAATTAAGGTTGGTAAATTCTATCTCATAGGAATTCAATTTAATCGTATAGAATGGATCTTAGGGATCTTGGGTTTTGTGTTATTTAGATGCTAATTCCGCTGCGCATGGACCCATAAAACCCAACAGTGGTATCAGAGCCCTGTTCGTATAGTTAAGTTTGAATTAACATGCTAGAATGTTTATATAAATTGTTTATATGTTCGTTGCATGTTTTGTATGCGGTAGAATTTTATTATTTTTTAAACAATGTGCCAAAATCGTTTTCTGTTCATATTGAATTAAATCTGTTAAAAGCTGTTTATATGATTTAATTGCTTTATGATTGGAATTGATTGAAGTTCAGAAAAACTGCCAGACTGGCAACTCACGTCGTGCGACAGAGTTGGAGATGGCCTCGTCTGGTCGCACGACAGATCTGGCCTTCGGGAAGCTTCTGTCACGCGATAGACTTGGCCTGATCTGGGCAGAATCAGTTTGTTAACTTTTTCTTGCTAATCTGTGATTATGTTTATAATCTGATATATTTCTGTCTTAATCTGGTTGCTATAAATTCCTGGAAATTAAATTTATAGGGATATGCTAGATTAATTCATTGTTTATGCATGCTTAATTAATTTAAATATGATTTTATTAATTGTTGCGATGCATGAATTATATGTTCTTATGTGTTAAGAGATTTGTTAAATGTTTAGTTGAAACATTGAATTATAATTTCCTGAATGTTTAGTTGAAACATTAAAATTTTTGTTTTCTGATTGTTTATGAGAAACAAGTCAGTTTACGCAAAATTTAAAAGAATCTGATTGTTTATGAGAAACAAGTCAGTATACAAAGTATTGATTATGTTGCAAATCAGAGCTGGTATTCTAATTGTGCATGTCTAGGAGAGTTCTGTCGAAGGAGAGATTTGGTACTTAAGTAGTCCTTGTGGCTCACCTATTTTCTTGGGAACTTACCTGGTGCGCGATTATGATTATCTTTGCTGATATGCTTATAATATGCTTCAAGAACCTTCATTTAACTTTTAAGTTCTTTATGCCAATCCATGATTAAAACACTTGAGACCACTCGGATAGTTTTGGGTGGGCTTGCCATAGCAAGGTACTTTGATTCTATTCGTTTGCGAGCAAGATGAGGAAATGGTGGTTCCTATACGTTTAAAGTGGATGAACTTAATTGGGTTATCAAAATGGTTTTGGACCCAAGGCATAAGATGAGATTAGAATATGCTTAGACATATGATGTTTTAAATAAATCTCATAAAAGATCTAAGAGTCATATACGATATGATTGATGTTTTCTACCTAATTAATTTTAATCTTGAGCGGTGCGCCATAGCGTACTTGAGATTAAATTAAAGTTGGATCTTAGCCCATTAAATGTATATTATGCTTATAAGCATTGGAAGGTGTATAATTTAGTGGGAGTATTTGTGAAATACATTATTTGCTCTTAGATGATAAATGTGTTGATATTAATATGTGTTCATATAGTTTGCATATTTTGTTGTAGAAATAGCATAACACAATAAATTGCGATTCGTCCTTATGAAGGACAAAGTTCGAAAAGAACAGTACAAGTTATTCTGATTTGATCAGATGCTCAAGAAGTGTTCTAAAGTAAAATTGTACGTTCTTGACGAATCCATTCCTGTTGAATCCAATGCAAATGTTGCAAAGGGCAGATAAGGAGCAACATAAGAAACATAGAGATGATTCCTATGATGTTGTTTGCCTTATACTTGCCACCATGTTTGAAGGCTCTTATGCAGAACCTTGAACACATGGAAGTTACTTTTGTTCTAGCACAACGCAAAAGGAAATGTTCCAAATGCAAGCTAGGCAAAATATGTATGTTGTGGTGAAGGCTCTTAATGCATGAGATGCAAAAAGGAGCAATCCACAAGAGTGTTAATGGTTAACACGAGAAAGGGGTTCATAAAGGAAAGCAAAGAAGGTAAAGCAAAGGTTGCTAAACCTAGGGAAAAAGTTGCCAAAGCCAAAGAGGCTAAACCCAAAATGTCTCAAAAGGATGCATTTTGCTACCATTGTAATGAGATTGTCATTGGAAGCAAAGTTGCAAGGCTTATTAGGAAGGCCAAAAAGGTGAAGAAGGGCAATATGATTGCTACTACTTCAAGTGTCTATATGATAGATATTTTCCTTTTGACTTCTTGTTCTTGGGTATATGATATCGGACATAGATCCCACATTTGTTTAAATGTGCAAGGAACAAAGAATAGAAAGCTACTCAAAGAAGGTAAATTAAACCTATGCGTGGGAATGAAGCAAGAGTTGCTGCATTAGCCATAGGAACTTATGAAGTCAATTTACCTAGTGAACTAGTACTTGTTTCGAACAAATGTTACTAAGTTCCGGATTTGGGTAGGAGTATTATTTTCGTTTCTTATATAGATGATGAAGGATATAATTTTCTTATTGAGAATAAGAAGTTTTATATTTATTTAATGATATGCCTTATTGTATTTCATATGTCATTGAATGGTCTTCATATTCTTGATGATGAGAAACAAAATAATATTGAAGATATCTATAATATAAATGGGAAATCTAAACCGAATAATATGAACAACGCGTTCATATGGAATTGTCGGCTTGGTCAGAAAAACAAGATACATATATCTAAACTCCATTAACATAGACTTTTAGACTCATATGACTCTGAATCATTTGAGAAATGTGGATCTTGTTTATTGGGATTATTGACCAAACCACCCTACACTAAGAGTAGTGGGAGGGCTACTGTCTTATTGGTCATTATACATGAGATGTATATGGACTATTAAGCAGCATTGCTAGGGGAGGATTTTGGTGTTTCATCACATTCACCGATGACTTATCTAGATATGACTATGTCTATCTGATGAAGTCCAAAGGTGAATCGTTTGACATGTTTCGAACATTTCAAGGTGAAGTACAAAACAACTTGGCAAAACTATTAAGTACTTTGATTAGATCGAGGCAGTGAATATTTGAGCCAAGAGTTTGACAATCATCTCAAAACTATGAAATCGTTTTAGAGTTGACTCCACCTGGAACACCACATTGTATGGTGTGTCTATAGGAGGAATTGAACCTTGTAGGACATGGTTCGTTTGATGATATGTCAATTTGACTTTCCTATTTCCTTTTGAGGATATACATTAGAAATAATGCGGTTACACTGAAATGAATCTCTACTAAATCGGTTCTTAAGGCCCCACATGAGATGTGGTATGAAAGAAGACTTAGTTTGTCTTTCAAGAAGATTTGGGTTTGCAAAGCTTATAAGAAGAGACTTGTCTCTGATAAGTTAGCACCAAATCTGATAAGGTTATTTTCGAAAATTAATCTTACAACCGCAAAGAGAACAAAAATGTTTGTTGCTCTGTACGATTCGTTTCTTGAGAAATAGTTTCTCAATAAAGAATCTAGTGGGAGTAAAATTAATCTTGAAGGAGTTCAAAAATCGGAAAATAACATGGAACCAAGAGTATAGATGGAACCAAGTTCACAAAGAGTTGTGGAACCGGTTCAATATGCACAAGTCCATCATAGATCGGATAGGTTACGATCCGAACCCGAGATATATTGATTTCTCGTATCGGAAAATAATAAAGTGGATGTCATTGAGAATGACGATCCTACTTCCGATCTTGAGGCGATGTCCACTCCTAATTCGGATAAATGGTTAGGAACCATGGAATTCGAATTACAATCCATGTTTGATGATCAAGTTTGGAACTTGATTGAGCCACGTGAAGGTGTAAAAACTAAAGGGTGCAAGTAGGTCTTCAAGACCAACATGGATGGAAAGGTGTATACTTTCATGACTAAAGATTGTAGCAAAGGGATTTAGGCAAATTCATATTATTGACTATGTTGAAACCTTTTTGCCAGTTACAATGCCAAAGTCTATTAGAGTTTCAATTGCCATTATCGCATATTATGACTATGTGATATGACAAATGGATGTCAAACGGCTTTCTTAAAATGGAAAGATTATTAAGGATGTGTATAGTACACAACCCGAAGTTTTGTTGATCCAAGATATTCTAATAAAGTATGTATGTTGCAAAGATCCATGAGATGGGTTGAAGCAAGCTTCAAGGAATTGGAATCTTCATTTTGATGAATCAGTCAAAGAGTTTGACTTCATCAAGTACGAAGATGAACCTTGTGTATGCATGAAATTCAGTGGGAGCATAGTATTATTTCTATTGTTTTATTACAATGATATCTTACTCATTGGAAAACAAAGTTCCGACACTTAAGACTGTCAAGTCTTGGTCAAGGAAAGATTTCTCAATGAAAGATATGGGTAAAGCCACTTACATCCTTGGCATCAAGATCTATAGAGATAGATCTAAAAGGGATAAATTGGTTTGAGTCAAAATACTCACATTGATAAGGTTCTTAAAAGAGTCTAAGAAAAGTAACTTGTCAATGGGTCATGGTGTTTCTCTTAGCAATACTCATTGTCTTATGACAACCGATGAGCAAACGGGAATGAATAAAGTTCCATATGCTCCGACATTTGGATCTGTCATGTATGCCATGATTTGTACTAGATCCGACATCTCATATGCTCTAATCATGACGAGTCGATACCAATCTGATCCTGTTAAGAACCATTGGATGGCAGTCAAGACGATCCTTAAGTAATTAAGAAGAACTAAGGATACGTTCTTGGTATTTGAAAGGTTGGAAGTTAATCTTGTTGTAAGGGTTACATAGATGCTAGCTTCCAAACTGACAAAGTTAATTTAAAATCGCAATTAGGATTTGTGTTTATGCTTATTGGAGGTGCGGTTGAAAGATTCCAAGCAGAAAATCGTAGCCAATTCTACTACTATGGCCGAATTTTAGCAACATATAAATGTAGCTAAAAGAGGCAGTTTGGATCAAAAGTTCATTTAGTGTTTTGGAAATGTTCCAAGTATCACTAATCGGTAGAACTTTGTTGTGATAATTGTGGTGTCATTTGTGCAAACAATGGAACCAAGGTCACAACGGTGATCCAAACACATACTTAGACGTTTTTCAAGAATTCATAAAGAATGAGAAGACGTTAAGATATGCAAAGTATCAACCGATGATGACATTAGGGATTCACTTACAAAGACCCTCGCACAGGCAGAAGCATGATGGTCATGTTAGGTCCATGAGTATTCGATACATAGATGGAGCCTAGTGCAAGTGGGAGATTGTTGGTGTAATGCCCTAGACTTTAGTTATGTTTAACTTAAAACCGTTATGTATCATCTTTATCGTTTAAAGTTTATTATTTGATTATTATATATTTTGCATATTTATTGTAATAATCTCTGTCCCTAACTATTAAGTGAATAATTAGTATAAATGTTAATGGATAATCATATGATGATTATATGCATAGAGATGCACATTAAATTTATGGGTACTTGTTAGTGAACAAGTGACTGGACATGACCCGTATGAGATTTATGTCATGGTCAAATGTCATAATTAAATCTCATATGGTCACTTCATTTAGTCCCTAGACCTGAGATTATCATGACCTTACATATGATGAAAGTTATGTTTGATTTTAGTCAAACGATATCTTAACACGATATTTATAAAGGCTATCTTTGGAATGATCGGAATCATGATGGGAAGGATGATAAGTCAAGATGGAATTTGTCCCTCGAAAGAGAGATGTTTTGCTTGGGCCCCTCGATGAGTGATAATGATGAAAGTGTATGGCCATACCCCAATGCGATTGGATTATCATTATACTCAAGATCGAGAAAGCATTGAACAAATACAAGTTGACGTGGACCATGAATTGTGTTCAATATAACATCGTGAGACAAAGGGAGAAATGGAAGTGTACCATTGGAAACGTGAACTCTTACGTTATATTAATTGGGTAAACATAATGGCTTGCTAGAGTCCGCTTATGTTTTATGAGGGTCGATATGATCGGGCTCATTTTCAACATAATATAATCCTATTGGGTCACACACAATTAGAATGAATTGGTTAAACCAAAGAAAGAATGATTGAGAGTTCTTGCATAAGGCTTACTGGGTCGTGCGACGATCCTGGCCAACTGGCAAAAGTCACCGCGCGACAGATCATGCCAAGAGGCATTTACAGCTTAGTTTACTAATATGATTAGGGCACAAATATTAATACTATTGTAGTATAAATATGAGTCTGTGAGCAGCCGAAAACTAGCCGAATTTTCAAAAGGAAAATCACAACAAAAGGTTTCTCAATATTCTCTCTAAGGTTTAAGGATCTAGCAATCCTCAAGAACCGTTCTTGGTTTATTCAAAGGTGTGGATACTACTAGAGGGTCTTCGCTCGTATGACGATTAAGGCCTAGAGTTTGAATCTGAAGATTCAAGTTTTTGAAGATCGAAGATTGTGATTCAAAATCACACCGATAGATTGTTTGATAGCTCAAGAACGGAAAGCAATTAAGGCTGGTAAATTCTATCTCATAGGAATTCAATTAATCGTGGTAGAACCGATCTTAGGGCTCTTGGGTTTTGTGTTATTTAGATGCTAATTCTGCTGCGCATGGACCCATAAAACCCAACAGGTGCCTTCTCTTGCGTATGGGCTCCTGCACATTCGCCCTAGCCCTGGAAGCGCAGGCTAGCTTCCTCAGAAGGGACCGAGCTACCTCCTTCCAACCCCTGTTATGCCGTACCAAGCCATCATAGGTACGAGCAGGAACCTGTGAGAAAAGAAGAGAAAAACTCAGAAAATCTCAGAAAAAAACTCGAAATCGCAGAAAATAAAGGAAGTCGAAAAGAGAAGAAGGACCCTAGAGATGCTTATAGTGTTATCAGCAGGAAGAGTATACTCGGGCTCCCTCACATCAAGAATAGGCACCATGAACATCCTTGGTACCCCGTTTACCACATAGGAGAGATGAGATGGAGGCATAGGCGGATCAGTCGGCTCTGCTTCCCCGTAACCCTGAGCAGCGGCTATCTTCACTAGCTTCTGCGGCATCCTCAACCGCGCCTTCACAAAGGTGGCATACGGGGTATCAAAGTCAAAATACTCCTCAGCTGCCACACCAGCCTGATACCTCTCTATCTGATCCGCCAACCAATGCCTGGGCTGCAGCATGAGCGGAGGAGGATCATGAGGGGTGATAGCGCCCAAAGGAGGGACATGGCTGTGCTGCCCGGAGAAGCGGTCCCCCAGATAAATGATATCACAGGTCAGCCCTGTCAGCCACCTCCTCTGCCTGGTCGCCACCAAGGCATCCCCTATCAGAGCCTCTGGATACCTCCCCCAGGGATAGAAGTCCACTCCCTCGTGACCGTCCCTATTGATGACGGGTCTCACCATCTTGTAATCAAAAGTAATCCGGGTCTTCCCGGTGAACTTATCCCTAGCCTCTCCCCTCCAGTGAATCATAGTCGGGAAGGTAGCCGGATCACTCTGTTGGTTCCAAGGAAAGAACCCGATCACCTCACAAAACCAGACCTGCATGTTCAAAACAAAAAGGTCATTTCTCTCATAAAAATCTCAAGACAGAAAAGTAAAAGAGAGAAAATAAAAGTGAGAGTACCTCAAGAGCAAAAGAAAAACAATCCATAGATGCAGCCTTATTCCGGCTATACAGATCCAAAGAGAAGTAGAACTCAGCTAATCCGGCCCCACCCCAAGAGACAGCCCCAACCTCATCCAAATTCTCTAAAGAGTCAAGAAGGCAAAGCATTGCCAATGTCCCAGAGTTAGCAAAAATGGTGGCTGACAGTAGCAACCACAAGAAAGCTCTCGCAAGCTGGTGGGCAGTCACATCATTGGCTGCAAACTCCACCATGCATCCCAGAACCGCAACCTTAACAAACCTTGTCTCCATCCCAAGCCCCTTAGGACTGAGGTCAAATCCCACCAAAGCTCTAAACTCGACCGCAGAAATGTGATCCCTCCAGATCACAGGCCTCCCAGTAAATCTCAAGCCGGTAATAGCAGTGAAGTCGGCAGGAGACACTGTAATCTCTCCCCAGCTAAGATGAAAGCTGTGAGTGGTGTCCCACCAGAACTCTGAAAGGGCCTGGACCAGCCCCTTGCTTTTAGAGGTCAAGTGAATGCCTCTACCAATAGCCTCAATGAAAGATTCAAGCCCGGTAGCTATCACCAGCTGCTTAGGATTCACACCATCCTTTTCGAAGTTGGGCATCCTATCCCACAACTTCACCGCCACCTCAGCGGGTCCCCTCGACTTGCTTTCCTTTAGGAAAACACAACAAAAAATGTGTCAGTCCTTCATTTCATCTCAAAAGCATGCATATATTCAAAAAAGTGCACATGTTGCCAAAGAGAAAAGCATTCATAAGAGAGTTCTAGCATCCTTTGCCTAGAAAACGTGTCTTTCATCATTTGAAACACGTCATCTCGAGCACATTGCTCTCCCAAGCACAAAAATTCCAATTTTCGCAAAATTCTTTGCACATAAGCTTTAATTTTTCAAAATGGCATGCATGAATCCTTTTCATCGTCCAAAATCTTGCTTTCCCATCCATGATAAGAAATTAACCTAGTTCTAGCACATGCAAGGACTCCGTCACACTTTTGACATTATTTTTCTTACTTTATTTTCAAAAAATGAGTCATTCTCATACTTTCTCAAATAAATTGCACATGCATGTTTATTTATGTCCATAGCCTCATAGGTTAATTATCAAATTCCCAAAATCATCAACAAAATCACAAGAAAAATTCAAAAATTCCCAAAAAATTGGGTCAAGCCCTAAATCAATCAAAATTCAACCAAAATTGAAAAAATCAAGCAAATCAAGAATGCTTACCCCAATTGATTGAGGTTTCATCGATTTGTGCTCCCTCTTGCCGGGATAAAGCTCGAAAGGAGGAGTAGTGAAGTCGTATTTTTGCTCGGTTTGAATGAATTCCCTCCGCCTCCTCCTCGCAGCATCCGACAAGGTTCTACGCGCTTGTCAAGGCACAATGTTCCCCTCTTGATCCATCTCGAGCAATAGAAGCTAAGGAATTGGAAATTTTCCAAAATTTCTCTCTCTTTTCTCCCCTCTCTCCTCGGCAGAAACAACTAACAATGGCTGTTGCCCGTTTCAATTCTGTTTAAATTAATCTGTAGAAATAAGGTTCAAAGCCGTACGGCTTCTTTTTCTCCACCTCACGCCGGGCTGCTTCATTCGCTCTGAGCTGAATTTACACTTTTGCCCCTGGACTTTCCATTTAGGCATATAATTCTCGTTATCTCTTAACAAAGTAATGTTGTTTCCCAAGAAATCTCCGTTACCTCTAAGTAGAATGATGTTTTCTCAAAACGCCTCCGTTACTTCCGTTATAACGGAATAACGTCAGGTGACACCCTCCGAATTGTCAAAACTCAAACTTTAGCCACCTCTATCTCTTAGATAGCGAAGTACGCTTTAGTTTCTCCAAACTTTAGCTACCTCTATCTCTTAGATAGCGAAGTACGCTTTAGTTTCTCCAAACTTTAGCTACCTCTATCTCTTAGATAGTGAAGTACGATTTAGTTTCTCAACTTCAGCTACCTCTATCTCCTTGATAGCGACGTAAGCTTTAGTTTAATCAGGTGACAGCCTCCATTAATTGTCAAATCAGGTGACAACCTCCATTAATTGTCAAATCAGGTGACAACCTCCATTAATTGTCAAGCCAGGTGACAACCTCCATTAATTGTCAAACCAGGTGACAACCTCCATTAATTGTCAAGTCAGGTGACAACCTCCATTAATTTTCAAATCAGGTGACTCCTCCATGAATCGTCAAAATCTCAAGGATCCTAGACATGTTCCTAACTATCTAGTGAGACTTGAACTACGACCAAGGCTTGATTCCTCTGGGATATGTAGGTATCCTTTCATAAAGGTCCAGCCATCTGACCACATTGATCACCCTTTTCTTCATCACTCCTCAGTGGTGAAGTAGCCTTTCATAAAGGTCCAGACATCTGACCACATTGGTCACTCCCTTCATCTGGCATATTCCCGATAGGATCAGCCATTTGACCTCCTAGGTCACTTTCTTTCCATCTTCCTAGCAAGGAACCAGTTTCTCTTTGCCATTCCCCTGTAGATTTCTCAAACTACGATCATGGCTTGATTCCTCCAGGATACGTAGGTAGCCTTCCAAAGGCTCAGCCACTAGTCCTCCGTGGTCACCCAATCCGTCTCGGCAGTTCGCCAGATTGGATCCTTTTTTATCGACAACCCCACTCGCCCTGCAAGTGATGTTGCCGAGGGGCTTCTGTAAGTACCCAAATCTGGCTCATGCCTTCCGGTTAAGTTTCCCGGCAATTTCCCGGACTTTCCTAAAGTTTAGGGGCAATTTGGGAACTTTCCCAAACCTTCTAAGGGGTAAAGAACTTGCTAGGAATTAAAATTCCAAGCAGTCCCTCGCTGGAAGGGAGTTTCTAGGCACCACCTTGCATGGTTCTAGAAATAGGCTGAGTCACCAAAGGATAATGCCGCACGGCTTCATTAGCCAGAGGTTAATGCCGCACGACTTCATTAGGAAGCACAAATTAGCCTATAAATAGAGGCCTCCTCTATTTATTTTGGAATACAATTTTGAGCACTTTTACTCTGCCCAACCGAAACCACGAATTTCCAGAATCCAAAACTCACTAAAAATCACCTCCCTCCTCTCCAAAATCTATTCAAAGTCACTCCTTCCTTAGGAAAATCTCAAGGGAGATAGAGGAACACCACCATTGGTAACCTCTCCTTCCTTTCTCTTTGAAATATACTTGTTATCTTGTTATATTGTTTGTTTGCTATTTATCTTTCTATTTATTGCTATTATATGCGATTTATTGTCATAAAATCAAGTCTTTACCATGTAGACATCATATCCCCCTTTCCCCTAATCACATATGATTCGTAGAGAATTCATCCCAAGGATGAACAAGGGTCCACAAGTGGCTTGTTCTAGGGAGGATTCATCACATGATGATGTGAAAGATCTCATCTTTATTGCATAAAAATGTCATCTTTACATGATGATGTGAAAGATCTCATCTTTATTGCATAAAAATGTCATCTTTATTATCATTATGTCATTCCCACTTACTTGACCTTGCTTCCAAGGATTGTTCACCTAAAAAGGTTCTTAAAGGACATAGGAAAGCTTTAAAATGCATAGTCTTAGTTTTCATAGTGTTCATTACACTCATTTCCATAAAAATGCAATCTTTACTTTCCAATGCAATTCCCCATGTCCCTCATGATTGGATCACTCTCCAAGGATTGTCTAGTGACCTTCCTAAGGCACAAAAAGACATAGGATGAGTATAAAGATCTAATCTTTATACCCCTTCCCTTAGTCCCTTTGGTACTGGAAGCATCCCGTGGGGCAAATCGGTGTAAAGGTCTCATCTTTACATCGTTTCCTCCATTAAAGTTGCCATAGTCGAAGTCCCTTTAGAAGTGGACAGACCTTAGCCCCTACATCTCCGATCATCACTTGAGACGAGCATAAATGTCCCTATTAAGCTCAAATCGTCTCAAGATGTAGGATTGATGGGCAAAGGTTCTTCCTTTCTAAAGAGTCTCATTCTTGGACTATAAAAAGGTGTCCCTCCATTCCGATCACATATGACCTTGTCCCAAAGAACGTTGGTTTAAAACACACCAAGGCTCTCAAGCCTAACATGATTGATTATCCCAACGGGAGGGCAAAAAAGGTCACTTAATGATGATCATAAGTCCAAGATGAGCACGTGATCAAAATCTCGAATATATCAAAATCCAAGGAATCCCGAGCGATAACCAACTCAAATGGTTTATACGTTCAGAAGATGACTTGGCACATTCCCTCCCTTTTCAAATCACACACACACACGAGAGCACAAAACAAGCACAAAAATTGGATCTTGGAAGACTTGCTTTGGCAAGGCTTCTTGGGTGAACGCCAAATGTTCTTTCCAAGGAGTAACTTAACCTCCAGACCCTATTCCTTTTTTTCAAAGTTTTGAGGAAATCAAAATGGCGTGGCGACTCCGTTTTTCAATTTAAACCGGATGTCTTCAAACTGATGTGAAGCGGTGACCCCTTACACGAGAAAGCGGTTTGCAAAAACCCATGATCTTGGGCCCACATTCATAGCGAGGAGCTCTCCCGGGATCATATCATCTTCGGAGGCATTGAGGGACCGGGCTTCGTACAGGACAGGACCGGTGAGGGCTCCTCTTCACACGGTGGTGGTTACGGCGCTTTTGAGCCATAGGGAGATTATGGGACCCCCTTACAGACCCAGGGTACGTATAGCCAGAGTTCTGACGCCTTCTCCTTTGGGTACGACTTCATTGCGGTTATTGGTGTGCCGTATCAGGCGTGCTGGCTGATCCTGAGGACCGATACTCTGATGCTGAGGAGGACAATATAGAGCCGGGGATGGCTTTCCTGGAGGCAGCGGTGGAGGGGCCGAGGACAAGGGCAGACAAGAGCAGCACCTGGCAGGGTTATTCAAATTTCACCTCAGACTTGGTTTTCATCACTCAACTTCATCTTCTTCTCTGTTCTTTCTGAAGTCACGATCCAAAACCATAGAAAGTCATGGAAAAAATGAAGAATTCTCCTAAATTGCCAAAAGATTTGCAAATGATCTTCTTTGACAAGTTCAAGGAATGGTCTCGGGAGGTCATGTATGGGAATAGGGCTTTCTTTGAAGAGAGATACAAGATCAAGTCTCTATGGTCTCTTAAGGAGCTTGTTCCGGATTATGACTTGATGAGGGCTTCCGCCGCATTCTGGGACACTCGGAGGCATGTCTTTTGCTTCTCCTACAACGAGGTGGTTCCCACCATCGAAGATTTCAGGGCGTTACTTGGAGGACCCGAGGTGGAAGAGGTTGCACTTCCCTTACCCGGAGGGATGTCCTTTTCCAACAAATTGTCTGGCCTCCTTCAAATCTCTCCGAAGGAAGCCCGAGGTATGATTCAAGGACCCAACTATTTTGACATTTCTAGTCTCCCGGATAGGTTTAGGAGCTTGGGTGTTGTTGGTTATTGTTATTGGGATGCCTTTGCTCTTTGTGCCATCGGGTCCCTGTTCATGGTTTGTTCCTTTTGGATGTGCCACCGGTCTCTGTTAGACGTTGTTGTGCACTGTCGGTTGGGCCGAGATATAGTTCCCTTGATCTTGGGAGAGACCCTTCACACTATTGACCACTTAGCTATCGGGAAGCGGTACATGCACGGAGGAAGCCCGTTTCTGTTGTCGATGTGGCTGATGGAGAGGCTGGGGGCCTTGCGGGAGGCTCCACTTGCATTCAGGCCATGGACTTTTGCCAGGAGGGGAGTTATAGTTGAGATCGAGGATCAGGACTCGTGGGAGCGCTGGATGGCTCAGCGTCGTACCCAGGACATCCGATGGTGGATTCCGTACTGGCAGATAGAGACTAAGAGGACGCTTCAGGAGGGATCTCAGGTAGCCATGCTTTCGGGGCTCAGTTGGTCTACCTTCTACATTCCAGCTTCAGTTCTCAGACAGTTCGAGATGGAGCAGGTACCTTTGGAGGGCTTCGAAGATATTGCCACCCGGGTGGTGATGTCTATTTCTATGGATGATCCATCTGCATTTTCCCTCTTATCCCGAGTATGGAGGTATCATGCTTTTCCTCCTATGGTCCTTCTCAGGCGTCCGGAGTATATTTATCTGTCCACTTGGTACTTAGATTGGTATGAGGGACACATGGGGAAGACTCAGGTGGCTCTTATGAGGAGGCGTGAGGCCATTGTGGGACCAGAAGATGTCCCCATGTCAGTATTGAGGAGAGCTGAGGCAAGGGCTAGCCCATATGACAGGAGTGGAGATGATATGTTTGACTATGAGATAAGAGTGGAACGTCAGAGAGACAGGATTCCTATGACACTACCCAGGAGGCAGGAGATTAGACACGAAGCCCAGGTGACCAAAGCTTTGATAGAGGCAGGCTTGATGGACCCGGTCCCCATGCCAGAGCTAGGGAGGAGGAGGACGGACCTCATTCCCGTGCCTAGGAAGAACACAAGGCATGGCGGGAGGAGACAGAGGAGGACAGAGGGAGATGGTGACACTAGTGGCTAGACCCTTGAGTATCCATTGATCGTCCTTGCAGGCACATTAGTTTTTAGTTATGTATTTTTTATGTCTTTTATTTTAGGTTAGTTGTGAGTTTAAGAGTAGACCAGGCTTGAACTCATCAAGAAGTTTTTAACTATAATGAGTAGGTGAATTGCATTAGAGTTTTTTGAGACGCAGATGTGATGTGATCAATGTGTTGATGACAAAATTTGATGTTTATTTATGTTTTAGATCGAACCGTTTTCGGCTGCCTACGTTCCCCTCATACAAGTGGAATAAGGGGCTCAGGTCTTCGTAGTTCGACCCTATGAATTTTTTGATCTTTTTTTTTGTTTTTTTAGAAGGGGTAGGTAGGGAGAGTGTAAGTACCCAAATCCGGATTGTCAAAATCCGTTAGAAAGTTAACCGGAATCCGTTAACTGGCCCGCTCCAGGTTAATCGGAACCCGTTGCCAAGACAACGAGACATCCTGGGATTGCCCCGTGCATCCCAACGTCAAAGCGTACTCAACACACGTCGTTGCACGTTAAAGTACGGCTTTCCCTAAAAAATGCACTTTCCGGCACTTTTCGGGGGCGTTTCGGACATTTTCCGGGCTGTTATTTTAAAAATGGACAAAACCGGGAAATAATGGCACGAACTCCCATGGCCTGTGAGTCACAGGGACATGTGGCTCACATGCCACAGCTCCCCCATCATAGTTCAATCAAATTCAGAGTGAAAAGACAAAAATATCCCTGGTATGCAGTCTCAGTCCGGCCGGACTCATTTGTAGGAAATTCAGAATTGCCAGCAAGTCCCTCCAATTTCCAAAGTTTCACAAAACCCGCTGGATTTCACCCTCAGTCTGTCCGGACTGATCCTGAAAAATCACCTATAAATACAGAGGCTGTCAAAGCCATTTGTAACAACAAAAAACACTCCCTTTCACCAAAAACCCCACGGCCTAAACTGGTTCTCCCCCTTCCCGAGCCCCGTTTTACCTCGTTTTGCATGAAAACTCCGTATTTCGATCAAATACAACCCCCGCCACTTCGAAACACCATTCCAAATACACTTTCATATCCCGTATAAGCCCACCGAGCCAAAGGAGCCGACCCTAGCCATAGGTAGCTCCCTCTCTCTCTAAAACTCTCGTTCCGTCTCGGTTTACGCGCCAATCGCTACAACCGTTCCGGAAGACGTTGTTGAAATGTAGACGCCTCCGTCTAATGGGGTCTGATACGTTTTAGCCCCTCGATCCTCTTCTCTTCCCGTAAGAGAAGTAATCTCGGGTTAAAACGGCGTTCCGACCCCGTTCCGTTTACTTTTATGTCATTTACCAATTCCGGATCGTTTGATCCGTCGATCGTCATTTAAATTCCTGTCATTTACAATTCCGGACCATTTGATCCGTCGAACGTCATTTAATTTCACGCAAATTTACAACTATGAGCTGTTTGGCTCGTCGATCGTACTTTACAACTCCGAGCTGTTTGGCTCGTCGATCGTACTTTACAATTCCGAGCTGTTTGGCTCGTCGATCGTACTTTACAATTTCAGATCGTTTGATCCATCGATACCGCACTTTAAATACTGTCATTTACAAAGTCCAACCCGTTTGGATCGTGATAGTATTTACTTTTCAAAGTCCGAGTCGCAACCCGATTCGTTGATCGCATATCATTTAATACATTTTCCGTAAAATCTTTAACAATGTAATGCCCGGTTCAAAACCGGAGTTCGACATTCGAACTCTATTTCAAAAAGCGCGAAATGACGTTTGGCATCCAAACGCTCATCTTCAAACTTAAAAGCCGACTTTTGACATTCAAAATCATTTAATACATTTTTCTCGTAAAATCGTTAACAATGACATACCCGGTTCAAAACCGGAGTTCGACATTCGAACTCTCTTTCAAAATGCGCGAAATGACGTTTGGCATCCAAATGCTCATCTTCAAACTCAAAATCCGACGTTTGACATTCAAACGCTCTTTCCTTAAAAGTCAACATTTGACACTTAAGATAAACAGTTAAAATCAGCATTCGCGCCACTTTTCCTAAAACTTCAAAACCGACGTTTGTCATTCAAACGCTCGCCTTTTCAAAATGAATCACCTAGTCAACGTTTGACATTCAAACCAAGATTAAGCTTGTCATTCAAGCCCCCATTTCAAAATGCAAACACACACACACATAAGCACACGATTTTGGAAAGGTAGAAAGACTCGTCATACGAGGCGTTTCGGGTGATCTCAATATACTCTTCCCAAAACGTAACGTGACCTCCGAACCTAACAATCCCTGGTACTCAAAAAGCTTTTTACTCTTTTTTGCTACCAATAAAAATGACTCCCCGTTTTCAAAGCTTTTTCCTAAGTTTTTGCTACCAATAAAAACGACACCTTTTTTCAACCAATAGCCGTTTCTCAACGTTTGGGCTCAAAATATAAAAACCGCATGGCGACTCCTCTCCTTCCCGAAAAGCGAGGTCTCAGACACCAACCCTCCGCGAAAGACAACCGCTTTCGCTCGCGCAAAATCCGGGTAATTTCAGAGAGGGACAAGAGAAGTGCAACCCTATTTTTTACCTAGGCCGCCCTTTCGGGTTTTCAACCTAGTTGGGTATTACTCTTTTAGCACCTTTGAGGGAAAATGACTCGATCTTTAGGCATAGTATCTGTGGAGCTTGTCTCCGTTAACTGGATGCACGAAGGGATTTCCATGTAAGTCTGCGAGCTGCATGGCTTCCCCAGAAAATATTTTCTGAACTATATAGGGTCCGACCCAGACGGGCTCCCATTTGCCAAGTGGATTGGTGTGGGTCGGAGGCTTCCCTTTTAACACGAGTGAATGTGCGCTCGCCGAAAAAATAAAGGAGTCGCCACGCCATTTTTAGAGGAAACATTGAAAACCTTTTAAAAGAGAAAATGGGTTCGGGGGTCAGGTTACGTGTTGGGAAGAACCGAGAGTTCACCCAACACGCCTCGTCCGTAGACGAGTCTTTCAATGTTCAACATTCAAACCATTCAAATGTGTGCAAAAATGTGTGTAACAAGATATGTGTAAAAATGCGTAAGAGTGCTTTGTTTTATTACTCAACAAGGGGAATTACAATTTGTAAGCCATTTGCCATGGGAGGCCACATCCCATTTACAACTGAGAGGGACAATACTTACAACTGAAGTTGATTAGCTGCAGACAGGTTACATGTGTCGCGTGACACAGGACCTTGGATGGTCAGTTGTGTCGCATGACACATCGATGCCAGTCTGCAGGGACCTTACAACATGAAATACGGAAACAACAGAGATTAAATTCAGATCCCAACACAATAATCAAACAATTCAGAAACCAACGAATCACCAACAGATTAGTCAAAGGAGTGTGGATATGGGGAGATCCACACTCCCTCGACAACCAAATGACAAATAGAATTCCAATCACATAATGAATATCAACCAAACCAAGCTAAACAATTAAACAGAGAGATCGGCAGTTGGGACTTGGTAATTGAGGATGGATAGAGTCCAATTATCAAGTCCGGGAAATAATTGCAATGAGGCAAATAGACTGTAAATGAGAGATGAAGGTGAGGAAATCGTTACCCTTATAGATCCACAATTCTCTATACCACATCGGTATAGAGAACCTTCACAATCAGCTTCGGAACAGGATTCGAATCTCAGACTAAGTGGCTTGCACTTTCCAGAGCCTATGCGTTGAAAGGACTTGGGATCGGCTTGGGGCGCTTAGAAACAGGGGAGTGGTGTTGACGGGTTATTGGTGTTATTGAGAGGGATTTGGGCCGGAGAAGAAGAATAGTGAGGTTTGGTCATTATTTGGCCGGAGTAGGTGGTGGTGCACAGCTTAGGGGTTGTAACAGGGGAATCGGTTGTTGGTTTTGGGTATAGAATTGTTGGAGGGGGAGATATCAGGTGAAGGTGAGGAGGATTCCGGTGAATTGGTGTTGCCAGTCAATTGGTTTTGGACGGGGAAGACGGCCGGTGAATGGGAAAGAGGGTGAGCTCGGTATCCGTATGGTTGAAGAGGGAATTGGGAGAGATTGGATTGGGGAAGAAGGATTGGTGTTGGGTTTGATTTGGGTGAGGTTGCCGATTGATTGGGGTGGAATTTGGGTGAAGATTTGGCCGGCGAAGGGGAAGCTTGAGGGACGGCAATGGAGATCTCTTCTCTTTGCATATAGAGAGAGGGAGAAGAGAGAGAAAGTGGTTTTGCGGATAGAGAGAGAAGGAGAAAGTATCTGTGTGTGTTGTGTGTGTTAACTGTGTGAGGATGTGAGAGAGCCCCTTGACAAATGAAAGCATTTGGAATTTATACGTGAATTGGGAAATTGGATTATTTGGTCGCACGACCCAACGTATCCAATTTCCATGCCTCAAGTTGTCGCACGACTGGGAACGCCAATAACCGATTCTGGCGCCAAAACCAGATTCTGAAACATTTCGGGTTAATACCCAAAAGGTCCAAACTGATTAATTCCTTTTAGGTCCTTTTGTCCGGGAAATATACTAAAATATACTTCCTTCGCGGGAAACTTATAAAAAGTTCCCGAAAGTCTTGGAATGGACCGGGAATTTACTAAAATGCCCCTTAGTGCGATTTTATCATTTAAAATGCACCTAAAAGGGTTCGCGAATTGGATTGGCGTACTCACAAAGCCCCTCGGCAACGTCACTTTTGGAAAAAGGGAGGTTGTCGATAAAAAGGACCCAATCTCAATGAGCATCAGGGAATAAGGCGACGGGCTAAAAGGTGAACTGGGGGAATCGGGTGGCTGGACCTTTCTGAGAAAGGATTCCTACGTATCCCTTAAAAAGGGAATCAAGCCAAATCGTAGTTCGGAAGGTGAGAAAGTGTGACCAAAAGAATGGACGGCTGCCTCGAGACGAGGACGTATAGCCTATGGACCAGATGGCTGCCTCGGGGAGAGGACGTATAGCCAATGGACCAGATGGCTGCCTCGGGGAGAGGACGTATAGCCAATGGACCAGATGGCTGCCTCGGGGAGAGGACGTATAACCTATGGACCAGATGGCTGCCTCGGGGAGAGGACGTAAAGCCAATGGACCGAATGGCTGCCTCGGGGAGAGGACGTATAGCCAAAGGACAGGGCGGCTGCCTCGAGACGAGGACGTATAGCCTATGGACCAGATGGCTGCCTCGGGGAGAGGACGTATAGCCAATGGACCGGATGGCTGCCTCGGGGAGAGGACGTATAGCCTATGAACCAGATGGCTGCCTCGGGGAGAGGACGTATAGCCAATGGACCAGATGGCTGCCTCGGGGAGAGGACGTATAGCCAAAGGATAGGGCGGCTGCCTCGAGATGAGGACGTATAGCCTATGGACCAGATGGCTGCCTCGGGGAGAGGACGTATAGCCAATGGACCAGATGGCTGCCTCGGGGAGAGGACGTATAGCCAAAGGACAGGGCGGCTGCCTCGAGACGAGGACGTATAGCCTATGGACCAGATGGCTGCCTCGGGGAGAGGACGTATAGCCAAAGGACAGGGCGGCTGCCTCGAGACGAGGACGTATAGCCTATGGACCAGATGGCTGCCTCGGGGAGAGGACGTATAGCCAATGGACCGGATGGCTGCCTCGGGTAGAGGACGTATAGCCAAAGGACAGGGCGGCTGGCTCGAGATGAGGACGCATAGCCTATGGACCAGATGGCTGCCTCAGGGAGAGGACGTATAGTCAATGGACCAGATGGCTGCCTCGAGGAGAGGACGTATAGCCAATGGACAAGGCAGCTGCCTCGAGACGAGGACGTATAGCCTATGGACTAGATGGCTGCCTCGGGGAGAGGACGTATAGCCAAAGGACCAGATTGCTGCCTCGGGGAGAGGACGTATAGCCAAAGGACAGGGCGGCTGCCTCGAGATGAGGATGTATAGCCTATGGACCAGATGGCTGCCTCAGGGAGAGGACGTATAGCCAAAGGACCAGATGGCTGCCTTGGGGAAAGGACGTATAGCCAAAGGACAGGGCTTGACTGATGCTTTTGGGAAAGTAATCGACTGTGATATGCTTTCATACCTGTGCTGTGTTTACCTGTAGCTGCCGGAGGGTCTTAGATTACCCTTGCTGCTTCTGCTCTGCTGGAGATAAGTGTAGCTCGGGGGCCACGCTACTGCTTTCCTGCTCTTTTGTTGTTCTTTTGCCGGTTTTGTTGTTGGACGGTCTTTGTTGATTGTTTGCTTTTCTTTTTGTGTCCTGAGCTTTGCTTGGGAAATCAGGGAACTCGCTTTTGTCTGTGCCTCGAGGCTACTGATCTTTGAAATTTTTGCTTGGTACACCGGGGACTCTGCTTTCTGGGGAGTTGGCTTCTTGGGGTTTTTTGCTTGGTAAGCCGGAGACTCTGCTTTCTGGGGAGTTGACCTTTTTTTTGTGCTTTGGGGCTATTGATCTTGTTGCGCTCTGCTTGGGATATTTTGTCTCGGTTTTGTCTGAGGGCCGGTCTTCAAGGTTCGGTGATGTTCAGTTGGCTATTGTACCTGCGAGGGTGGATACGGCTGCCGGAGAGTCTTAGGCTATAATTGCTTGTTGGGGGGTATATGTCTAGAATCTCATGCTACCATTGATCTTGCTGGGAAGGTTGTGGCTGGTGGAGGGACCTCTACCACTTGTCGATGCTCGCTGGGTGGCCATTCACGGGAAGGTCTTTGCACAATAGGCTTTTGAAATCGTCGCGACCGGTGAGCATTATTGCTTGGATTCTTGTGGCAGCTGGGGCTCTTTTCTTTGACAAGTATTGTTTGAGGGCTGAGGCTACCACTTGTTGACGTTTGCTGGGGAGATTGACAGATGCGAACTCTTTTTCTTGACAATCATTTCTTGGAGGCTGAGGCAGTTAAGGCTCGTTCAGACGATGCTGGTGATTCCGGGCCTTACGAAGATGATAAGGGCGGGGTCTGTCACCTGCAGGATTTGGAATCCTTGTCCAAGATTGTGATTCGAGGGGCAGTCCTCACGATCACATTACGATCACCTGCTTATTGTACTCTGCGAGGGGAGACACAACACTACTAGGCACTTTGCATTTTATTTGACTCTTCGCTTATGCATTATTAATCTTTTGTTGCACAAGTCCATCTCAGCTGGGGAGAATAGGAAGTAGGGAGGTTTTTTTTTCTTTTGCACGGCTTGGTGAGCAGATGTGTATGTATCATTTGCTCTATCGTGTATGGGACGAAAGTGTTTATAATGAGGGGACCCTCTACCATGAGGTAGGGAAAAATGTATGGCGCAGCTAGGCAAGTCGGGGACGCTCCTGGGAGTACAGATTGCAACAGGTCCATTGTTGGTGAGGACAGAGTGTATCGCGCGTCTGAGACAGCAAGCAGTAGAGAATGTGCAGAGAACGATCTCGGCTTGGCGAAGCCCCAGTTGACAGTGCAAAGCAAATCTTGGAGGGAATTTGGTAAGGAGAGCCGGAGGGATACCTTAATCAAAGCCTCAGCTTGAGGAAATTCCATGCAGCTTCATCGTAGGCAGAGTCATCTTGTGGCCGAGGAGGCAATCCATCATTTCAAATCGTAGTCAATCAGTCGTTGGACAAGACTCGGAAGTGTTTACGTGCAGGGGCATATTTTTCGAGGGTGGGAATGAATCCCGAGTTCTGTGTATGACACTCTCGCTTTTGGGTTTAACTCTTTTGGGAGAGTATAAGCATCGCAAGGTGTGGAATAGTGTATGGAAGCCCCTGCTGACCGAAACGGTGTTTAGCTCTATCTTCCTATGATGTAGAAATAGAAGACTTTTCGAGACACTTGAAAACTTGTCTTACTTGTGATGATCACAAAGCTGCTTAAAACCCTTTATTGATGTTCGGGTTATTCAACCACCAAAGCCGATATGGGCAAATATTCCAATTAATCCTGAGGAGAAAACCCACTGATATCGAGGATCAAATTCAGAAGGATGGAAGGTGTATAGGGACGGCCCTTGCTGAGACCAGATTTTCTGAGATTTGTTTGTGCTTTCGACCGGACCAGTTATGGTTGCCTACGTTCCCCTCCTTGGAAGGAGCTCAGGTCGCCGTAGTTCGGGCTTATCCTGAATGAAAAGAATGAACGATGAAGTTCGGGGATGTGAGGACCTTCGAGAATTTTTGAGAATCGAAAGAACATGTCCTCTTGGAGTGTCGATGGGAGACACGGATGTGAAGCCCCAGTGGGACGTCCACGGCAAGTGTTTGCAGAGGAGAAATGAAATATGCTCACATAAAACGTCGAATGAACGGATGGAATTTGCACAATCTTCGCTTGATGGTTCTTTGAGCCGAGATGGACTTGGCTCCGCTTTAAGCAATAATCTGTTTTAGATCTCGACAATATTGGAATGAAATTGCTACCCGGTAGGAACTGCGACTGGGTCTCGGGGTTTCGATCGGTCTTCGGGTAATTTGGAAAATCATGACCTCTTAAAACGAGAGGTCGGCTAGGCTTTTTGCTGACTGGACCTCTAAAGATGAGAGGTTGGCTTTTGGGTATGTGTTTGGGATTTCTAAGGTGAGGGAAATATGTGGTTGCATCATCAATGCCCCTAAGAATGAGAGATCAATCTTGGCTTTGGCTAAAGTCAAAGGTAAGGGTAATGGGAATGTCCTCTAAAATTGAGAGGACGGCTTGGGTTCGGTTAGAGGTAATGGTGAGGGGACATCCATGCTGTCTCTTTATTCACTCTGAGACTCCTCTTTGAGTAGCGACTGGATCCTTTGACTTTTGCTTTTGAGAGAATCGCTGGGGACTAGGCTCTCTTTCTTTTCTTCTTTTTTTTCTTTTTTTTTACCTTTCTTTTCTATTTTTGTCTCTCTCTTTTTTTTTTTTTTCAATTTTGACTTTGAGAGGAGAATTTCAGCTAGTCCCCAGGATGGATCATTGCTTTCCGTCGTTCTTGAGCTTGGAACATGTCGATCTTCTTTTGAATCATGGGAGCCTCAAGGATAGTCCCTCTTCTTCTGGAGATGGTTAGACGGGTTTCAAAACATGCCGATCTTGAACTGAAGGGGTATTATTTAGTGAGGGTGAGGGTAAAGGTTTTCCTAGGGGTGAAGGTTTCAACCACAGTCCCTACCGGATGATCCGAACAAGATTAATTCTTCATTGCTTTGCTTAAGCTTACTTTGAGAAAGATCCGTGCAAATTCATCGAGCAACGAGATAGCGAGGACGAAGGAAATTATGTGAGCATATGGGCTGCAAGATGGGGAGTTGATAAGCCCCACTTTGAGAAGGATATCAGTCTGTTTTCTCACTCTGATCGATTTAAATATTAGTCATTTCAAAGCGTTGGTCGGTGAGCAGCACAGGTGATCATTTGGAATAAGACCGTTTCAATTGAGTGTAACGTGGGTATGCAAGTAATGTCTCGAGTCTAGCAAGAAGAGAATCAAAGATTTTATTACTGCAAAGCAAAATTGGTCCGAAGTGGACTCGACAGACTCATGTCCGACAGTGGACATTCTAGATCCTACGAGGACTGATCAACTGCATCAACATTCGGACGGGAGGAAGGGTATCGTTGCCATCAGTGCGGTGAAGACCCTTCTCAATCTTTATGCCCTTCACAAGTCATCTTCCTTAGCTTTAACATTTTGAGCAAGCACCCGGGCCTCTCGCTTGCGAGAAAGAATATCTTCAAGTGTAGCTCGCAACTCTTTGATGGACACACCTTTTACACTCTGCTGCTGACCCATGGGATATGAATTTCCAGATTTGTGGGCCATAGTCTTCTCTGCACCGAGCATTTTGGATTCCGCATCAGATGGACGACTGCTCGGGCACTTGGACTGCTTCCGCCTCAGGAATGTGGACCAATGAGCGCCGGGAACGAGAGCGCACACCCAACTTGCCGTAGTCTTGCAGAGGTGAAGAGGGTGTATAGACGGAGGATAGAGAATTTTGAGAAGGTATGGGAGAGGGAAGAATACGGAAGGAGATGGACTCATGCAACACTTTATTAATCTTTAAGTAGAAATCGGTGTTTTAAGTCCTAGGAACGGTTGGGAAAGGCTAATCCTTTATTTCACGCAATCTAGACTTCGGGGGAACCTAAGGACACATCATCCAAAAATACACCAAACGTGTTGGTTCAAAATTAATAATAGGCGATAATACCTAAGCCAAACCAAAGCATTTATGGGACGAACGAGCAGCCCCAATTTCTGGAGAAATTTGGGCAGCATAACGGGTATTCTTGAAGAATTTCAAGGAAAAATCCGGCATGACCTCTCGTCGGTGCACATTGACAAAGCGACATGATCTCTCGTTAGAACATGCCGTGGGAACGACATGTCCTTTCGTGAAACCATGTTGCGATGGCAACATGCCCACACGTGCTAGGTTTTGGGGTAGGTACAAAAGTCCATTAGAAATTTTTGAAAACAATTCATTTTAGTGTATTTGAAAATGGCGTGTTAAAACCAACCGTTTTGGGTGAGGTTTAAATGTGTGGCGCCACCTATAACGCGCTAGGGGGATAGGTTTGATATTAGGCGCTCAAGCGTAGGCGACGTACATCACCGTCCACGATGCCGTCAATCGCACCCGAGGGTTCTAGATCTACGTGATGTAGTGTGCGGGATGGCTATGTTCCTTTATTTGCGAAAATGATTTTTTTATTTTTTTTATTTGAAAAGGGTGATAAAGGAAAATAAAACACACACCCACACCCACATAGTACAATAATCAATGATCATAGACTTGATCATGGGGATTGCCCACAATCACAACCTGCACATTGAAAATCAAATCCTGCAAAGTGGCCACCTTCTGTCGCGTGACACAGGATATGGAGGGCACTATCTGTCGCGTGACATAAGGAGTCCCATTGCCAGAATCTGAGCAAAGACCAAATCAGCCCCAGACTCCAAGCACCATGCAATATCTCAGCCCCAGCACCATCATAATCTCAACAGGAAGCAAAGAAGGGGAGGGAATAAAACAAAGCACATAAGATGCATTTACACACATATAATGTCATACACAAAGCACACACAAATGAATGAGAATGATGTTGAACATGAACGAAAGTTTGACCCACTTTTGAAAAACAAGTTTCAAGTCCCCAGCAGAGTCGCCACTGAATGTGCGCTCGCCGAAAAAATAAAGGAGTCGCCACGCCGTTTTTAGAGGAAACATTGAAAACCTTTTAAAAGAGAAAATGGGTTCGGGGGTCAGGTTACGTGTTGGGAAGAACCGAGAGTTCACCCAACACGCCTCGTCCGTAGACGAGTATTTCAATGTTCAACATTCAAACCATTCAAATGTGTGCAAAAATGTGTGTAACAAGATATGTGTAAAAATGCGTAAGAGTGCTTTGTTTTATTACTCAACAAGGGGAATTACAATTTGTAAGCCATTTTCCATGGGAGGCCACATCCCATTTACAACTGAGAGGGACAATACTTACAACTGAAGTTGATCAGCTGCAGACAGGTTACATGTGTCACGTGACACAGGACCTTGGATGGTCAGTTGTGTCGCGTGACACATCAATGCCAGTCTGCAGGGACCTTACAACTTGAAATACGGAAACAACAGAGATTAAATTCAAATCCCAACACAATAATCAAACAATTCAGAAACCAACGAATCACCAACAGATTAGTCGAAGGAGTGTGGATATGGGGAGATCCACACTCCCTCGATAACCAAATGACAAATAGAATTCCAATCACATAATGAATATCAACCAAACCAAGCTAAACAATTAAACAGAGAGATCGGCAGTTGGGACTTGGTAATTGAGGACGGATAGAGTCCAATTATCAAGTCCGGGAAATAATTGCAATGAGGCAAATAGACTGTAAATGAGAGATGAAGGTGAGGAAATCGTTACCCTCGTAGATCCACAATTCTCTATACCACGTCGGTATAGAGAACCTTCACAATCAGCTTCGGAACAGGATTCGAATCTCAGACTAAGTGGCTTGCACTTTCCAGAGCCTATGCGTTGAACAGACTTGGGATCGGCTTGGGGCGCTTAGAAACAGGGGAGTGGTGTTGACGGGTTATTGGTGTTATTGAGAGGGATTTGGGCCGGAGAAGAAGAATAGTGAGGTTTGGTCGTTGTTTGGCCGGAGTAGGTGGTGGTGCACGGCTTAGGGGTTGTAACAGGGGAATCGGTTGTTGGTTTTGGGTATAGAATTGTTGGAGGGGGAGATATCAGGTGAAGGTGAGGAGGATTCCGGTGAATTGGTGTTGCCAGTCAATTGGTTTTGGACGGGGAAGACGATCAGTGAATGGGAGAGAGGGTGAGCTCGGTATCCGTATGGTTGAAGAGGGAATTGGGAGAGATTGGATTGGGGAAGAAGGATTGGTGTTGGGTTTTATTTGGGTGAGGTTGCCAATTGATTGGGGTGGAATTTGGGTGAAGATTTGGCCGGCGAAGGGGAAGCTTGAGGGACAGCAATGGAGATCTCTTCTCTTTGCGTATAGAGAGAGAGAGAAGAGAGAGAAAGTGGTTTTGCAGATAGAGAGAGAAGGAGAGAGTTTATGTGTGTGTTGTGTGTGTTAACTGTGTGAGGATGTGAGAGAGCCCCTTGACAAATGAAAGCATTTGGCATTTATACGTGAATTGGGAAATTGGATTATTTGGTCGCACGACCCAACGTATCCAATTTCCATGCCTCAAGTTGTCGCACGACTGGGAACGCCAATAACCGATTCTGGCGCCAAAACCAGATTCTGGAACATTTCGGGTTAATACCCAAAAGGTCCAAACTGATTAATTCCTTTTAGGTCCTTTTGTCCGGGAAAAATACTAAAATATACTTCCTTCGCGGGAAACTTATAAAAAGTTCCCGGAAGTCTCGGAACGGACTGGGAATTTACCAAAATGCCCCTTAGTGCGATTTTATCATTTAAAATGCACCTAAAAGGGTTTGCGGATTGGATTGGCGTACTCACAACGAGGTTTCCATCTCTAATGACTCGATATTTCACTTTCTTGTCAAAAGCTCTGGCCATTCTTGCTTGGTAAGCCCGGGTGTGTTCCATGGCTTTTAGATGACGTTCATCTAGCAGGGCCAACTCATTGTGGCTACTCTAGAGCCATTCAACTTCGTTGATCTGATTTTCCAACAACACGCAGAGTGAGGGGATTTCCAATTCAATTGGGAGCACGGCCTCCATTCCGTAAGTAAGGGCAAATGGCATTTCCCTTGCGGCAGTTCTGACGGACGTTCTGTATCCCCAGAGGGCTAGGTGGAGCTTGTCTGGTCAATCTCTGCCTCAGACAGCCATCTTCCTGAAGATGTTTTCTAGAGTCTTGTTTGCCGCTTCAACAACACCATTGGTTTGGGGCCGATAAGGGGTTGACTTGTGACGAGTTATTTTGAATTCTGCCAACAATCTGTCGCATTCTCCCTCGAAATGAGAACCATTATCAGAAATCACTTCAGCAGACAATCTGTATTTGCACATGATGTTTTCTTTGATAAAGAGGGCTACCTTCTTGGAATTGAGGACTTTGTAAGACTTGGCCTCGACCCATTTGGTGAAATAGTCTATGGCTACCAGGATGAACTCGTGACCGTTGCTTCCTGGTGGTGTAACCTTGTAGATGACGTTGATCCCCATGTAACAAAAGGCCAAGGGGTTGTCATGTAGTAGAGGTCGTGTGGAGGCAAATGGTTGAGATTTGAATAGCGCTGACATTTGTCGCAGCTTCTCATGAACTGGATGCAATCCGTTACCATAGAGATCCAAAAATAGCCCATTCTCAGGATGACCTGCATTAAGGCTCGAGCATTCATGTGGGGGCCACAGGTACCTCCATGTATTTCATTCATTAGCTTGGCAGCCCTTTGTATGCTGACACAGCGTAAGAGGGGACCTCAGTAGCGCTTTTTGTACAACGTATCTCCCAGAAGGACGTAGTGGGAAGCCAGGCATTTCAGAGCCATCATACTTTTTGCCTTGATCCCTTCTTTGTATTCCCCATCTTCATTTTTGAAGGAGGCTTCACCGCTTTTTAAGTTTGGTACATTTAAGCATACCACGGGTCTTCTACTGGTTCCCTCTTCGCTTCAATCTCAAAGCAGTAGACTGGGTTTTCTCTTCTCCCAACCCTGAAGGGTTTGACTGATTTTCCTTCAGGTATTTTGACTAGGGAGGCTAGTGTTGCCAGGTCATCTTCGAACCTGTTGCGGTCTTTGGGCAGATAGTGGAAGCTGACCTCCTTGAACTGGGCTGCGAGGTCTTCCATATAGGCGTGATACTTTTGCAGACCCGGATCAATTATTTTCCACTTGTTGGACACTTGGTTGATGATGAGAGCAGTGTCACCGTATACTTCCAACTCCTTTATGTTCCTTTCTAAAGTAGCTTCCAATCCCGCTATGCAGGCTTCATACTCGACAGCATTGTTAGTGACCTCGAAGTTGAGCTTTACGGCTATGGGAGTATGTTCATCAGTGGGGTCGACCAGAAGCATTCCTATCCCATTCCCCCGTTTGTTAGCTGCCCCATCAAAGAAGAGTTGCCAGCGATTTTCTCCTTCTAGAGAGAAAATTCCTTCATCAGGGAATTGAGGTTCAGGTCCTTGGCATTCATCACTTGGGAAGTCAGCCAGCTGGTCTGCCATTACTCCTCCTTTCACAGATTTCCTCATCACATAAGTGATATCGTATTTGGCCAGAAAAAATGACCACTTTGCCAATCTCATAGAGAGGGAGGGCTTGTCGAACAAGTACTTGATGGGGTCCAGTTTCAAGACCAAGTGTACTGAGTGAGACTGCATGTAGTGCTTCAACTTTCCTACTACCCATACTAGACCTGCGCAGGTCTTCTCGCAAACTGAGTAGTTGAGTTCGCTGCCTTGTAGCTTTCTGCTCACAAAATAGATGGCGCTTTCAACTTTGGAGTCTTTCTTCTCCTGTGCTAGCATTGCCCCAATCGCTGTGTCTGTGACAGTCAGGTATAGCAGTAGTGGCTTTTGCCGATATGCTGGGCAAAGGATTGGAGGGTTCACAAGGTATGCCTTGACCTTTTCAAAAGCAAACTGACATTCTGGGTTCCATTCAGTGGATGTGCTCTTCTTCATCAGCTTAAAGATGGGCTTACAGATGGAGGTCAGTTGATTCACCAAGTGGCTTATGTACTGCAGCCTTCCCATAAAAGATTTAACCTCTGTCAGTGTTCGTTGGCTTCATCTCAACTATGGCTTTGATCTTCTGCGAGTCTACTTCGATTCCCTGTTCAGTTACCATGTACCCCAACACTTTACCTCGTTTGATGCCGAAGGAGCATTTAGCTGGGTTCAGCCTCACGAAATGTTCTCTGAGGCGGTCGAAGAATTTTCACAAATCGATGAAGTGCTGGCCATCAGATCCTTTGAAGTGGACTATCATGTCATCCACATAGTCCTCTATTTCTTTATGAATCATGTCATGGAACATGGCAGTGGCAGTCCTCTGATAAGTAGCCCCAGCGTTCTTTAGACTAAACAGCATGACTGTATAGCAATATGTCTCCCAGGGAGTAGTGAAAGCTATCTTAGCCTGGTCCTCTTCGGCTATTTTGATCTGGTTGTAGCCGGCAAAATCGTCAATGAAAGACTTGACCTCATAATTGGCTGTGGTATCTACCAGCATGTCAATGTTGGGCAGGGGGAAGTCATCCTTTGTGTTGGCTTTGTTGAGATCTCTGAAATCCACACAGCATCGGACTTTTCCGTTAGCCTTAGTGACTGTTACGATGTTGGAGAGTCAGGTGGGGTACTCAATGACCCGGATGAATCCTGCTTTGAGCATCTTCTCAATTTCTTCCATTACTTGTAACGACCACTCAGGTTTGATCTTTCTCAACTTCTGTTTGACTGGCTTGACTTCTGGATCTAACGGTATCCGATGCTCCACTATGGAGGGATTGAGGCCGGGCATATCCTTGTAAGACCATGCAAACACGTCCACAAATTCCCTGAGTAGTTCCATCAGAGTTGCTTGTTCGGGACCATCAAAGAAACTGCTAATCTAAGTCTCTTTAGGCTCTTCTGCAGTTCCCAGATTCATACGAGTCAAAACCTCCTTGGCAGCTTGGGCTCGGTTTTTCTCTTTCTCAACAACCTGCTTAAAGATTTCTTTAATGTATTGTTCGTTTAGTGTGTCTGCATCTTTATCTAGTGAATCATTATTAACCATTTTTAAGTTGTTAGTTAATTTATCATTAGTTAAAGTGGCGATCAGGGGATACTCAAAAAGATCGATCATTTCATTCAGAGTAAAAGGAAGTACAACATTGGCTACAATTTCATAGTCATCTGGCGTAAGGCCATCAGACGACTCTAGGGACTCGAATTCGATGACAAGAGACTCAGAGGACTTGAGGTAGGTGGACACAAGGGGACGGGGAACCAAACCAAGCTTCATGACCATTTCTTCTTTGCTCACGGATGGACCGGAGAGAGTTTCCCAATTCTTCAAGGGCATGGTAGACTTCATGACCATGGCTCGGGGATCTAACAGCTTCTGTCCTCCTACTTCGATTACTGCGATAATTTCTTTCACTGAACCCCAGTCGATCAGGTCTGGAATGTGCACTTCTTCCCTAAACATCTGCTGCATGACGGGACCATCCCATTCATCTAGGGAGAATTATGGAGTCTTGGCCTTTGGCATGAACAGTTCAAACTCAGCTATTGTGGCCTCCTCGACAGTCGAAATGACTTCGTTGGGCTTCTCAAACTGCTTTACCAGCTCTGGTACCCATTTGAAAGTATACTTGCTCTTCATGGTGGTAGTAGCCCCAGGTATCTTGGATAGATCGAGAAACATTCTTCGGACGGGGTTGGCTCTGGTTCCCCTAAACTTACTGAGGTCATCCTGTAGTTTCAGCCAACCTTCTGTAGGAGTGGGCTCTTTGACGGCGGAATTGTCCAGCCGTGGAGCGCCCTTTATGAAGTAGTCAGTCATGTCAAGACTGAAAGGGGGAGATTTAGGGCCGTTGAAAGGGGCCTTTTTTGCAGCAGCTTCCTTTCTTTTTCGAGCAATTTCTTTCTCTTTTGCAATCTCCTCTGAAGTTGGCTCATATCCCAGGCCATGGCGAGTTTTCTGTTCCTTCACCTCAATGACCTTGTGAGTCCCTTGTAGACATTTCCCGAGACCCAGACCAGGCAGGTAATTCATCTTTCTCATAATCCTTATAACAGGAGGGATCTTGTCCCTGGTGACAGTCAGATCCACGTTGCAAACTTGGGCTTTAGGAGACTCGACTGTGAAGCCAGTCAGCATGAAACCATCCTCATCATGTTTGATCTCCAGGATGGGTATTCCACCCGTGTCAATGCCTTCCAAAGTGACTAGGTCTCCATAAATGGTTGTTAGATCCCCATCTGAAATGAACTTTACACACTGATGAAGGCTCGAAGTGACCCCATTAACTTGGTGCAGCCAAGGTCTTCCCAACAGAGCATTAAAGGTGATTGGGATATCAATGACTTGGAATTCTAAGGGTATCATTTTCTTGCCGAACCACTGATTTAAAGTAGCGGCCCCAAGTATTGTACGTTGAGTCATAGGCCTTGACTGTGAGGGAGGAAGGCTTCAGATCTGTGGGCTTGATGCCGAGCAGGCTCATGATCTTTGCTGGGAGGATGTTCATTCCGGACCCATTGTCAACTAGGACCCGAGGGAGGCATCGTTCATCCAATTGGACCGTGATGAAGAGAGGCTCATTATGATCGGCTCCGAACAGGGGGAGATCTAGGTCTGCGAAGGTGACTACATTTCTGTAGTGGATGTTCCCAATTAATTACACCACGTCGTTA
Source organism: Adenophora triphylla var. japonica (assembly GCA_022495995.1). Lineage (NCBI taxonomy): Eukaryota > Viridiplantae > Streptophyta > Magnoliopsida > Asterales > Campanulaceae > Adenophora > Adenophora triphylla. The sequence goes on from JAFEMH010002759.1 coordinate 262,731, forward strand.
GGGGTATCATCAATAGGGACCAGTGTGCGGGCCAGACTTTCCTCCAATTTTAGCTTGTGGGGATAAGATGAGGTGAGTAAGGACCATAGAGAGATGTTGGCTTGAGTCTTCTTCAACTGAGTGAGTACAAAATCCTCTTTCTCGGGGTCAGGAGTTTCAGCTGTCTTGGCATAAGGGTTACGGTTCTCCCTGGGTGCTTGATCTGCTGACTTCTTTTCTGTCTTGGGATTACCCTGATGGATCTGGCTGGATCTGGTCAACAAGTTCACTCCTCCTTCTGGCTTATTTGTCGCCCCTTTACATGACTCTTTTAATGCTGCTAAGGTTAACGGAGGAGCTTGCTTAGCAACTGGCCACCGGTTCTGACTGATTTTGTTGCAAGTTTCCCGAAGCTTAGCAATGGTGAGGGGCTGAGCTTGGGGATATTGAGTATTACTGGTTTCTAATCGGGCAGCCTTCCGGATTGCTTCCCAAGTTACGGGTTTCTGAGCCTGGGATTGCGTCGTTGTTCCTTGGATGGCCCACAGAGCTAAGGCATCTTCCGATTCATCCTGATCAGGGTCTGCATTGTCCCATGCCTGCTTCAGCTTGCCCACAATTAGCATGCAGCAGGAACTACCTCCAGGGCTTGGTGGCTTTTCTCTTTCATTTTTAGCTTTATGCAGTAGTCCCGGCTCCCTCTTATAATACTCAACGCTAGAGATAATTATGGCATTCTGTACGGGAGGTGCATCAGGTATCATGCCAGTGTCCAAAACCTCTCTCAAGGCTGAGATACACTCGGGAAAAGTGACTTCTTCCTTGGTAATATTGACGAGGATTGTTATATTGCCTTCGAGCGGGCTTGATCTGACAATGGTTACTTTCTCACTGGGGAGGATAGGGGCCAGTCGTCCCTTTTCTAACAGATTTTCAACTATCTGCTTAGATTGGATGCTCGAGAATCCTTTCCCCAGAGTATGGTAAGTGGTGTTGAACTCCACGACATCTACATATTCAGCCCCAGGAAAAACCATGGCTTTCATGTCTTCGGTTACATTGTTGTCCCCTGAAATTTTCTCAATTTTTCGACTGTCGGCTTCCATCTCATCGTACACCATTTTCCTCTCATTTTTGTAGGCTAAATAACCACAAGTGAAGGATTGATAGTGCCCGTTCGCATGGCCCAAAGCAGCGGCTCGTAACACCTGAGTCCAAATGAGGAGTTCTCGGGGTCCATTTCTGGGTATTGGGGCTACTAAAAAGGCGTCATGTGGATCCATGGGTATAAAGGCAACTGGAGTGGCTTCCAGATCCATAACCCTTTTTAGTGATTCCAGGCACTAAGTGTGCTCGAGAGGTTCAGCAGTGACTCTTATAGCAGTGATGCCGTCCATCCTAGGGGAGGAAGAAAGGGATCCAATGACGTTCACAAACTCATTGTCCGCTGGAGGCTGAAAGCCTGCCTTTTCGATTAGTGCTTCAATAAAACTTCTCCATTCGCCTACTAATTTTTCATAGGGGACGTTGTGCTCCAGAATTTCAGATCTATATTCCTCTTCAGATGGGCTCTGGTTCTCCTCATCCTCCGACGTGTTTGGGCATTGACCACAGTTGCATCTTGAGAGGGGCTCCTCATAGGGTTCAGTTTCCATTGGTTCCTAATCTGCATTTTCCGTCGGCTCTTCATCGTCACTGGTCGACAACCACCCATTGTGACTGGCACCCATGCGGTCATTTCTGGCGTGATTGTTCCAAGCTGATTCTGGGTCTTGGGCCTCAGTTGATTCTTCACTATCGTCATCATCACTGTCATCAGAATCATCATCATCATCAGAATCATCATCATCCCATACTATCCGAACTTCGGCTAAGAGAGAGCGTCGATCATATATATTAGGGGAGGACGGGTGCGTGCAACCACAGAAGTTGTCATAGGCCCCTAATGCTGGAAGTGGCAATTGCGACTCGGCTTTTCCTCCCAGGAACTGCGGGGGAAGAGCGAGAGGTGGCGGTACATATTTGACCCCAGGGAGGATATGGAAGCAATCCTCCTCATCTGATCCTTCACCTTCACTATTATCAAGACTGTACTCGGCTTCTCCTAGAACCATTTTCGGAAAGTGTATTAGCTCGAGGTGTGCTTCGGCCTCTTTACTAATAAGCCCTAATACGAGTGCCCATCTAAAGCTCTCTTGTTTAATTCTTCTTGAGTTCTCTAGCCATCTTGTGTAAATGGTCTTCTCATAGTTTGATCTGAATGGCCCCAACTCTCCAGTGTCAGCTATCCCTTCTTCTGAGAAGTAGCGAGCTTCATAGTCGTGCAAGGAGCTGCTAACATGGGACCAGGGAGAATCAGCCCGTCCCTCATTCTCGAGGCTAAAAGGGAATTCGAATTCAGGATCTTCGACCAGATTAATCATGGGTATTTGGGAGTCCTCGTTTGCCTCCCTGGTTAGCTCATTATCCAAATCTTCCTCGGCGCGAGAGGGCTCTTCGATCTCAATCATGTTTACCCTGTTGTTATTCCTAGGGAATGGATTGTTGACTGCGTTGGGCCCTTTGGGTACTTCTAGCTTTCCCTTTTCAATTAGCCCTCTTATAGCCTTCCTAAGAACTATACAATCGTCAGTAAGGTGCCTGTGGTACTGATGAAAAGCGCATTGTTTGGTGGTGTCCAAAGGGATGCTGGGATCCCTGGGCTGGTAATTGTCCAAAGGCCGAATCAAACCCTCCTTGATCAGTCCTCTGAAAACTTCACTCAGGGGCATTCCAAAGTTACTGAACTTTATACTCTGAGGCTTGGGCATCTCAAATTTCCTAGGCACGAAAGGAATGGCATTGTTGTAATTCTGTCCGGCATAGTTGACAGCTTCTTTGCCCTTGGGTTGGGCAGGAGTAGGATTAGAAGTAGTGGCTCGATACCGAAAGGTAGGAGTAGCAGCTTGTTGCTGATTGTAAGCCTTTTAAAACTTAGCCCCAGAGCTGACCATGGCACGCAGATCTGGATAGGGGAAATTGCTGAGGGATGCTCTTAGGTGAGGCTTCAAACATGACTGAAAGATGTCTAACTGTTCTTCATCAGAAGGAGGAATGGCCATTTCACTCAGCTTAAGGTTCCAACGTTTGTAAAAGTCACCAATATTCTCATCAGGGCATTGCATAATTGTTTGCAAGTCTACCCGATTCGTCTCCCATTCCAGGTTGGCCTTGTACTTTTTGGTGAAGGCATTGGTGATCTGTTCCCAAGTGGCCCTGGACTTGGGTTTCAGCCGGAAGAACCATTTTAGAGCCCCCAATTTCAAAGAGAGGCTGAAGTAATCGGCCAGCTACTGGTTCGTGCATCCTTTGGCTTTCATAGCTAGGGCATAGGTGTCCAGATGGGTTTTTGGACAGGTAGTTCCATCAAACAGTTCTAAGCTAGGCATCACGAACTTGTGGGGTAAAGGCACAATAGAATCACGATCTGTGGGCTGAAGAGCAGCCTTCTTTCCTGTCAGCTCGACAATCTGTGCTTTCATTTCCTTATTTTGTTCCATGAACCAAACCAGATGAGGGTCCAATGGTGGAGCCGGAGCATTCAAACCAGTGACTGAGCTAGTGAGAGGAGTTACCATTAGCGGCACACTGGTGGAAGGGATGGCCAGCCTGGGGACATAGGTGACAACCTGTCCTTGGCCCAAATTACCATGGGGAGTGTAAGTAGGAGCTTGGGCAAAGGGATAGAACCCAGTGGCTTGCTATTGACTTCCAATTGGCAAAGAGGGTCGTGGAAGCCCTGAGGTGGCCGGGTAGCTCGGGTTCCCGGGGTGAGACTCATAAGTAGGCTTAAATGCGGGCTGTGGTCCCTGGTTGTTGAACTGCATGCCTGGCTGCGGTGATGGTGTAAAACCGGGAGGATACTGCGGTCCCGGTGATTCTGATGAGACTGGGATGGGGGCTTGCTAGCCCATTGGACCTTGAGTGAGAAATGGGTTTTTGGAAGCTGGCGAGGTGTTAGGGGCTGCGGAACCAACATCATTTTGAGGAAAGGCACCTGAATGTTGTTCTAGACCAAACTGCGGTGGTGGCATTCCAGATTGTTGTTGCGGTACTCTGAACTGTTGTTGTGATGGTCCGGGCTGATCGGTTCCAAACTGAGGTGGGATCCCAACTTGCTGCGGCATTCCGAGGTATCCCCAACCGTGGGAATACATTCCGTACTGATTCTATCCCCACTGAGGAATTGCGAATTGGCTTATCCTACCAGACTGTATGGGCCCAGTTGTAACGACCCCAAAATCCATAGATAATAATAATACTTAATTTAATAATAGAATAACCTCTAACGACTACTAAAACCATAACTCAAAATACTAACCACTATTTGAAATAACTTATATGCTGAAACGGTAACAATCTCTACGGCTAGTACAATCCACTAGCTCAATAAAATACTTAATGTTCTAAAATAATTATTTGAACTCCAAAAGCCGCTAATCCATCAAACACGCAGCTAATCCACTCCAATCATTTATTACCTGGGAGGGGAAACAATATGAAAGGGTGAGCGAACAAAGCTCAGTAAGTTCATACGGGGTCTCTTCGGTTTCTAAGAAGAGACGACCGGAACGAATGGAGTTTAACAACTTATCAATGAAAGGATAACATGTACAATAAATAGTTTAGGTACTGAGAATGTCAATGAAAGATACTTTTTCAAATAACAAGTAGTGGCACTTTTACAATTAACAGATAGAGATTTTTATACACATTCGCCCGTCAATTCCAAGTACTTGTGCACCTTTCATCTAGGCGACTCCGATTCACCTTTTCAGGCAATCGTTGAATAAGGTTCTCTTACGCTATTATCAAAGCGCCTCCTTATTCGGATGCATCATGATAATCACATCTATAGAATTTAGGTCATTTCATTCTGACTAGACCATTTCATTATATAGTGAGGTCATTTCAATCTGACTAGACCTTAGGTCATTTCAATCTGTTTAGACCAATTTATTTAACATTGAGGCCATTTCAATATGACTAGGCCTTAGGTCTTTTCAATCTGTTTAGACCAAATATATATAGAGTCCTCATCAATTGGACAAATTTAACATCATATACATATAGTGTTCATGGTACGAGAACACATAAGTCAATTTAAATTTACATAGATGCACATTGAACAACACGCATCAATGGTAAGATATTCCAAGAACGTTCATAACGAGGGAATACATATCACTACCGGCCACTTGGTAGCATATACTTTATGAAACTTTTAGAATCCTAACACAAAGGATATGAAACAATCAAATGCTAAGGAGCGTAATCCCTTACCTTAAACGCTTACGTTTACTTGCACTGACTTCCAGCACGAATCTACAATCATGCAAATAACATTTCTTAAGGTAAAAGAAATTCCTATTTACTTTAATTACCCAACTTTAATCATCTTGTTAACCTATGAGTTATTTCTCTTTAACTCTTCTTAAGGTTAATTAGTACCCTTTTTAGGTTTTCCAAAATACCCTTAGGGCTCGTTTGGTAGGCTGATAGGATTAACCCGTATTAATAGTGAGGAGCTTATTAATCCAGGGATTAATAATACAATCCTTTTTTAGGATAAATAAGAAGGAGATAAGAGGTGTTGAGATGCTTATCTGGGTTGTACTTTGGATAATTACTACGGTTGTGTGAATGTGTGCCCAAAATTTTTGTGTATGTTGGATTCACGCGAGTTTGAAGACATCCGGTTTAATTTGAAAAACGGAGTCGCCACGCCATTTTGATTACCTCAAAACTTTGAAAAAAATGTTTTATGGGTTCGGAGGTTAAGTTACCCCTTGGGAAGAACGGATCGTCGTTCACCCAAGGTGCCTTGCCGGAGCAAGTCTCCCAAGATCCCATTAATCGTGCTTGCTTGCGTGCTTTCTTGTGTGCATGTGTTTGAAAATAAGGAGGGAATGTCCCAAGTCGTCTTCCGGACGTACAAACCATTTATTGGTTGTCGCTCGGGATTTCTTGGATTTTATGTATTCGGGATTATGATCCCGCCCTCATCTTGGACTTGTGATCATCGCATTTTTTAGACCTTGGGACTTGCGTGATCGAGAGAATGACTCTCTTTATAGTCAAAGATGAGGTTCTTTAGAAAAGGAGGGTCTTTAGCCCATCAATCCTACACTTTAAGATGGTCGAGCTCGTATAGATGCTTCATACTCATCTTAAGTGATAATCGGAGATATAGGGTTCAAAGGTGTCCCTTTCTAAAGAGATTATGAAACCTTTATGGAAGGAACGATGTAAAGATAGGATCTTTTACATCGGTCCATTCCGAGGTTACTAATGGGGGAATGGGGGAATGCATGATAAAAATGACATTTTAGTGAGAATATGACATTTTTTAAGTTTGCAAAGGATGCTTTTGATTGCAAATGGATGCTTTTTATGTAAAGAAATGATTTTTGTGCAAAGAATGCATTTTTAATGTGAAAAGAGATTTTGAATGCAAAAAGAATGATTTTAATGTATGAAAATGGGTTTTAGGTGCAAAGGATGCATCTTTATGTATGAAAATGATATTTTAATGAAAAGATGGCATTTTATGTACATAGATATTATCTAAATTGCAGATAAACATCAGATTATAGCATGATGGGGGTTAACATCAGATTACAGCTTGAAAGCGCGAAGTTTACGCAACCGCGCTTAGTTTGTCGCGTGACATAGGCTGCCTATGTCGCGTGACATAACTAGCCATTTTGCAGAGACTTTACAGCTGGGATTTGCAGAGGTATCAAAGCACCAATATGGCCAAGTTACTTCACAAACAGATCTCAGGGAGCAATTATTTTAGTGATGAACACTTCAAGAGGGTGTGGATATGAGGGATCCACACTCATCTCGAGTGTTCATGCAAAAACAATGCCAAGCCGGAGCCTTTACATGAAATGGTATGCAAATGGATATGGATCTAAGCAATATAACACTAAAGCATGTAACTTTAATCAGAATACCACATTATTAACACATTTAGCATAGAGATTTCGCATTCAAAGGAAATGGATAGAGGAAAAGGGTAGAAAATCGTTACCCTTGAAGACCACGACTCCCTATATCAAGTTAGATATAGGGGCCTTCAAAATAGCAACCTCCGGGGCTGAGATTGAGCCTTGATTCTTTGAGAACCCTTGGTTCTTCGTATGTGTGGGAAATGTTCGTGTGGGAAGTGATTTGGGGAGGATTAGTGTGGTTTGGGAGGTATATGAGGAGAGGGGATGCTTCCTGGGCATATTCCCTATAGAGGGGGACTGAGGGGTGGAAAAGGGGTGTCCCAAATGAGAGGTGAAGGCCTCTATTTATAGGCTGCCTGCATGGGCTTGTTATGTCGCATGACATAACAAGCCATAACCGTTTTCCTTCTAGAAACATGCAAGGTGACAACCTTCTAGAACTTTTCATGGCCTATTATGTCGCACGACATAAGTAGCCACTTCCAGATTCTTCTAGAAACATGCAAGGTCGCAAGCTTCTAGAAGTTTTCATGGCCTATTATGTTGCACGACATAAGTAGCCACTTCCAGTCCCTTCTAGAAACATGCAAGGTGGCAGTCTTCTAGGAGGGTTTTGGGATTAAGAAAAACGTGTTTCTTAATCACCAAGCATTCCCTTTAGCCCTTAAAAGGCTTGGAACATTTCTGAAATTATTTCGGAACTATAGGAAAGTCCGAGGAATTACCGAAAAAATTACCGGAATTGCCGGGAAATTTAACCGGAAGGCATGAGCCAGATTTGGGTACTTACAGAAGCCCCTCAGCAACGTCACTTGCAAGGCGAGTGGGGTTGTCGATAGAAAAGGATCCAATCTGGCGAATGCCGAGACAGATTGGGTGACCAAGTTGGTCGAGTGGCTGGACCTTTCATGAAAGGCTACCTACGTATCCCGGAGGAATCAAGCCTTGATCGTAGTTCAGAATCCGCTGGGGAAAGGGGGCGTCATATGTGACAAATTGACTGAACCTACAGGAGGCTACCTACGTATCCCGGGGGAATCAAGCCAGGTCGTAGTTCGAGCTTTTATTGAGTCGAAATGTTATTCCTTCACCTTGGAATAGCGGAGATCGAAATAAAGCGAAAAAAGGTCGAAATGTTATTCCGTCATTCGGAAATAACGGAGATCGAAATAAAGCAAGAAAAGGTCGAAATATTATTCCGTCATTCGGAAATAACGGAGATCGAAATAAAGCAAGAAAAGGTCGAAATATTATTCCGTCATTCGGAAATAACGGAGATCGAAATAAAGCAAGAAAAGGTCGAAATATTATTCATTCATTCGGAAATAACGGAGATCGAAATAAAGCAAGAAAAGGTCGAAATATTATTCCGTCATTCGGAAATAACGGAGATCGAAATAAAGCGAGAAAAGGTCGAAATATTATTCCGTCATTCGGAAATAACGGAGATCGAAATAAAGCGAAATGTTATTGCCTTCCGACAATAACTGAAATTTTTAACAAGAAATATTATCCCATTTGGCAATGACGGGGGATTTTCCGGAGGAAACGTTATCCCATTTGGCGATAACGTAGGATTTCCCGGAGGAAACGTTATCCCATTTGGCAATAACGGAGGATTTTCCGGAGGAAACGTTATCCCATCTGGCAATAACGGAGGATTTCCCGGAGGAAACGTTATCTCATTAGGCAATAACAGAGAATTTCCCGGAGGAATCGTTATCCCATTTGGCGATAACGGAGAATTTCCCGGAGGAATCGTTATCCCATTTGGCGATAACGGAGAATTTCCCGGAGGAATCGTTATCCCATTTGGCGATAACGGAGAATTTCCCGGAGGAAACGTTATCCCATCTGGCAATAACGGAGATCGCGAAAAAGGTTGGATTTTGCAGAGAAGTTGGAAGGAATCAATAGTTTTTTTTTGTAAAGAAAAGTGGGACGCATCCGAATAATTTTTTTTTTTTTTTTTTTTTTTTTTTTTTTTTTTTTTTGCAAAGAAAACTGGGATGTACCCTGATTATTTGAAAAATAAAATTGAAAATGCCAAGGGCAAATAAACCGAGTCACGAGCAGGTAAATTTGTAAAATAGGCCTCGGGGGAGCCTTTGGAGGAAAACTGGATTGAAAGTGATTGAAAATGCCAGGGGCACAAAGGGTAAAAGAGGCCTACGGGGGACAAAATTGTAAAATGGAGCCTTTAAGGGCAAAATTGTAAAAACAGGCCACAGAGGCTTAGTATGTCGCACGACATAAGAGGCCAAGTGAACAGATTCTTTAAAATTCGCACAGTCGTCATTTTGAAAATCAATTAAACTTGAAATTGAGAGGGAGGCGACGGCGAGATGAGAGAGAGCAACATCAGAGGGCGATTTGAGAGGGATCTAGAGAAATCAAACAACTTTTTTAGTTCGATTCAACTTGGAAAATGCCTCCTAGGCTCTATCCGACCAAAAGGGCTCCTCAACACGCCGAATTAGCTACTCGAAGGAAGGGGGTGCAAAGGAATCAAAGGCCATTTCTTCCGGAAGCACCAAGAGGAGATTTTTACCCACAGCTCGATGAGCATACTTCGGATGTCAGGAAGAAGGATGTGGTAAGCAACCTAGGGTTTTTTTTTTTTTTTGAAAAAAAAATTTGATTTGGGTGAAATCGATTTGATTTGAATTTTCCAGACTGCAATGCATTTTATATGAATTGGCCTGTGAACATGGATTGACCTAGGAACTGTGATACTAGAATGCATGCTCTTAGATGATGGGTTTTGACCTATTTTTCATTTGAGACGATTTCAAGAAATAGCACGAAATATTAATATTTGTGCCATGTTTTCTTGCAGGGATTGCGCACCCGTGGCTCCCACGAGGTGATTGGCGAGGCTATGGGATAGCTTGCCGGGTAGCGAGGAAGCGGATGGACTCGCCTAAGGGCACGATTTACGCCGCCGGGCTAGGGCAATTCTTTGAGATGGCGAGGGCCATCGGAGGCACTCGAGAGGAGTGTGGATGCAGTGAGGGCATTCAGAGAGTTTTGGTGGGAGACCACTCACTCGTTTCACTTCTCTTGGGGTGAGACGACAGTCACTCCGCTCGACTTTGCGGTCATCACAGGACTGCCCTTTACGGATGAGCCACTCTACATAGAGGAGCCTACACGGGGAGTTGAGCCCGGCTATTGCGATGCGATTTTATGGGTTTACTTGGCTTCGTTCCCGGATCAAGAAGGGGAATGGATATGAGTTAGGGTGTTACATGGCTTGGTTGGGGAGCGGTGCGGGGACTACATTGTCATTGATGACCACTGTTGAGAGCCGGGCGAGAGGCCGAGAGATTAGCGAGGGCTTTTGTATGGGTGGGCTTCTCGACATCTTTGTTTATTAACAGCGCATCTCTTTGCCTTGACTTCTTTGTTGGAGCTTTTGAGAGCACAGGACACCGTGGGGAATCTATCTGGGGTGAGGCCGGTTTAGGCTGAGATGTATTTGGCCACTAGATGACGTCGGCGAGAGGAAGGCAAAGTATTTTACTTCGTCATCGGCTTTTGAGGTATTCTCTCATCTTGACCTCTTTTCTTTTGCACATTTCATTCTATCCTTTTTCCTTGTTTTGACTTCTTCTTCTTCTTTTCGGGCTGGGCTTTCGAGTATTTTAGGCATTACGAGTGGCGGATACGAGGATGAGTTTCACCTGCCACCACCTTTCCTGCTCTCGGACGGTGGATGAAGAGTGCCGGGGAAACGAACCGGGACACCGGAGGGTTCGAGGTGTAGGATTCTTGCTTCATACCATGACACGGCGAGGTGCTTGAGAGGGATTCCACGAGGTGAGTATGTTCCCACAGGGTAGCCGTTACGATGACACTGGATTTAGATCACATGCCTGCACTTGAGTGTCGCAAGCTGGATGGGTTTGTCTGGAGACGCCTTGTATTTAGGAGAGATGGTGTATAGACGGCATGGGCCGAATAGGCATGCTCGGATCCACGATGATCCACCGGCTAGGATGTGGCGCCTCGCCGGTTGGCGAATGTAGATGCTACGATTGTAGGCTTGGCGGCACATCTCTACACACGGGAGGGGGACTATACTTTGTACGTGGCCGGGCATCTTCAGTCCCCACGAGACCGGGGTTGGTTATGGTGCTTAGAGCGCGGGACCCTCGGCCCGGGCTACGTAGCTAGACCTCCTTTGCCCCGACTTTCATTGATTATCGGGGTGGCGGTCGCATGAGGCGAGCCCATATTGATATGTCACGAGACTCATCCTCATCCGGTGCTCCCACGAGGTTCTAGATCTGTAAGTATTACTCCTTACGTCTTTTGGATTGATTGCATCTCTTCTGTTATCAAGAACTGCATTTTGACACTTATTATGCACGCTTGTAGCAGTATCGGCTCGAGCTTACGGGCACTTGACCAGGGCTTATACCGGCCACTGTGGGCATGATTAGCAAGCTCCGAGAAGGTATGAGCTTTTGGAAGAATCGGTGCCGATCACGCGAGTTCAATCGATATCTCTCCACCTGGCCGGTAGAAGGAAGAAGAGCCGCTCGATGGCGCGAGGCACCGGTGGAGGCATTAGTGGACCGACACCTCGGACGAAGAGGCCAAATGTGCCTCTTCACGGACCCATTGAGATTGATGATGATGATGAGGATGAGGATGAGGATGGATGGTGGGTGAGACGGCCACGGACTATGAAGCTTGACTCCAGCTTGTTATCAGCAGCTTGATGATTATTATCGCACGGAGACCATAGCTTATGAGGCACCTTCGGCGATCGATGATGAGCCAGAGGAGGCTGAGGATGACGACGAGGATGGAGATGATGATGACGATGGAGAGGGTGATGGAGATGGAGATGATTCAGAGTAGCCCCCTTCCCCCCTTAGACATTTATGACTTTTTGGCTATTGTACCCCTTTTGGGGAAAACACATCTTGTTATTTTTTTGCTTATGCACATTTCTTAGACTTGGTCTATTTTGGTTAGAATGTACATTGCTATCCCTTTTGTCGCATGCATTTATGAAATGATGGTAGGGTAACTAGCTTGGGCTGAATGGCTTGAATGGATTTTTGGTTTGAATACGAGCCTTGATGGGTGTACATGGGAGTACGGGAACCTTCCCCTATGCATTTGAGAAGTGTATGAATGGTATTTGTAGCTTTTGACATGTCGGGGGATTGCCACAGGGAAAGCAACACATTGCTTGATGTCGATGTACGATGTGGCTTGTTATGTCGCACGACATGGCTTGTTATGTCGCGCGACTCATTAAGCTTTGAGCCCCAGTGCTTTTCATTGCCCTTGAAGCTTGAATGGAATTGCAGACACAGGTTGGAATTAGGTGACCAAAAGAGGTCACCTACCTGACCTCCTTGGGATAATGGCAAAGAGATATTTGGTCCCTTCCTATAAGGATGGAAACGGGGTGACCTAGGAAGTCAAACAACCAATCCTTCATAAGAATGTGCCAAATAAAGAGGGATGACCAAAGTGGTCAGAAACTTGGACTTTTATGAAAAGCTTACGCACCATTGAGGAATGGGGAAAGAAAAAGGTGACCAATGTGGTCGGATGGCTGAACCTTTTTATGAAAGGCTACCCTTCGTATCCCGGAGGAATCAAGCCTTGATCGTAGTTCAAACTTCATCTAGACAGTTAGGAACGATGTCTAGGATCCTTGAGGTTTTGACAATTAATGGAGGTTGTCACCTGAGGAAGCTAAAGCTTACGTCACTATCGAGTAGATAGAGGTAGCTATAGCTGGAAAACTTGAGCATACTTCTCATTCTGTGATAGAGGTAGCCAAAGTTGGATTTTTGACAATTAAGAAACTGTCGCCTGGTGTTATCTTGTTATAACGGAAGTAACGAAGGCGCTTTTGGGAGAAAATGTATTATTAGCAATTGGCACGTTACTTGAGCCTAGGGGTGATTTTTTCTTGGAAACAATGGTAGAGACTGGGTCTGGATGTACATATGGAATGTGTATAAGACGGGTTTCAAGCGAGGTGGGGTTGTATCCCTTGGGTGCGGGTGAACATCTTTCTTTATTCTTTGAGATTTTGTCAACGTGGACTAGAATTCCCTCTTGGGCTGGGACTGGGTTTAAACTTCGGGTTTCGATGAATGTTCCTTTCTCACACTCTGGCATTTGAAGCTGATGCTGACAGGCTTTTATAACTAAAAGACCTAAAGCAGATGTTATAGTGACCAAACCTTTCTTTGAGGAATGGATGCGACTTATCGAAGCCTCGGCCTAAGAAGAAAACTTTCTGCGAAGCCCCATGCCTTATTAAAGCAAGGAAAGATCCTTTCATTGACAAAACCCCTGCTGCAAAGTCCCGGTTGGACGAACTGGGCAGGCGAAGTCTTAGGTTTTGAAGAAATGACTTAATGATGCCCCAATCTGATAACCTAGCGAATATCCCAATATGATTGGTACTGCGGAAGTGACCCTGAGGTTGATCTGACCAAAACTGAATCCATCTAGGGACCTAGTGAAGAATCCGATGTGAATCCCAAAAATGGCTAAAGAAGCCCCAGTTTAAAGGAATGCTTCGACAAAGTTTCGGGACAGCCCTAATGCTAATTGTGGCAGAAGAGGGAAAACCTATCCTTCTCTCTCTCTTTTTTTTATTTTCTTTAGTCAATCAGTCAACCTTAAGAAGGTGTGAAAGAAAAGATTCTCAGAAATACATGCAGGGGCATATTTTCCGAAAGGTGGGAATAGATCCCGATTTTGTGTTATTCCGATGGCCTTATTCGATGTAGGCACAAAACTCGCTTTCGGTTTGACTCTTTTGAGAGAGTATAAGCGTAGAAAGGTTGGTAAAAGTGCATGGAAGCCCCTGCTGACAGAAAATCAGTGTTTAGCACTATCTTTCCTAAGATGTAGAAAGAGAAGACTTGTCAAGACATCTGAAAACTTGTTTTATTTACAATGATCAAAAAATTGCTTAAAACCCTTTATTAATGCTCGGGTTATTCAACCACTAATCTCGATATGAAGAAAGACATTCTTATTAATCATGAGGAGAAAGTCAACCAGTGTCACGGATCGAGGTTGGCTGGTGTGAAAGAAAGGTTTGTGTATAGGGAGGTCATTGATGAGACCGGGTTTTCTGGAATCTGACTGTGTCTATGGGAGAGGTCATTTGATGAGACCGGGTTTTCAAGAATTTGGATATGTTTATGGGAGAGGTCATTTGATGAGACCGGGTTTTCAGGAATTTGGATATGTTTATGACCGGACCATTGCTGGTTGCCTACGTTCCCCTCATTGTGAGGAGCTCAGGTCGCCGTAGTTCGGCCTTGGCCGGACTGTGTTTGGGCTTTGGGAAATGGGATTTGTGGTTCCTTTAGTGGAAAGGTTTGGATGAGAAGATTGGATGATGAGGCGTGGGCCTCGGGATGATTCCTTGACCAAGTCATTCTTGGACGGGCCTTACGATTGCTTCCTCTTTCATTGGGGAAGAAAGGATTTGCACGTGCACTGCGAGCTTATGAAATGCTTCTGGCTTTGCTTTGACTGCCCCATTGTTATCGACAACTTTCATTCTCTGAGCTTTGATTTTGCCTGTCCGTCAAGCTTTTGATTGACGGTGCTGGGTCCTTGGCCTCATTTTCTTTTATTTTTTATGTGCAACCCTGTTTTTTGCCTAGACTGCCTTTCTTTTGGGATTTTCAGCCTAGCTGGGTATTACTCTTTTTGCACTGCATTTTCCCCTTTTTTTTTATGTGCAACCCTATTTTTTGCCTAGACTGCCCTTTTTTGGGATTTTCAGCCTAGCTGGGTATTACTCTTTTTGCACTTCTTTTCCCTTTTTTTTATGTGCAACCCTGTTTTTTGCCTAGGCTGCCCCTTTTTTTTTTTTTTGGGATTTTCAGCCTAGCTGGGTATTACTCTTTTTGCACTACATTTTTTTTCTCTTTTTATTTTCTGAAGCACTTGAGGGCCAAGGCAAGCCCCTGATTGAATTTTTCTTGACATCCTTGAGGTTGAAGGAAGGCTCCTAGATTGTTGTCGACACGGGGTCAATCTTTCGAAGCTGAGTGATCTTTTATTGTCCGTTGAATATGCCGCCGTCGTTGACTTGGTCAAGGTGAAGGTGAGGGCATGATTGGGAAAGTGTATGGTTTAGTGAAGGCTTTTTGTGAGGTAAGGAAAGTGTATGGGGAAGGCATTAGTTGACTTTCTCACACTGATTAATCGGAACGTGAATTATTTCGAGAGATTATTTGTTGAGCAATGCAAGTAATCATCTAAAATAAAACCATTTCATTAAATGTAATGTAGGTGTGCAAATAATGTCTTAAGTCTAGTAAGAAAAGAAGAAGACTCTTTTATAGAAAATTGAAGATTGATTACAATGTCCGTATAGGACTTGATTGAAAGAGAAAAGTACTAGAACCTACGAAGGTTGACTGAGTGACTATATTCTTTTCTTTTTTTTTTTTTAAATCTTACTTAAGGATAAGTAGACCCTAGTCTAGCTACTCTTCGCGGGTTGGACTGCCAGGGAGCTTGAGCTTTCCTTCGTAGATCAGCCACTGAATTTCTTTCTTCAGATCCACACACTTGTCTGTCACATGACCAAAATGCTTGTGGTACTCGCAGAACTTGGTCACATCCCAGCTCTGGGGTTTCTTGGCTTATAATTCTCGAGAGATGTGAGAAGGCCTCGTTTCACCAAATCATCGAAAACTTTGCTTATGGGCATCCCAAAGTCATCAGGCTGACGTTTCTGACCTTGTACCTCCTGAATCGACCTCTTACCATAGCTTTCTATTTTTGGCCCATGCAGGTTCTCGAGCTTCCCATTTTCTATCAATTTCTGGATCTCATGCCTCAAATAGGTGCAATCATCAGTGTTGTGCCCAGGGTATTGATGGAAAAGACAATGCTTAGACTCATCCACCCGAACGTTGGGGTTCTTGGGCTTCCAATTCTCCAGTGGCTTTATCAGCTTTTCTTTCATCAGCTCTTCCAGAATCTTGCTTAAAGGCATATCCGTATTGCGGAGTTTTCGGGAGACATTGTTGTTCTCAAGACTCGGAGTTCCATTGTCCAGTTGGTTCCATTGTTGGATTTGGCTGAAGGAGGCTACGACACTCTTTCCTTTGTGAGGAACTGGTGCTGACATGGGTACGGTTGCTGTTTGGTGCAGGTGGCATTGGGTCAAGGGAGTATTGATACTCATCATGAGGTCAAGCTTCTCTTGCATCTGTTTCACTTGCTCCATTAATATTGCCACATGGGGGTCAACGGGGACTCTCGCAACAGGACTTTTATCGGAGATGGAACCACGGCAACATCGGTGACACGGCGGGTGAATTCGCTAAATCCGGTAGGTGACGGTGAGAACTTGAATCATCCAGATCCTCTTTTGGCAACTCATGATTGCGTTCGAGGTAGGTATAGGGCTTGAACATAGCCACATAGCTCGAATCGATCATGCAAAGCCAGAGCATAAAGCGGTGGGTATTCTTTGGCCCGAGGAACAAGTGGGGTGAAGCCCAATCCGTTACGAGGAGGCGAGGGCGATGTGGCCACTGATGAGCAGGATGTTGGAAAGGACTGAGGAGAAGTGGTCCTTGGCAGGGGATCATATGTGGATGGAGGAAGGTATTGGTTATAGGCTGGAGGAGCCAAGATGGCTACTTCTGGAGTCTCATCCATAACTAGGGAACCGTTGGGCTCGATCACTATCTGAACCCCATGACGACGGAGCGCATTGATAAGCATGGCTTGTTGGGTCTCATGAACCTTCTGGGCATTTTCCAAAGCCAGGACTAACTCTTCCTTCCTAATCATCTGATTTCCTATGTCCTCCATTTTTACTGTCAAATCGCCATTCGACTCTACGAGCCGATGGAGCCTCGAACCTAAGGTTTTCTGAAAAGCCGCTGACCCAGTATTCTCGTCCACTTCCTTCTCGCTGCGGGAAAGGGATAGGAAAGGTTTAGACTCGGGGTAGGTAAGGTTTAGACTCGAAGGTAAGTAAGATTTAGACTCGGAGGTAAGTGTTTAGGCTAAAGGCTCAAGTAACATGCACTTATCGCTTAAACTTTACTCAAAACACATTTTCTCCTAATCCTAATTGACCGGAAAAGATGAGACCTTGAAAGGTCAAGATTGGAAATTGAAGATCGGACCGAGGAGGTCTCGATTAGGGATTTGACCATGAAAGGTCGGGAGATGGAAGATCGAAAATCGGACCGAGGAGGTTTCGATTAGGGACTTGACCATGAAAGGTCAAGATCGGAAAAATCTGAAATCGGACCGAGGAGGTCTCGATTAGGGGTTTGACCATGAAAGGTCGAGATCGGAAAAATCTAAAATCGGACCGAGGAGGTCTCGATTAGGGGTTTGACCATGAAAGGTCGGGACATGAAAATCAGAAATCGGACCGAGGAGGTCTCAATTAGGAGTTTGACCATGAAAGGTCGGGACAGGAAAATCAGAAATCGGACCGAGGAGGTCTCGATTAGGAGTTTGACCATGAAAGGTCGGGACAGGAAAATCGGAAATCGGACCGAGGAGGTCTCGATTAGGAATTTGATCATGAAAGGTCGAGATGGAAAATCGGAAATCGGACCGAGGAGGTCTCGATTAGGGGTTTGACCATGAAAGGTCGAGATAGGAAAAATCGGAAATCGGACCGAGGAGGTCTCGATTAAGGATTTGACCATGAAAGGTCGGGACAGGAAAATCAGAAATCGGACCGAGGAAGACTCGATTAAGGATTTGACCATGAAAGGTCGGGACAGGAAAATCAGAAATCGGACCGAGGAAGACTCGATTAGGGATATCAGAGATAGGAAAATGCAATTATGATTACATTAATTGTTCAAGTTTACTTAAAATCATGTCTTTTATTAATTCCTATTTGGTTGGAAAAGGGGGGTTTGCCCTTCTTTTTTCGCAACTACTCTAGATCCTGGATCAATGGGTTCCGTCACTACGTCTATAAGCCCCTCGTATTCCACCTGCATTTCGACCTCCCAGGGTGGACAGCCCCGGGCGAGGGTCCTATAGGGCACGCTGATCCCACCGACCGAGAGTAAAGAATGCTCCTAACGGGTCTAGCGGGTCATAGGAACTTTCAACGCATGAGCGATGCGGATTATAGTCAAGGCAATACCAGGAAAGTCTCGTCTTTCTGCCTTGATAGAATTTTGGCAGAATTTCGCTTGAGCGCATGACGTTTTGACTTTCGGTAATGTCCGAGAAGATAATAGGCATGGGTCGGGCGGCAAAAGCCGGATGACACAGTGTCACATTGAACTTCGTTGCGTACGCGGGGCGTGAGTTAGAATCGAAGTCAATGCCGGGTCAAGATCTTGCCAATTTTTCCTTGTCGGAATTTTAGCAGAGCTTCGCTTGAGCACAAGATCTTTTTGATTTGTTGGCAAAGACTCGGTCTTGACTCTTACGCATTCCATGCAGGTCAAGGTCAATAGTCAATGTCGGAGCCGAGATCTCGCCAATTTTTCCTTGTCGGAATTTTGGCAGAGTTCTTCTTCCGTTATGAACTAAGGCTTGACCTTTACGAGGGTATGCAACTGGGCTATATGACACGGACTAGACCAAAAACCAACCAAAAAGTCACGGTTTTGAAACGTGTGACACGGTGTGCATTGGTCGACACTTGCTGTCATGGGGAGGTTGGGATGATTCCGTGCGCGCCGGGAGCATCGTAAAGGCTGTCCGTGGCTGCAGTGGAACCACCCTCGGGTTTGAAGGACGTGCGTGCAAAGTGTACAGGATATATCAGGTGCGCGTAGTGTGCGGTCTCCTAAAAATGTTCCTTTTTGAGTTAAAACAGAGATTTTCATAAATGTGTTTTAAAGGAATGATTTTCGGGATGGGGAAAATGCAGCACATAAGCACGTAAATTTTCTCGGGAGCCCCTCGATCATGGAGCCGAGTAGCCCCAAGCCGCTAGGGATCGCCGGATTAACCATGATTTTTCCCGGTGGAATTGCCACCGAGGTCGCCCGGTCGAGAATCCAAGGAGGATTGAGCCGTACGACTGCATGGATCAATTTTCCAGGTTCCACTCCTTTTACTATTTTTCGGGTTGTTTCCCGTTCAAAGTATGCATAGATTCCAAGATGCAAATGATGCAATGCAAGGTAAAGAAAGCAAGCATGATTAATGAAATCGGCGACGTGAGTCTAACCCGCTCAAAGGGAAAAGCTTTCTTTTATTTTATTTTTTCAAAATTTTTTTTCGAAAAGGGATACTGGTACGTGGGATTTTTAAACCACCGGTTATCCCAACTCCCACGTCAGGGAGTGTACAGGAACGGTAAGTGGTTTCCACCTATATACCGAGTATCGATTTTTTGTTTTGAAAATAAAAGCTTTTCTCCTTTGGGATATCCCCAGCGGAGTCGCCAAACTGTGAATGTGTACCCAAAATTTTTGTGTTTGTTGGATTCACGCGAGTTTGAAGACATCCGGTTTAATTTGAAAAACGGAGTCGCCACGCCATTTTGATTACCTCAAAACTTTGAAAAAAAGGTTTTATGGGTTCGGAGGTTAAGTTACCCCTTGGGAAGAACGGATCGTCGTTCACCCAAGGTGCCTTGCCGGAGCAAGTCTCCCAAGATCCCATTAATCGTGCTTGCTTGCGTGCTTTCTTGTGTGCATGTGTTTGAAAATAAGGAGGGAATGTCCCAAGTCGTATTCCGGACGTACAAACCATTTATTGGTTGTCGCTCGGGATTTCTTGGATTTTATGTATTCGGGATTATGATCCCGCCCTCATCTTGGACTTGTGATCATCGCATTTTTTAGACCTTGGGACTTGCGTGATCGAGAGAATGACTCTCTTTATAGTCAAAGATGAGGTTCTTTAGAAAAGGAGGGTCCTTAGCTCATCAATCCTACACTTTAAGATGGTCGAGCTCGTATAGATGCTTCATACTCATCTTAAGTGATAATCGGAGATATAGGGTTCAAAGGTGTCCCTTTCTAAAGAGATTATGAAACCTTTATGGAAGGAACGATGTAAAGATAGGATCTTTTACATCGGTCCGTTCCGAGGTTACTAATGGGGGAATGGGGGAATGCATGAAAAAAAATGACATTTTAGTGAGAATATGACATTTTTTAAGTTTGCAAAGGATGCTTTTGATTGCAAATGGATGCTTTTTATGTAAAGAAATGATTTTTGTGCAAAGAATGCATTTTTAATGTGAAAAGAGATTTTGAATGCAAAAAGAATGATTTTAATGTATGAAAATGGGTTTTAGGTGCAAAGGATGCATCTTTATGTATGAAAATGGTATTTTAATGAAAAGATGGCATTTTATGTACATAGATATTATCTAAATTGCAGATAAACATCAGATTATAGCATGATGGGGGTTAACATCAGATTACATCTTGAAACTGTGAAGTTTCTGCAAACTGGCTTAGTTTGTCGCGTGACATAGGCTGCCTATGTCGCGTGACATAACTAGCCATTTTGCGAAGACTTCTACCGGGATTTGCAGAGGTATCAAGGCACCAATATGGCTAAGTTACTTCACAAACAGATCTCAGGGAGCAAGTATTTTAGTGATGAACACTTCAAGAGGGTGTGGATATGAGGGATCCACACTCATCTCGAGTGTTCATGCAAAAACAATGCCAAGCCAGAGCCTTTACATGAAATGGTATGCAAATGGATATGGATCTAAGCAATATAACACTAAAGCATGTAACTTTAATCAGAATACCACATTATTAACACATTTAGCATAGAGATTTCGCATTCAAAGGAAATGGATAGAGGAAAAGGGTAGAAAATCGTTACCCTTGAAGACCACGACTCCCTATATCAAGTTAGATATAGGGGCCTTCAAAACAGCAACCTCCGGGGCTGAGATTGAGCCTTGATTCTTTGAGAACCCTTGGTTCTTCGTATGTGTGGGAAATGTGTGTGTGGGAAGTGATTTGGGGAGGATTAGTGTGGTTTGGGAGGTATGTGAGGAGAGGGGATACTTCCTGGGCATATTCCCTATAGAGGGGGACTGAGGGGTGGAAAAGGGGTGTCCCAAATGAGAGGTGAAGGCCTCTATTTATAGGCTGCCTGCATGGGCTTGTTATGTCGCACGACATAACAAGCCATAACCGTTTTCCTTCTAGAAACATGCAAGGTGGCAACCTTCTAGAACTTTTCATGGCCTATTATGTCGCACGACATAAGTAGCCACTTCCAGATTCTTCTAGAAACATGCAAGGTCGCAAGCTTCTAGAAGTTTTCATGGCCTATTATGTCGCACGACATAAGTAGCGACTTCCAGTCCCTTCTAGAAACATGCAAGGTGGCAGTCATCTAGGAGGGTTTTGGGATTAAGAAAAACGTGTTTCTTAATCACCAAGCATTCCCTTTAGCCCTTAAAAGGCTTGGAACATTTCTGAAATTATTCCGGAACTGTAGGAAAGTCCGAGGAATTACCGGAAAAATTACCGGAATTGCCGGGAAAATTAACCGGAAGGCATGAGCCAGATTTGGGTACTTACAGGTTGCATTTAATCTACCAAACATACTTTTATTGGACTAATAATCCTATCCGGTCATTTATCGACCTACCAAACGGCAACTTAGGGTTTCTAGGTTTCTAACCCATCTTTAATCCTTCATAATCATCTTTCACATACCCAAAATTACTATTCACAACTTACTATTCACAGATTACTATTCACGATCACTGTTCACGGATTACTATTCATGGATTACTATTCACAAATTACTATTCACTTCATCTAAACACACACACAAAACACTAATCCATAATTCAATTTTTTTCTAGCATGAACCCTAGTTTTTCATTAGGTTCCAATCCATCTTCCATTATCATCTTCCTTAGATTACAAAAAGGAATTCATATTCTTTCATAATAGTAAAACCTAATCATTCATACTAAAATATATAGACTTTAGTATTTTCATTATAATATATAAACCCTAATATTTAATAACAAGAATTTCTAGGGTTTTAATGATTTATACTACCCAAAAGAGATTTAGGTTTTACCTTAAAGATGTTCCAAGCAATGAAAGAGGTCTCCTTTCTTGCCCTAGGTCCGGCCGGCTCCCTTCCGGCTGCCTCTTTTCTCTCTCGGTTCCTCAATGCCGCCACCTCCCTCTCTCTCAAGCTAGGGTTTGGAAATTTTTTAATTATGCTTCTAGGTTTAGGAAATTAGGATATATATATATTGGTAGGGTTTTAATTCCTAATTGAATTGAGTTTTCCTAAGCCCCAAAGAATTTCTCTAAGCCCAAATAACTTAATGAGCCCAAACCTAATTTAACTAGCATTAGGAAAGAAGAAAATAAATAAATAGAAATCCGTTTTTAAATAAAGAGTATTTATTTAATTAAAAGAGGTAAAGTAATTAAATGAGGAAATAAAATAATTTTAGAAAAAAGGGGTTATGACATTCTTACCCCCTTTAAAGGGTTTGGTCCTCCAAACCAAACGCACTCAATCGAAAAATAGGGTGGGTTATGATTCTCGCATCTCGCTCTCGAGCTCCCATGTAGCTTCTCTTTCCGTATGGTTGCTCCGTTGCACTTTCATATAAGGAATTATTCTTTTCCTCAATACTTGATCTTTCCGGTCCACGATCTTTACCGGTTGTTCGTCGTAACTCAAATCAGCACGAAATCTTATCATCTTGTACTCGATCACATGACTCGGATCGGATATGTACTTTCTCAGCATACAGGCATGAAACACATTATTCACTCAAATAAGTACGGTGGTGAGACTAACTTGTAACCCTCATAACTCCCCTTGTCGGCGAAATCTTCAAGAACACACGATCTCCCAACTAGAACTCTAAATCTCGTCGTCGGCGGTCTGCATACGACTTTTGTCTACTCTGAGCGGTCAATAGCCATTTTCTTATCTGTTGCACTTTATCTGCGGTTACTTGAACGATCTCTGGTCCCGTCAGCTTTCTTTCACCAACTTCCATTCCGAAATCAGTAACGATTGTAATAATCCTGCCGGCTCTTCCTCTATTCCTTGTGTTCCCTTAATTTGGCCTAATAGTATTGGTTGAACACTCAACTAAGCCAAATACCCTTTAACTCTCACTCCTAAACTTGGAATCTCAATGCTATTCCATGCACTTACCCCTTAGAATCAACGCCACTAAGGTTCCTCGATTCTTCCTACTCAATGCATCGGCCACCTTATTGGCCTTCCCTGGGTGACACAGAATGGTATAATCATAATCCTTAAGTAGTTCTAACCATCTCTTTGCCTCATATTAAGTTCATTTTGGGTAAAAATATACTTAAGACTCTTATGATCAATGTAAATCTGACATGTTACCCCATATAAATAATGTCTCCAAATCTTCAAAGCAAATACTACATCGGCTAATTCCAAATCATGGGTCGGGTAATTCCTCTCATGGTTCTTCAGTTGCCTTGACGCATAAGCTATCACCTTATCGTTCTGCATCAACACATAACCTAATCCTTTCAACGACGCGTCACTATATATCACAAATCCGCCCGATCCTGATGGCACTATAAGAATAGGTGCAGATACTAACTGACTCTTCAGCTCTTGAAAATTCTTTTCACATTCCTCTGACCAAACGAACTTGGCTCCATTCTGTTCCAATCTAGTCAACGGTCCCGATAAATTCGAAACTCCTTCGACAAATCTCCTGTAGTATCCTGCTAGCCCCAAGAATCTTCTTATTTCACTAACAGTGGTTGGTCTCTCCCAATCCACTATAGCTTATATTTTTGCTGGATCTACTTCAATTCCTTCCTTAGACACTACATGTCCCAAGAATGCCACTTTCTCAAGCCAAAACTCGCACTTCTTGAATTTAGCGTACAACCTCTAGTCCATCAAAATCTGTAGAACTAATCTCAAATGTTCCTCATGTTCCTCCTTAGTCTTTGAATAAACGTAAATGTCATCTATAAATACAATCACACATTTATCCAAAAACTCCTGGAAGATCCTATTCATTAACTCCATGAATGCTGCCGGTGCATTCTTCAACCCAAACGGCATAATCAGAAAAACTCGTAATGACCGTACCTTGTCCTAAAGGTCGTCTTTGCCACATCCTCTTTCTTCACTCTCAGCTGATGATATCCCGATCTCAAATCTATCTTCTAGAAATACCATGCTCCCCGAAGTTGGTCAAGTAAGTCGTCAATCCTAGGCAAAGGATATGGATTCCTAACCGTCCCTCGATTCAACTCCCGATAGTCAATACACATTCTCCTCGATTTATCCTTCTTCTTTACAAACAATACTGGTGCTCCCCAAGGTGAGATACTTGGTCTAATCAGCCAGTTATCCAATAATTCTTGTAGTTGTTCCTTCAATTCCTTAAGTTCATTTGGCGCCATCCGGTACGGTGCCTTCGATATCGGTGTAGTTTCTGAAACTAGGTCTATAGAAAATTCCACCTCCCTTTCTGGTGGTAATCCAGGCAAATATTCTGGAAACACATCCTTAAAGTCGTTTACTACTGACAAGGAATATATGCTCACTTCTTTCCCATCCGTCTCGCCTATGTAAGCCAAGAATCCCTCGCATCCTTTTCGTAGCATCTTTCGAGCCTTCATCACTGATATAAGACCCGATCGACTTCTCGGCTTCGATCCTTTAAAATAAAACTCCTCTCCAGAAGGTAACCCAAAATGTACTTCCTTCTTAAAGCAATCTACTTTGGCATGGTACGCAGATAACCAATCCATTCCCAAAATGATATCAAATTCATTCATTTCTAATTCTATTAGATCAACCTCGAGTTCTCTACCACTTATGTTCAAAGGACAATTCTTATATACAGACGATATAGGGATCGACTCATTAGTCGGGGTATATATCACCAAAGGTACTTCTAATGCCTCAGGTTTCAATTTCAAGCGTTTCGCTAAACGGGTACTAATTACAGAAGGGGTAGCGCCCGTATCAATCAATGCATACACACTATGAGTAAGGAGATGAAGAGTACCTGCCACGACGTCATTTATGGCTCTTGCATCCCTGGCTGTCATGGTGAACACGCGACCACGAGCTCCTCCATTTCCTTGGTTGTCGTTCCTTGCTCCTTGAGCAATTTGGGTTCTTTTTAGGTTCTGGACATTTCCACCATGGATATCCCACCTTGTCGCAGTTAAAGCAGTTCTTACCTTTATACCAACATTCATTAGTCTTATGACTCCTTTCACACACTTTACACTTTTCCTCGGGTTTTCTTCCTTGAGTGACCCTTCGATTCCCATTTCTGTGGTTACCGTAGTTCTTGTTCGGATAATTGTTCTTAGCAACTTCTTTCCCATGGTCCTCGTCCGTAGCCTTCCTCTTGTTACTGGTTCCGTTTCGGTTCCAGTTTCCAATATATCCCTTTGATCCAGTCGTTTCATTTCAATGGGCTTTTTCCTCTCATCCCTCTTATTGCGGTAGCTATTTGATTCCTTCTCTACCACTCTAGCTCTTGTTGTGGTAGCTATTTGAGCCAAACCTTGCACCACCTGACCAATTCCAGCCATGGTCTGCATCAACGTCTGCAACAGGTCTGTCATGTCTGGGTCCAACGGTCCTTTGCTGTTATTTCCGTTTCTATTGCTCCTCGACATCTGAGGACGATAACATACTGTCTATATCAGTCTTAAGAACATGAGGCGTTATCACTCACGCCCATACCAGCTATGCTTAGCGCGAAATACTTTCTACTATAAAAAGAATTCGTCTTAATAGATTAAAACATCTGAATCAAGTCATAGGTCAATTCACTAGACCCTTGGTCTTTTTACTAGACCCGCATTACTCTCGTAAGTGTTTCAACAGGCTTATTGGTCACTTCACAGATCAGCAATATTAATACTCATACTTGAATTAGGGCGTCTCAACAGACTAACATTCAATTCATAGGTCATTTTACTAGACCACCAATCATTCAATCGATCGGTTAACACATGTATAGGTCGTTTCATTCGACCCAAATTTAATCACACTTGGCCGTTCATTCAGCCAATTATCCTTCATATTTCAGTTAACTTTCACAATTAACACATAGGGAAAAAATTCAGGCAACAATTCAAATGCAAATCAAGATTCATTTCATGAAAGGCATTCTATTACTTACACCCATTTTATACTTAACTTGGCCTTTCATCAGACCAATCCACACACACATCGGTCTTACACTAGACCTTTCACTGCATCAGTCTTGCACTAGACTTTTCACTTCACTTTGGTCATTCTACTAGACCAATCACATATTCTCAGTTCACAATTACGGTGATAGATATAAATACAAAAACAAGTTAGGGAAATTGCTAAACTAATACTTTATTTCATAACTATAAAGTAAGATAACAATTCCTATTCTAGAATTCAAAACATAGCCATCTAACTAACACCTTGCAAAACAAAAGAACTAATAACTTCCAACTCAAGTTCATTTCATCAATCTTCCAGATCTCCTAAGCCCTTTACTTGGAACTCTAGTTCTTCCCAACGATCCCTTTGGTCTACCACGAGACCTACGACCTTGCACTTCAACTTGACTACTATCCTCCGCCACTATTGGAGGGGCTTCACTTTCCTCCATCTGCACAGTAGGCACTTCAAGAATAACTGGATTTCCTTTAGCGTGAATAGCAGCTAACTCTGCCTTTCAATCTTGTAACTCATAGTACATCGCATCGAAATCTTCCTTGACAAGATCAATGTACTTTTCCTTCTCTATCAACATGGCTCTTGTCTAGTATAGCTTATCCTTGGTACGTTCTAACCTTTCATCAGCTAGACTTAACAGCTGCTTAAGGGTTCCCCATTCCTCATGCAATTTATAGAGATCATCCATAGCCTCCTCATACTCAGTCTTGGTTACTTCATTCTGCTCACGAAGATTTACTATTTCCTCTTGTTGTTGCTTCACTTTTGCAATATACTTAGTGAGTGTGCCTCCCACACGAAGTCCATACTTGAGCTTCCTTACTCCATACTTCTTTCTGTGATCCATTTCCTACAAGTAAGAAATAGCCCTCATTAGTATCACGGGGTAATAATCCAAACACATAGTATACGTCATATATCATACTTAGGCATTCGTAATCCCAAAAGAAGTTTCTTCTAACTTTCCTTGACCAAACCTCATCATTCTTAATAAGGCTACTCCTTTGTCTTATCACAAGATTCCAGAAATAGAAGTTTCCAAAAATAGAAAGTTCCCAATATAGAAAGTTTCCTAAAATAGAAAGTTCTAGGTAGACCCAATAATGGTTAAGTACTATTCTCTTCCAACATTCTTAACACCTAAAATCTCCCATGTGACCTAAAACCAAAGCTCTGATACCAACTGTAACGACCCCAAAATCCATACATAATAATAATACTTAACTTAATAATAGAATAACCTCCAATGGCTTCTAAAATCATAACTCAAAATACTAACCACTATTTGAAATAACTTAAATGTTGAAACGGTAACAATCTCTACGGCTAGTACAATCCACTAGCTCAATAAAATACTTAATGTTCTAAAATAATTATTTGAACTCCAAAAGCCGCTAATCCATCAAACACGCAGCCAATCCACTTTAATCATTTATTACCTTGGAGGGAAAAGAATATGAAAGGGTGAGCGAACAAAGCTCAGTAAGTTCATACGGGGTCTCTTCGGTTTCTAAGAAGAGACAACCAGAACGAACGAAGTTTAACAACTTATCAATGAAAGGATAACATGTACAATAAATAGTTTAGGTACTGAGAATGTCAATGAAAGATACTTTTTCAAATAACAAGTAGTGGTACTTTTACAATTAACAGATAGAGATTTTTATACACATTCGCCCGTCAATTCCAAGTACTTGTGCACCTTTCATCTAGGCGACTCCAATTCACCTTTTCAGGCAATCGTTGAATAAGGTTCTCTTATGCTATTATCAAAACGCCCCCTTATTCTGATGCATCATGATAATCACATCTATAGAATTTAGGTCATTTCATTCTGACTAGACCATTTCATTCTATAGTGAAGTCATTTCAATCTGACTAGACCTTAGGTCATTTCAATCTGTTTAGACATTTAACATTGAGGCCATTTAAATCTGACTAGGCCTTAGGTCATTTCAATCTGTTTAGACCAAATACATATAAAGTCCTCATCAATTGGACAAATTTAACATCATATACATATAGTGTTCATGGTACGAGAACACATAAGTCAATTTCAATTTACATAGATACACATTGAACAACACGCATCAATGGTAAGATATTCCAAGAACGTTCATAACGAGGGAATACAAATCACTACAGGCCACTTGGTAGCATATACTTTATGAAACTTTTAGAATCCTAACACAAAGGATATGAAACAATCAAATGCTAAGAAGCATAATCCCTTACCTTAAACGCTTGCGTTTCCTTGCACTGATTTCCGGCATGAATCTACAATCATGCAAATAACATTTCTTAGTGTAAAAGAAATTCCTATTTACTTTAATTACCCAACTTTAATCATCTTGTTAACCTATGAGTTATTTCTCTTTAACTCTTCTTAAGGTTAATTAGTACCCTTTTTAGGTTTCCCAAAATACCCTTAGGGTTTCTAGGTTTCTAACCCATCTTTAATCCTTCATAATCATCTTTCACATACCAAAAATTACTTTTCACAATTACTGTTCACAGATTAGTATTCACGATTACTGTTCACAGATTACTATTCACAGATTACTGTTCACGGATTAATGTTCACGAATTACTATTCACGAATTACTATTCACGGATTACTATTCACAGCATCTAAATACACACACAAAACTCTAATCCATAATTCAATTTTTTTTCTAGCATGAACCCTAGTTTTTCATTAGGTTCCAATCAATCTTCCATTATCATCTTCCTTAGATTACAAAAATGAATTCATTATTCTTTCATAATAATAAAACCTAATCATTCATATTAAAATATATAGACTTTAGTATTTTCATTATAATATACAAACCCTAATATTTAATAACAAGAATTTCTAGGGTTTTAATGATTTATACTACCCAAAAGAGATATAGGTTTTACCTTAAAGATGTTCCAAGCAATGAAAGATGTCTCCTTTCTTGCCCTAGGTCCGGCCGGCTCCCTTCCGACTGCCTCTCTTCTCTCTCGGTTCCTCAATGCCGCTGCCTCCCTCTCTGTCAAGCTAGGGTTTGGAAATTTTTTAATTATGCTTCTAGGTTTAGGAAATTAGGATATATATATTGGTAGGGTTTTAATTCCTAATTGAATTGGGTTTTCCTAAGCCCCAAAGAATTTCTCTAAGCCCAAATAACTTAATGAGGCCAAACCTAATTTAACTAGCATTAGGAAAGAAGAAAATAAATAAATAGAAATCAGTTTTAAATAAAGAGTATTTATTTAATTAAAAGAGGTAAAGTAATTAAATGAGGAAATAAAATAATTTTTTAAAAAAAAACGGGTTATGACACCAGTAGCCTGTGGTTAAGGAGCTGGCTGACTAGTAGATCGAGAAGCTTGGGCTCCGATAGTGGTACCATAGGAGGCTGGCGGTGGCATCCTGGAGTAGTCAGGGCAACCAAGAGTGGGATTAGGGTCGTCCTCTTCTTCCACGGTGAAAGTAACGTCGGGATTAAGACTGGCGGCCAAACCATGGCTCTTAATAGCCTCCAGAAGGATGTTCATTTGTGCTTCCTATCGCAGTCTCATTTGTTCGGTCAACTGATTCTACTGCTGTTCTGTCTGGGGAGTCCCGGGAGGCGAAGTGGTATTGTCCCCATTGTTGCCAGCTGATGCAGACATTCTGAAAATCGGAGTTGAAGCGAATGGTGAAGCTGACGATGCGCTTGATTCTTCCCAACTAGCCAAACAGTGACCCGGTGTCCGTACCCACGCCTTGCGAGGTGCTGCGGGAGGAAGATATAAGGGAGGTTCAGACTTTGGGGGTTGAAGAAAAAGGGTAGGTGTTTGGGCTCAGGGCTCATGCAACATGCAGTTATTTGTTTCCATTTACTTAAAACGTGTTTTATTAAAACCTAAGCGGTTGGAAAAGATTGCTTTTTTTTTTCTTTAAACTACTCTAAGTCCTGGATCAGTGGGACCCATCACTACGCCTACAGACCCTCAACCTGTGACCCCGAACAAGGGTTCCGTAGGGCAAGCGGGTCCCACCGACTGAAAAGGAAAACGAACCAAAGGTCTGGCGGATCATGAAGCCTTAACGCGCACTCGATGTAAATTATCGACAAGGCCAGCGTTGAGGGTTAAGATCGAGTCAAAGTGCCTGACGGAAAACCGGCATGACTCTGACTAATAAAAGTCCACAAGGTATCTTGACTCGTCATTGGTTAAGCAGTAATTAGACATAGATCGAGCATTAATCCTTGATGACTCGGTGTCATACTGGGAGCCGATGTATGAGCTGTGCGGGTCAAAGTTAAAGTCCGAGCCCCAGTCAAGATCGGGCCAAAGTTCATGATGGAAAATCGGCATGACTTCGACTGAGTTAGGTCCGCGGGGGATCCTGACTTGGCACATTGACTAGGGTTTGACCTACACGGGGTATGCACTGACACAGTCTAACACGGACCGGACCAAAAACCAACCGAGTCTCGGAAAAAGTGTGTCACAGACAAGTGCAGGGTCGACACTAGGGTAAACCAATGGCTGTTTGGGTTATCCCATGCTCGCACCGAGAGGCGTAGTAAGGCCTCCCAGGCTGCTACTGAGATTTCCCAAGTGAAGGACGTAGTGTGCAGTGTAAGGTCGACGTGCGCGTAGTGTGCGGCAGTCTATCTTCCTATTTGAGTAAAAACAGAAATTTTCAAATATATCTTAAAGGCATGATGCATGCAAAAGATTTTTTTTTTGAAAACATTTTTGAAAACATTTTTTTTTTGAAAACATGTAAGCACATAAGCACATAAAGTTTAACAGTTAAAGAATCGATCCGACAGTCAAAATTTGACTTTTCCGGGATGGTCAAAATGATAACAACGCATAACGGGAAAATACATACACACACAAAACAAAAGTTTCAAGCATTGGGATGGAAGTTTGACCCACAAAATCCTTTTTTTTTGAAATGACACCAGTACGTGGCATTGTTATATCATATTTTATCCCTGGCTCCAATAAGGAGGCGTTAACAGGAAGGTTAATGGTTTCCCGCCTATATACTTTAGTATCATTTATTTTTTTTTTTTTTTAAAAAAGCTTATTTCAATCCCCAACAGAGTCGCCACTGTGATAATGTGTATCCTATTTTTCCCCTTTTTTGCGGGGAGGCAGCCCGATAAAACTTTTTGCTTTGGAAGTTTGAATAATCTTTTCGGACTTTGAAAATCGTTTCGAAGTTGCCACGCCGTTTTTAGTTTAAGGGCCAAAACTTTGAAAAATATCCAATATTAGAGAAAGTGAGTTCGGAGGTCACGTTACACTCCGGGAAGAACGTTTGGCGTTCACCCGGAATGCCTCATACGACGAGTCTTCCTCACTTGAATCCTTTTGTGTGTGTGTGTATTTGAAAGGAATTTTCTGAAAATAACTAGAATTCTAGGGACTGAACTAAAAAACAGTTTGAAAATAGTGATTAAACTGAAAATAATAGAAAACTGAGGGACTGTTTGCAGATGACAATGTCATCCGCGTGGAGGAGATTGTAGTGCAATCTCATTCGCGCGAATGGGGCCACAGTGCCAATATTTTTATAGTTTCCAGTTTAGCCACTGTAATTTCCAGAAATTTAACTGGATTTACAGGACTTAACTGGAATTGTAACTGAAAAGACAGAAAGTAAAGGGGGTGGTTGGATTTTGGCATCCATGCTTGTCCTCTCTTTCCCTAGACTTGGATTAGTGGTCATAAGTGATGAATCCACTTAATCAAGTCATCTCGGGGGTACGTTAGGACTTTGTAAGCATTTCATTTGCTAGGGGGAAAGGAGAATTTGGCATGAAAGTAAATTTGACAAAAGAGTTAGGTCAAGATGTATCAACTTTAGAGGAAGATCTATAAGGTGGTCATAAGATGACCATCCTTGAGATCTAGACTCAAGTGTATCTCCTACTTCTTGTGTGACCTATTTTATAAGTCTAGATGATTTTCATCCAAGGAAAGTGTTCCAAGGTGAGCATCTTAGACTAGGGAGGGGGATTTGCAAGGAAGTAAATGATGTGGACCATTTGAAATGATCATCTATGGAGATTGACTCCAAGATATCCATATTTAGGTCAAGAAAGCAAGTAAAGACTAGAAATGTAAAGAGGCATGAAATTAGCAAATATGGACCATTTAAAGTGGTCATCCATGGAGACGAACTCCAAGATGACCATCTTCTAGGTCAAGCAAGCAAGTACCAAATAATATAAAAAAAAAGGGGAGTGGGAAATAACATAAAAGTAAAGGAAAATGTGGATCACCTTAGAAGATCATCCATGGAAATGGATTTCATGGAGATCCTCTTGGATCCTTGGGATAAGAGGGGAAGGGGATGAAGCAAGTAAGTAAATAAACAAGGCTACATCATTTATATATAAAATATATGCATGAATGAAGGATATTTGAGTAAGGGAGGAAAGGGTTTACCAATGTTTCTTGGGTTATTGTTTAGGGTTTGAGAGATTTAAAGGCTTAAGAGTGGTTTGGGATGAATTTGGTGTTGGATATTGAATTGTGAAGGTGTGAATGGCTACTTGGGAATGTATTTTGACAATATAATAGTAGGTTTTCATATTTTTTGGGTTTTTTCTCCCTTTTCAAACTGAGGGAGAAGGGTTGTATTTATAGGTTGTCAGGATGACAATCTTATCCGCGTGGACAAGATTGTAGGTGCAATCTTGTCCGCGCGGATGACCCTAGCAGCATGCCTGATCCTGTGCAAAAAGCAGTTTTGGCATTTTGCTCTTGGTCAATATCCCTTTTAATGGAAATGACAAATTTCCAGCGAGGTATTTGTCTATTTTTTTATTCCTAAGAGGTCCTTCCTCATTCAAATTGACAAAATAATGTCCAAAATGCCCCTAAATGATCATAAATCATTAATTTGGGCTGATGGAATATTAACGATCCAGATTGGGGTACTTACAGTAGCCCCTCGGTGACGGTACTTCCAGGGGAAGTGGGGTCATTGACAAAGTGAGGATCCCAATCTGGAAAAATTTTATCTAGATGGGCGAGGAGGTGACCGAGGGGGTCGAATGACTGGACCCTTAACAAAAGGATTCCTACGTATCCCAAGTGGGAATCAAGCCAGTCGTAGTTTAGGTCTTGTGGGAGAAAGGAGCGGTCAAACGAATGGACCTCCCACCGCATTTTTGTTGTCGAAGGTAGACTCGACTAACGAAGGCGTGTCAAAGACTGACTCAACTTAGCGGAAGCGTTCCTAAAGACTGACTCGACTTAGCGGAAGCGTTGCCGAAGACTGACTTGACCTAGCAGAAGCGTTGCCGAAGATGGACTCGACCTAGCGAAAGCGTTGCTGAAGACTGACTTGACTTAGCGGAAGCGTTGTCGAAGACAGACTCGACTTAGCTGAGGCATTGCCGAAGACTGACTCGACTTAGCAGAAGCGTTGCCGAAGACTGACTTGACTTAAGAGTTCTTCAAGACACAAGTGATTGCTGCCGAATTTGGAATTTTATTCATTTTTTAGGCCGAACCAATAATGGCTGCCTACGTTTCCCTTTTTACAAATGGACTAAGGGGCTCAGGTCATCGTAGTTCAATTTTTTTAAGAAAGGGAAAGATAGAGCGGGAAGAATAGTGCAACAATGGTTTTTACCTAGACCATTTTGAGGATAAGTCTAGTTGGATATTACTCTTTTAGCACTTTGATATATATATTATTTTAGAGAATAGAGGGGGGAAAGAGAGTTGACTCGATTTCTTCTTCAAACGAAGTATCTACGAAGCTTGCTTCCGTTTATTGGGTTGACGAAAGGGTTTCCATCCAAATCTGCTAGCTTCACTGCTCCTCCTGAGAAGATCTTCTGTACCATGAATGGACCTATTAAGGTAGGTTCCCACTTTCCAAAGGGATTGGTCTGTATAGGAGGCTTTTCTTTAAGCACTAAGTCACCTTCTCTAATGTCTCGGGTCTTGACTTTTTTATCAAAAGCTCGGGCCATTCACCTTTGGTAGGCTCAAGTATGTTCCATGGCCTTCAACCTTCGCTCATCGAGTAGAGCCAACTCGTCATGAAGGCTTTGGAGCCATTTGACTTCGTTGACCCCGTTTTCCAAGAGGACTTGTAGAGAGGGGATTTCTAGTTCAACTGGCAACATGGCTTCCATTCCATAGGTTAGCGTAAAAGGAGTTTCCCCGATGGCAATTCTGACTGATGTTCGGTATCCCCAAAGTGGCAAATGTAGCTCTTCGGGCCAATCCCATCCTCGTACGACCATCTTTTTTATTATCCTTGGTTTTATTTGCTGCCTCTACTGCGCCGTTAGTTTGTGGTCTATAGGGAGAAGACTTATCGCGAGTGACTCTAAACTCGGTTAGCAGCTGGTCGCTATTTCCTTTGAAGTGGATTCCATTATCAGATATGATCTCGTTGGGCACTCCGTATCTGCACATGATGTTTTCCCTAATGAACTCGGCCACCTTCTTGGAATTCAATACTTTGTAGGATTTGGCTTCTACCCATTTGGTGAAGTAGTCAACATCGACTAATATGAACTCGTGGTCATTACTTCCGGGGGGAGTGATCTTTCCAATGACATCGATTCCTCATGTGTCTAAAGGCCATGGCGTAGTCATGCAATAGAGCTCGTGAGGGGGAATGTAATTGAGGTTGGAAAACCGTTGGCACTTGTCGCAACTTCTGACAAATTGGATGCAGTCTGTTTCCATTGATATCCAATAATAGCCCATACGAAGGATGATTTGCATTAATGCTCGGGCATTCATGTAGGGGCCGCAGGCTCCGTTGTGAGTTTCGTTCATCAACTCGATGGCTTTCTCTTTGCTTACACATCAAAGGAGTGGTCCCTGATGATGCTTCTTGTATAGCATGCCTCTTAAAATGACGAAGCGGGATGCTAGGCATTTTAAGGCCACCATGCTTTTGGCTTTGATACCTTCTTTGTATTTTCCTTCTTCCTTCATGAAAGAAGCTTCTCCACTTTTAAGGTACTGGTACACTTGGTTGTACCAGTGTTCGTTGATCGGCTCGGGTTCAACTTCGATCTCATAACAGTAGGCCGGGGTTTCCCATCTCCCTACTCTGAATGGCTTTACTGATTTCCCCCCGGGAATTTCAACGAGAGAGGCTAGAGTGGCCAAGGCATCAACGAAGCGGTTCCTATCTCTTGGCAAGTAGTGGAAGGAAACTTCCTTGAATTGAGTGATGAGTTTTTCCATGTATGTGTGGTACTTCTGGAGACCATGGTCTATCGTCTTCCATCTGTTGGAAACCTGATTGATGATCAGTGTCGAGTCTCCGTATACTTCCAACTCTTTGATGTTGCGTTCAAGAGCAGCTTCTAAACCGGCTACGCATGCTTCATATTCTGCCGCGTTGTTTGTTACTCCAAAGAAGAGTTGCCAGCGGTTCTCGCTGTTAAGCGAAAAGATTCCGTTATCGGGGAATTGTGGATCGGGATCCTTGGGTTCCTTGCTTGGGAAGTCTTCTAGTTGGTCTGCCATTACTTGACCCTTCATTGTTTTCTTGGTCATGTACTTGATGTCGAACTCAGCCTGGAAAAATGACCACTTGGCTAGTCTCATGGACAATGATGGCTTATCGAAGAGATATTTGATTGGATCCATCTTGGAGACCAAGAATACTTAATGGGATTGCATGTAGTGTTTCAGCTTTCCGACTACCCATACCAAAGCGATACAGGTTTTTTCTAAGGCTGAGTAATTGAGTTCGCTTCCTTTAAGCTTTCGGCTCACGAAGTAGATTGCATTCTCAACTTTTGAGTCCTTCTTCTCTTGCACCAACATAGCCCCAATTGCTGTATTAGTCACAGTCAGGTATAAGAGGAGTGGCTTATCTCCATGCGGCAGGCATAGGATCGGGGGGTTTACCAGGTATGCCTTGATTTTATCGAAAGCTTATTGGCATTCAGCGTTCCATTCGATATCAGCATTTTTTTTCATTAGCTTGAAGATTGGCTCACAAAGAGACGTCAGCTGGTTTACAAAGCGGCTGAGGTATTGAAGTCTTCCCATGAAACTTTTCACTTCTATCAGTGTTCAAGGTGATTTCATCTCAATGATGGCCTTGATTTTCTGGGGTCGACTTCGATGCCTCTTTCTGTGACCATGTACCCTAGTACTTTGCCTCGTTTCACGCCGAAGGTTCACTTTGCGGGGTTCAGTCTCATGGAGTGTTTTCTGAGTCGATTGAAGAACTTTCTCAAGTCTATCATGTCCTGCATGTCAGATCCTTTGGAGTGTATGATCATGTTATCTACATACACCTCGATCTCTTTGTGGATCATGTCATAAAAGAGAGCGGTTGCAGCCCTTTGATAGGTAGCCCCGACATTCTTTAAGCAAAATGGCATTACCGTATAACAATATGTTCCCCATGGAGTGGTGAAGGCAGTCTTGGCCAGATCTTCTTTGGACATTTTGATCTGGTTGTATCCGGCGAAACCATCTATAAAGGATTTTACTTCGTAATTGGCCGTGGTGTCAACCAACATGTCGATGTTTGGATGCGGAAAGTCATCCTTTGGGCTGGATTTGTTAAGGTCTCGAAAGTCTACGCAGCATCTGACCTTTCCATTGGCCTTGGTGACTGTCACGATGTTGGAGAGCCAAGTTGGGTACTTGATCACTTTGATGAAGCCGACGCGGAGCATTTTCTCGATTTCTTCCTTTACTTGT
Organism: Adenophora triphylla var. japonica; assembly: GCA_022495995.1. Classification (NCBI taxonomy): domain Eukaryota; kingdom Viridiplantae; phylum Streptophyta; class Magnoliopsida; order Asterales; family Campanulaceae; genus Adenophora; species Adenophora triphylla. Next base: position 299,561 of record JAFEMH010002759.1, read on the forward strand.
AGGGACCAATCCGGCTTGATTTTGTGTAGTTTTTGCTTGACGGGCTTGGCCTCGGGATCTAGATGAATTCGGTGTTCCACGATGGAGTGATCGAGTCCTGACATGTCTTGGTAGGACCAAGCGAACACATCAACATATTCTTTGAGGAGATTTACCAGGGCTTGTTTCTGTGTACCGGTGGAGAAACTGTTGGTGTAATGCCTTAGGCGTTTAGTTATGTTTGACTTATAACTTAAACCGTTATGTAATCATCTTTATCATTTATTATAGAGAAAGTTTTTTTAGTTCATTAAATATTTGAATGTTTATTATAATAACCTGCCTCCCTAGTTGTTGTGAATGACTAGTATAAGTTGGTAATGGATAATCATGGAGATGATTATATGCATGTGATGCACATTACACTTACGGGTACTTGCTAAAAAACAAGTACTGGACATGACCTACCGATGAGATTTATGACATGGTCTATAGTCATATATGTCATGATAAAATCTCATGATAGTCGTGTCATTGAATCCTTTGTACCTAAGATTATCATCGTCTTCCACATTGTGAACATCGTGTTTGATGTAGTCTAACTCTATCTTTAATAGGATAGCAATAAGGGCTATGTTGGCACGATTGGATTGTTGTAGGAAAGAATGATAAGTCAAGATGGGATTTGTCCCTCTCGTTGAGAGAGATGTTTTGCTTGGGCCCCTCAATGAATAGTGTTGATGAAATGTGTGGCCACACTCAAGAGATTTGATAGAGATCAAATGCACTTGGATTATCAACATATTCGGAATCGAGAAAGCATTGAACGATATGAGTTGACATGGACCATGACTCATGTTCAATTTGACATCGTGGACAAAGGGATTGTGACATTGATCTATCAAGGAATTAAGCTTTGATGTTATATTTAATTGGGTAGACATAATGACTTGCTAGAAGTCACTTATGTTTTGTGAGGTTGATGTTACAACTCACTACCAACATAAAATATAATTCCTAAAGGGTCACACACATAAAAGAACGGATTGAAAATGGCTAAATTGTGAAATTCTGGGGTCAAGGGACGACTCGTCCCCTATGGGACGACTCGTGCTCTGGGGGATGACTCGTACCTAATTGGTCCAACTATTCCCCAAGGCAGGGACGAATGAATTAGAGTGCTGGAATTAGGGGCCGACTCGTGCCCTATGGGACGACTCGTGCTCACGACTCGTGCCCTGGGGGACGACTCGTCCTGGCGGCGCTGGAAACCCATTTTTGCTTGGAAAAAAGACTCTTCTCCCTAAGGCTTAGGGATTTATAACAATAGAACCTTTTTGTCCCAGCAAAAAGTGACGAAAATTAGAGTTTTATAAACACTAATTGATTGATTTTGATTACGAATCAAAGATCAAAACTCCATAGATTCATTCCATAACAGCTATTGATTATTGAATATCGATTCAATAATCGGAGGATCATCTAGCAATCCTACGAGAAGTGTTCTTGGTTCGTTCACGTGTGGGTCACCATTAGAGGGAGGTTACTTTATCTCCTAAAGCTTGAAGATCTCCATTGTTGATTCATCACCAAGGTAGAACAAGGAAGAAGAAGATACAAGTTTCACCAACGATTCAAAGATTCATTTTTTGAGATTCGTTTTGAGCAACAAAATCGCTATAAGGTATGTAAATCTATTTCATATGTTTCTAATCTCTTTATGCTAGACGGATTCAAAGGCTAGGGTTTTGATGTTTTATAAAATTCTTTCGCTGCGTTTGTAACCCCAAAACCCAACAGTGGTATTAGAGCCAGGTTTATCATGATTAGGAATGAAATTGGCATGCTAGATTTAATTTGATTAAATGCTTTGCATGCTATATGAAATAGATCTATGTTTTTTATGTGTATTTTTTTATGAAAACAAGTATATGTGATATGCCATGATTATGATTAATAATTGGTTAATGTGATTAATCTTTTACATAGGTTATTGATCTTTTTAATATGATTATTTAGATTTGTAATTTCTCAAAATTGTATCAAATTATTTGATTGGAATATTTTGTGAAGCCCTATGTTCATGATTATGTACACATAAGATTCATGTTACAACCATCCGATGTTTGTTGTTATGTGTAAAACCTTCTAAATGTTTAAGTTTTATGCCATCCCTTGATTAGAACACTTGTGAAATTTTAGGATATTTTGATGTAGTTTTGACTCAATTGGGTGCGTCATTATATCTTAATTTGTGATCAAGATGAGATAATGGTTGATGTAGCTTTCAAATGAGATTTGACCCAAGGCATAGATGAGATTAAAACATGTTTTTGGCATATGATGTCTAGAAGCTCATAAAAGATCTAAGAGTCATATATGATATGATTGATGGTTTCTACCTAAATAGCTTGATTTCGGGCATTGACTCAGTTAAACCAAAATCAAGTGAAACATGAATCTTAGCCAACTTTGATTATATGATACATGCTTGTATTTGAAGGTGTATAATTGAGTGGGAGTATTTATGAAATACATTATTTTCTATTAGATGGTAAATGCGTTGATACTTATATGTTTATTGTTTGCATATTTTATTGTAGTAATGGTAACTCACAATAATCAGCCCCCACTTTGCGATCCATCCTTGAGAAGGAAAAGCTCGAAGAGAATCAGTACAAACTATTCTGATTGGATCAGAAGCCTCAAAATTTTCTAAGGCAAAAGAAGAAAGTGTGCGTTCTTGACGAACCCATTCCACCTCCACCTGCTGCCAACGCTTCAAGGGTAGATAAGGATGCTCACAAGAAACATACTGATGATTCTAATGATGTGACATGCCTTATAATTGCCACCATGTGTAAGGCTCTTCAGAAGGCCTAGAACACATTGAAGCTGCTTATGATCTAGCCGAGCGCTTAAAGGAAATGCTCCAAAAGCAAGCTAGACAAGAGAGGTATGATGTGATTAAAGCCCTAAATGCATGCAAGATGTAAGAGGGGCAGTCTGTTGGTGCTCATGTCCTTAAGATGAAGAGTCACATTGAGCGTCTCGAAAGGCTTGGTAATCCGATGAGTTTGGAACTCGCCACAGATACGATATTAAATTCATTGCCTGAAAGTTATGGTCATTTTATAATCCACTATCACATGAGTGGCATGGATAAGAATCTCTCAAAATTGCATGCGTTGCTTAAGACCGCGAGAGAAGAATATCATGAAGCCGGAGCGACAAATGTGTTAATGGTTAACAAAGGTAAAGTGGTTCAAGAAAGATGGCAAAGGTAAAGCAAGTATTGCTAAACCTAAGGCAAAAGTTGCCGTTGCCGGAGAGGCTCCCAAGGTATCTCAAAAGGATGCGATTTGCTACCATTGCCAAGAAGTTGGTCATTGGAAGTGTAATTGCATGGCTTACAAGGAAGGCCTAAAGGCGAAGAAGGGCAATAAGATTGCTTCTGATTCAGGTATCTAAATGATAGATATTTTCCTTTCTATTTCTAGTTCATGGGTATTAGATACTGGATGTGGATCTCACATTTGTTTAAATGTGCAGGGACTAAGGAATAGGTAGGTAGCTACTCAAACAAGGTGAAGTTGACCTATGTGTGGGGAATGGAGCAAGAGTTGCTGCATTAGCCATAGGGACATATGATGTAACTTTACCTAGTAGATTAGTACTTGTTTTGAACAATTGTTACTATGTTCCGAATTTGAGTAGAAATATTATTTCCGTTTCTTGTTTGGATAATGAAGGTTTTAGGTTTCGTATTGAGAATAAGAAAATTTCTATTTATTTAAATGATATGCTTTATTGTATTGCAAATTCATTTAATGGCCTTTATGTTCTTGATGTTGATGAGAAACAAAATAGTGTTGACGATATTTATCATATGGACAAGAAGTCTAAACCTAATGACGTGAATAACACATTCATGTGGCATTGCCGGCTTGGTCATATAAACGAGAAACGCATATCTAAACTCTATAAGGATGGACTTTTAGACTCACATGATTATGAATCATATGAGGTATGCGAATCTTGTTTATTGGGAAAATGACCAAACCACCCTACACTATGAGTAGTGAAAGGGCTAGTGACTTATTGGGCTTAATACATACCGATGTATGTGGACCAATGAGCAACATTGCTAGGGGAGGATTTTTGTATTTCATTACATTCACCGATTACTTATCTAGATATGGCTATGTCTATCTTATGAAGTCCAAAAGTGAATCGTTTGCGATGTTTAGAACATTTCAAAATGAAGTACGAAATCAACTTGGCAAAGCTATTAAAGCACTTCGATCCGATCGTGGTGGAGAATATTTGAGCCAAGAGTTTGACAATCATCTCAAAAACTGTGGAATTGTTTCAGAGTTGACTCCACCCGAAACACCACAATGGAATAGTGTGTCAGAGAGGAGGAATAGAACCTTATTAGATATGGTTCATTCGATGATGAGTCAAGTTGACCTTCCTATTTACTTTTGGGGACATGCATTAGAGACTGCTGCATTCACACCGAAGCAGTAGTCCCTACTAAATCGGCTCCTAAACCCCACATGAGATATGACATGGAAGAAAACCTAGTTTGTCTTTCATGAAGATTTGGGGTTGTGAAGCTTATGTAAAGAGACTTGTCTTTGATAAGTTAGCACCTAAATCTGACAAGGTTATTTTCGTTGGTTACCCTAAGGAAACCAAAGGGTATTACTTTTACAACCGCAATGAGAACAAAGTGTTTGTTGCTCAATATGGTACTTTTCTTGAGAAACAGTTTCCCAATAAAGGAACTAGTGGGAGTAAAATTGATCTTGAAGAAGTTCAAGAACCCGAAAATAACATTGAACCAATAGTAGAGACGAACCAAGTCTACAAGAAATTGTGGAACCGGTTCAAGATCCACAAGTCCATCGTAGATCGGATAGGTTACGATCCGCACCTGAGAGATATGGATTTCTCGTGTCGGAAAGTAATGAAGTGGAAGTCATTGAGAATGACGAACTATCAAGAGGCGATGTCCACTCCCGATTTGGATAAATGGTTAGAAGACATGGAATCGGAATTGCAATCCATGTCGGATAATAAAGTTTGGAACTTGATTGAGCCACCCGAAGGTGTAAAAACCATAGGGTGCAAGTGGGTCTTCAATAAGAAGACTGACATGGATGGGAAGGTGCATACATATAAGGCTAGGCTTGTAGCAAAGGGATATAAGTAAATTCATGGTGTAGACTATGATGAAACCTTTTCGCCTGTTGCCATGCTTAAGTCTGTTAGAATTTTAATTGCCATAGCCATGTATTATGACTACGAGATATGGCAAATGGATGTGAAAACCGCTTTCATAAATGGGAAGTTACTCGAGGATGTGTATATGACACAACCCAAATGTTTTATTGATCCAAGAAATTCTAACAAGGTGTGTAAGTTGCAAAGGTCCATATATGGATTGAAGAAAGCTTCTAGGAGTTGGAATCTTCATTTTGACGAAAAGATCAAAGAGTTTGGTTTTGTCAAGAACGAAGATGAACCTTGTGTATACATGAAATTCAGTGGGAGCGTAGTATTATTTCTCTTATTGTATGTCAATGATATCTTACTCATTAGAAACGACATTCCTGCACTTCAGACTATCAAGTCTTGGTTAGGGAAATATTTCTCAATGAAAGATATGGGTGAAGCCGCTTACATCCTTGGCATCAAGATCTATAGAGATAGATCTAAAAGGATAATTGGTTTGAGTCAAAGTACCTACATTGACAAGGTTCTTAGAAGATTCAAGATGGAAAATTCTAAGAGAGGCAACTTGCCAATGGGTCATGGTGTTACTCTTAGCAAGAATCAGTGTCCTAAGACCACTGAGGAGCAAAAGAAGATGAATGAGGTTCCATACGCTTTAGCCATTGGATCTATCATGTACGCCATGATTTGTACTAGACCCGATATCTCGTATGCTCTAAGCATGACGAGTCGATACCAATCGATCCTGGTGAAAACCATTGGATGGGATTAAGACGATCTTTAAGTACTTGAGAAGGAACTAAGGATGCGTTCTTGGTCTTTGGAGGGATGGAAGATGATCTTGTTGTATGCGGTTACAGATGCAAGCTTCCAAACCGAGCAAAGATGATTTCCGATCGTGATTTCGGGATTTGTGTTTATGCTTAACAGAGGTGCGATATATTGGAAGAGTTCCAAGCAAAGTACTATTGCCGATTCTACAACCGAGGCCAAATATATAGCGGCATCCGAAACAGGTAAGGAGGCAATTGGATCAAGAAGTTCATTAGTGATCCGGAAGTTGTTCCAAGTATCACTAATCCGGTGGAACTTTATTGTGACAATAATGGAGCCATTGCGCAAGAAAAGGAACCAAGGTCACATCGATCCAAACACATACGTAGCCGTTTCCATCTAATTCAAGAGTTCATTGATAGGGGAGAAGTTAAGATATGCAAAGTATCAATCGATGATAACATTGGGGATCCGCTTATAAAGCCCCTCGCACGAAGCAAAAGCATCTTGGTCATGTTAGGTCCGTGGGTATACGATACATAGATGGAGCCTAGTGCAAGTGGGAGATTGTTGGTGTAATTCCCTAGGTGTTTAGTTATGTTTGACTTATAACTTAAACCGCTATATAATCGTCTTTATCATTTATTATAGAGAAAGTTTATTTGGTTCATTATATGTTTGCATGTTTATTATAATAACCTGCGTCCCTAGTTGTTGTGAATGACTAGTATAAGTTGGTAATGGATAATCATGAAGATGATTATATGCATGTGATGCACATTACACTTACGGGTACTTGCTAGAGAACAAGTACTGGACATGACCTACCGATGAGATTTATGACATGGTCTATAGTCATTTATGTCATGATTAAATCTCATGATTGTCGTGTCATTGAATCCTTTGTACCTAAGATTATCATCTTCTTCCACATGATGAACATCGTGTTTGATGTAGTCTAACACTATATTTAATAGAATAGCAATAAGGGCTATGTTGGCACGATTGGATTCTTATAGGGAAGAATAATAAGTCAAGACGGGATTTGTCCCTCTCGTTGAGAGAGATATTTTGCTTGGGCCCCTCGATGAATAGTATTGATGAAATGTGTGGCCACACTCAAGAGATTTGATAGAGATCAAATGCACTTGGATTATCAACATATTCGGAATCGAGAAAGCATTGAACAATATGAGTTGACATGGACCATGACTCATGTTCAATTTGACATCGTGGACAAAGGGGTTGTGACATTGATCTATCAAGGAATCAAGCTTTGATGTTATGTTTAATTGGGTGGACATAATGACTTGCTAGAAGTCACTTATGTCTTGTGAGGTTGATGTTTCAACTCACTACCAACATAAAATATAATTCCTAAAGGGTCACACAAAAAACTGATTGAAAATGGCTAAATTGTGGAATTTGGGTCAAGGGACGACTCGTCCCTTATGGGACGACTCGTGCTTTGGGGGACGACTCGTCCCAAATTGGCCCAACTATTCCCTTGGCGGGGCCGAATGAATCGAGTGTTGGAATTAGGGGACGATGCTCATGACTCGTGCTTTTCGGGGGCGACTCGTCTTGGCGTATTGGAAACCCATTTTGCTTGGAAAAGGACTCTTCTCCCCTAAGGGTTAGGGATTTATAACAAGTATAAATAGACACCTCTTTTGTCGACCAAAAAAGTGACGAAAATTAGGAGTTTTAGAAACACTAATTGAGTTGATTTTGATTACGAATCCAAGGATCAAAACTCCATAGATTCATTACATATCAAAACAATCATTGATTATTGAATATCGATTCCAATAATCTGAGATCATCTAACAATCATACAAGAAGTGTTCTCTTGGTCTGCGTTGGCGTGCTGGATCGCCACGCATTAGAGGGAGAGTTACTTTATCTCCTGAAAGCATGAAGATCTCCATTGTTGATTCATCACCAAGGTAGAATAAGGAAGAAGAAGATCCAAGTTTCACCAACGCTTTCAAAGAATCATTTTTTGAGATTCGCTTTCTGAGCAACAAAATCGCTTATAAAGTATATAAATCTATTTCATATGTTTCTAATATCTTCATGCTAGACTGCATATTCAAAGGCTGAGAGGTTTTGATGTTTTATAAAATTCTTCCGCAGCTGTTTGTAACCCCAAAACCCAACAGAACCGCCAACTTGTGTCTCTTTAGGCTCTCGCGTTGACCCTAGTTTCATTTTGGTCAAAACCTCTTCGGCAGGTTGGGTGGGATTTTCCTCTTGGTCAACTACCTGCTTGAAGATTTCTTTAATGTATTGTTCGTTTAGTGTGTCTGCTTCTTTATCAGGTGAATCATTATTAATTTCTTTTAAGTTGTTAGTTAATTAATCAGTTGTTAAAGTGGCAATGAGGAGATAATCCGAAAGGTCAAACTTTTCATTCAAGACAAAGGGGAATACAATATTGGCTACATAATCATAGTCTTCTGGCGTGAGGCTGTCAGATGACTCAGAGGATTCGAATTCAACAACAAGAGACCCAGAAGGTTCAAAACTAGACTCTGGGGGATGGGGGAGTAGCCCTAATTTTTATATCACCTCCTTCTTGCTCGTCGTTGGTCTGGTGAAAGTCACCCAATTCCTTAATGGCATTGAAGAATTTTTGACGAGGGTTCGTGTGTCAAAAGGCTTTGCTTCTTCCGTCCCGATCAAGGCTATCATACTATCCTCGGAGCCCAAATCAATCAGGTTTGGTATTTCCATGACTTCTTCGAAGAGGTTTTGCAGAGCAGGTCCACTTAGAGCATTCTCCACAAATTCTGGTTCCTTCTTCCTCGGGGTCGTTGTTTCGAATGTTGCTTTGTGGACTGGACCAAATAGTCTATCTCCCAAGAAGAGTGTCTCGAGTTGTTCTCCTATGTCAGGTATCCCTTTGAACGAGTACTCATGTTGGCCGGTGGTGGTGATGGGTCCAGGTATTGTAGTGATGTCGAGGAATGCTCCTCTTATTGGGTTGGCCCTAAGTCCTCTAAAACGTTTGAGGTTATGTGCCAGCTTCTCCAGCTTTTCTGCTTTGTCTCTGTGTTGATCTTTCGTGTTTCCTTTCTCATCTTAGAATTAGTTCCTGCATGCATTCCCTCCCAGTTTCTTTCTCGGCTTCTATCGGGTTTCTTTGACGAAGTAGCGAGCTAGTCAAAGCTATAAGGTCGAGATGTTGGGTGGTACGGTGTAGGAGATTCCCTTTTTACGGGTCGCGGCCTTGGGGAGGTGCCTACGAGCTTCCTTGTCTTCTCTGACTTCATCGGGTGTAGGTACATAACCGAGCTTTACTGGACAGTATCCTGGTCCTTGACTTCGATAACTTGGTGTTGGCCACAGCCTTTTGCTGAGCCCCGGTCACAGGATGAAGTTCATGAGTTTCATCATTTTCATGGCAAGAGGGATCTTATCCCAAGACAATAGAGGGTCTATCTTGCATACTTGGATCTTGGAAGTTTCTACTGTAAATCCAGTTAACCCCATATCATCATCATCGTGCTTGATTTCTAGCAAGGGAATGCCATTGGTGCAAGTCCCTTCGGTGGTGACACTATCCCCGTAGACAGTTGTCAATTCATCTCCTTGCATGAATTTGACACATAGGTGAATAGTGGATGCTACACCGTTTATTTGGTGCAGCCATGGTCTTCCCCAATTGGTCGTGAAAGTGATAGGAATGTCTAGGATTTGAAACTTGGTAGGCATCATCTGTTTTCCAAACCAGAGGTTTAGGGTAGCGATCCCAGAAGCTGCACGAGAGGTAGAATCATAAGCTTTGACGGTGTGAGCCGAAGGCTTCAAGTCGATGGGCTTGATGTTGAGCTTGAGATCCATCATCTTGGCAGGCAAAACATTCATACCCGAGCCCCCATCAACAAGTACGCGGGGAAAGCGGCGCTCGTCCAATGGGCGGTGATGTAGAGTGACTCATTATGATCGGCCCCAAATTTTAGCGAGGTCCCAGTCGGTGAATGTGATGAAGTTCCCGTAATGGATATTACCGATCATACTGGATTACTTCCTCGAGAGTCACATCTACGGGGACCGTGGTCGAGGGCTTTCTTCCGGCTTGAGCTTATGAGGGGTAGGAAGAGGTGAGCGGGGACCAAAGGGAGATGTTTGCTTGGAGTGCGCTTTAGTTGGGTAAGGATCGGGTCTTCCTTTCCGGAACTTGTTTCCTCGGGTACCTTGGCATAGGGATACCCGGGCTGGGTCGTGGCTCTTGTTACATTGGTCTTTTGTCGGCCTTGGGCGGTAACATATGAATTTGGCCAGATCGGGTAAGAACATTGACATCGAGCTTGGCCTCTTTCGAGCACGTTTCTTTGAGTTGAGCCATAGTCAGTGGGGGATTTTTTGAAGTGCAGGGCCATACATCCTCTCTCAATTCGTTGATTGTTACTATCTTTTTGGGGGCATCGGCAGCCTTTTGAATTCTGTCCCATGATACGGGTTTAGGTGCCCTGGAAGGGAGAGAGCATATGGTCTGGCGCAGTTGCTCGAATGTCAGTGTGCAGCAATGGTTGCTAGGACTTAGCATTATTTCGTTCACCCTTTCTGTGAGACTAGAGGATTCTTGATTCATGCGAACCGTCTCTTTGAGCTCTTTGAGGTACACAACGCTTTTCTCTTTCTTGCTGAGCATGCTCATGGCATTTTTGATCTGGGACAAACAGTAATTGTGGTTTGCTAGCTTTCCTTCACTTTTAATCCAAATCTGCTCCCTTATGGCCGAGCCTTCGTTGAGAGTTAGTGCTTGCATTTCTTCCCAAGTAAGAATAGCCAAGGCTTCTTTGAATTGCATGCGACAATCCTGGTAAACCTTCATTGGGGAGAGCTCTATTTGTTGCCTCAATTTAGTATCGAGCATGTCGGATGGTGAGTACACAGTTTCCCAGGACGTACGCCCTAAGTATTTGTTTCTTTTCCCGATTGGTTATTTCCTATCACGTAAACGAACCGCGTGCAGTAGGACCTCCTTTAGCATTCTTTTTAGGTTTATTTCCATTTTCTCTTCCCTTTGAACATGATTTTATTTTTCAATTTGCCTTTTAACTTGAGAATGGAAATGATCATTTCCTATCCTCCTAGGACCTTTGGGATTCCAGTTTTGTTGGCTTCGTGATCTGCTTGGAAGAGTATAACTTTATCATCCTCGTCGTCACTTTCATAAGGGCTTACTTTTCTCGGGGAGGCAAGCACTTTTATTCTTCACGCTATTGGACTAGGTATTCCTTGTGTTGCTCCATTCCATCTCCTAGGTCATTTAGACCGGCGACCGCCCTTTCCTTTCCGAGAGAGGGTTAGTCTGAGAAGTGGTGGTAATCCACGAAATTGCCGTTGGTAAAGTTCTTGAGGTCGAATTGATCTAGAGTGGCCTCTAATTGTCTTTTGAAGCGGCTTGCGAATCTTTAAGGGCTTTGTCCCTGCGAGCCTTTCGAGTTTCATCTTCGTCCCGAGGGGCGAGCTTCTTGCACCTGGCCCAATTCCATGAGGGCTTTTCTTGCGAGGGTCAAGCATTCTCCGTATGTACGCATTGTCTTACTTTTTTTCTAAGACCGTTATCACATCCAACTCTCCAAATGGTGGAAATACTTGGATTATGTTCACGAAGGAAGTTATAGTCGGACATTCCATTCGGCCTTCTCGATCTCGACTACTAGAAAATCCGCCTACATGCGGTCGATTAAACCGACAAGTGTGTTAAATTCGGTGATGTTCATGGTATCATAATCCCGGTCGAGCCAATTCTATCAATGCCGGCGGCTCGTCGGTGGGTTGCTTGGATCCGTTACCGTGATGGGTGGGAAGAAGATCAAATTCAAGCATATTGACACTCAGTGGTCGTTCCTCCTTTTGGGGCCTGATCTCTCGTCGAAGCGTATTTGTCGATGTTCTCGGGGTTCTTTGGAGGCATTTTGAGGTCAATCTTTCCTATAGTTAAGTGAGGAGGTTTATTTCTTTTGTCGAGGCATTCGGCCTTGGCTGCATTCTTAGCTATGACCACGACCGTAGCGGTATGGGTTGTTCCTCTTGGTATGAACACTTGAGGATGAAGAGCCTTGAGCTCTTTTGGCGAGGGCCCTCGTTTACTATGACCGGACCATCGTCGAGGGTGATTTCCTTATTGCAAAATCGACAATAAGGATCGGGTCCTTAGTCTCGACGGTATTTGGAGAAGATGATATTGATGAAGTCGTTGTCAGTTACGTGGTCGAAAGGATTTTTGGTCATATCAACCATCTGCTTCCATTCGTCGAACAACTGTTTATACAGGATGTTGAGCTTCACGATCTCCATTGTATTTGACCCTTCAACATAGGTGACTTCATCGAACTTGAGCCATTCTCAAATGCGAGTATGTTCACATAAGAGTTTCCATCTTGGTTTGTTGCATCTTCTATGTCGGAGAGTTCTAATTCATCTTTGTTTGGTGGTTTGACCCAAACCAAAGGGAGTCGTGTACCCTGTTTGTGAAGGCGGTAATGCGAGGAAAACATCGTGTCCTCAGCTTGAGCAGAGGGGCCTGATAGGGAATTCCATGTTTAATATTTCCTTGAAGGATGCCATACATTCCTCGTAGGTGTGCATGTGTCTGTTGATTATTGATATGAAGATTTCTTCGTTAGGTTGGGCTGAGGGCTTTGCTTGAAGGATGCTTACGAACTTGTGGTCGAAGAGGGAGGTTTATGTCCTGTATCATCGAGATTTCTAACGTTTCCTACCATTCGGGATCCAATTCTCGAAAGAGGCGATTGAATATTATGAACTTTATTGCTTCAGGCTCCTCCTGCTCGAGGGCGTTCACGTAATTGGCATCTCCAGACTCGCCATGGGATGCGTGAGATTTTCCCCAATTCTCCTTAGGATGGTTCGTGCGGGGTGGAATATGTGCACTGTCGCGGGTATATTTGGTTGGTACCTCCGCGTTGTTGCTCACGAGAATGATATCTCCTTTGATGACCTCGAGGTCTCCTCTGCAGTTGCTGAACTTCACGTATTGATGGCGGGTGGAGGCTATGGCTTTCATGTGGTGCAGCTATGGGCGTCCTAGCAAAGCTGTAAATTCGGATGGGATATCCATTACTTGGAATTTTACCGGCACCATTTGAGCTTCGAACCAAAGTTCTAGAGTTACGGTTCCCGGGATGGGGCGAGACGTATTGTCGTAGGCTTTGATGGAGGTGTAAGTACCCAAATCCCAGGATCTTTACAATCCGTTAACTTACACTTTCCAAGTAACGAGACTTTTCGGGACTGCCCTTGTGTAGTTCGAAAATTCAAAGTGTATTCAACACACATTTGCAAACGTGAAAATACTACTTTTCCGAAATACGCAGATTCCAGGAGTTTAGGGAGTTTAGGAATTTGTTTCGACATTTTAACCGGCTTAAGTTATTTAAAAAACAGTCAAAACCCGACCCAGACGGCAACAAAATGGCTTCCTTAGTGAACCTTGAAAAGTGGACACAGTGGAGCACACATGCAGTGGCCCCACTTTAGTCAACACTCCAATCAAATCCAAGGTTGAAAAGACCAAAATACCCTCAAGGCGGAAAGGAGTGGCCGTCGGCTGTTCTTCATGATTGCCCATCAGTCTCAACAAATCTTCCAAATACCCAAAAAGCCCTTCAAATTGAAGGTACGCTGGGCGGCTTTGTTCTTCGAGTTGTGACCCTATAAATCATAGCCCTTCCCAGTTCCAAGTAAATGGGGAAGTTTTTTAACACTCCTGCCCATTTCACCTCCGGTTTCCAGAGGCCTCACAACCCTCCGTAAGCCCCCGAAAACACCTCAATTTGCGTGAAAATGACATTTTTCAAGCCAAACACAAACCAAACACTTTCTAAACACTTCTCAAACCTTCCGTCTTCGTATCCAATATATGAACCTTTCGAGCAAAAGAGTCAAAACCTAGCCATTTGTAACACTCTCTGTCTCGAAACTCCGATTCATCTCTTTTTACGCGTCACTACGCTATTTCTACGATCCAATCAAAACCTTCAAAAATGTAGACAAGAACGTTGTTTACGGGTCTCGAAGTGATCCTATCTCTATCCACTTTTATCCTTCGAGAAAAGTAATTTAGGGTTAAAACGGATACTCTTGACTGTTTCTACTTATTATGTCATTTACCATCCGAACTTAGTTTGGTTCGTTGATCGTCATTTTCATCGTCCGAACCATTTGGTTCATTGATCGTTATCTTACCGTCCCGGAATCGTTCAATCCCCGTTGATATTTGTCATTTTACATACCGCTCTTTACCGTTCGAACCGTTAGGATTCGTTGCCTATCGCTATCTTTTACCCGTCCAGGATCGTTCAATCTATTGATACCGTCGATTCAATACTTGTCATTTACTGAGTCAAAACCGTTCGGGCTTTAGTCGATCGTATTTACTTTAACGTCCAAGTCATAAACAAAATGACTGTGTCGATGCGTCATTTCAATACCATCATTTGCCTTTGAAGGCCCCTTTTCCTTCTCGTCATTTTTATCAAAAAAAGGGTAACGTTATAATACTAGACTTCAAAAATCAAAGTTTGTTCATTCAAACTCCTTTTCAAACTCCTTCAAAATCAAAGTTTGCCACGCAAATCTCCTTTTCAAAATCAAAGTTTGTCATTTCAAATTCCAAATTCAAGTTTGTCATTCAAACTCATTTTCAAAAGTAACACACAAACACACGGTAGACGATTGATTTCCCAGAAAGGTAGAAAGACTCGTCAGATACGAGGCGTTTCGGGTGATCTCAATTTTACTTTCTTTCCCGAAACATAACGTGACCTCCGAACCTCACAATTTCTATTCAAACGGCTTTTTCCTAAGTTTTGGCTCCTAATAAAAACGACATCCTTTCCTAGTAACTTTTTCCTATGTTTTGACTCCTAATCAAAAACACGCATCCTTTTCAACGGCTTTTTCCTATGTTTTTTGAAACCATAATCAAAACGTCCTCCTTTTCAAAAGCCTTTTTCAAAGTTTTGGCTCATAATACAAGCCGGCGTGGCGGCTCACTTTTCAGTGAAATCAAAAACCACTCATGACCTTATAGAGTACCCTGATACGGATCACTCTTCCCGAACGCCTGAGAAACACCGCGAGACTCGCACAAACGTGATCTCGAATA